>WHVE01000399.1:0-120613 GCA_015178995.1 Trichophaea hybrida | reverse complement strand
ACGTGGCACAGCACCAAGTAATGCAATTGCTCTTCAAGACACTTGTACTCGAAGGTGTTATTGATTGTGGCCATGAGGGTATCATCCAAAGCTTGCCCTGGCTCGTGACCTTGAGGTTCGATTAGCACATGGAGAAATGTGAATGGCTATCTAGAACTTCGGTGCTCTCAATTTCTTTCACTATGGCAACAAGTGCACTTGGAGTCGGTGGCACAGGCAAATCAGTATAGTCATCTAGGAGGGCTGGGGCCCACTTCTCACTGGGTGTATCTAGTGGTGCACCTGGGGTTCTGGGAGACTACCTGTGGGGTGTATCTGGTGGTGCACCGGGGGTTCTGGGAGACTTCCTTTGGGTGTTTGTGCGATGCTCCCTATGAGGCATTCCAGTGAGCCAGAACTTCATTCATCATTTCAGGCGATCGTAACTTACTCTTCTCCATCATTGCTTTTCTTGGGCTCCTCCACTAACAAGATGTTCTCAGGTTGGTCCTCCCCATCCCATGGCACAGTTCGCCTCAAGGAGCAGAGTCGCTGCTTCAGGTGCAACTGCACGGAAGATCTGGACCACCCCATGCCATGTGTCCCTGGTTCCAAACATTGCCCCGAAACTTCTTCCCAACTGTAACTTCAGCATCTTGCACAGCTTCTTCACTCAACTGGCAGCGGTATACGGTCTGGAGAGTGAATGTACCCTTCGGCTTTGCCTTAGCGATCCACATCTGAAGTTGGGAATATTCCACAATTCGTTCAATTGTCCGGAATATAGACCCAGAAGTGGCATCTCCCCCAACCCGCACCACCAAACCACTTGATCTGGATATCAGCCACCTCAATGTTCAGCCGTTGGGAGGGGTTTCATCACTGCTACCTTCCACCTTGCACTTTCCAACACCTCCTTTCCGCATGTTTTTGTCACCTGTTACTGTCCTGGTGACTGTCGCTCGCAGGCGGTTGCAGAGATGTCGGGTCAAATTGTGAATCCAGTCATGCTTAATACTGCCAGATTCATCAAACAGGTCTCGGGGGTAGGAACTTCTCATAACACTGGATGCAATCTGGGATAGCAGCTTCCCAATGTTTGAACCCGGTGCACCCCTCGAGTCTCTTCATCTTCAAGCGGAGTGGTCGCATCACGCAATGTGGGTGCTGAGGAATCAGCCATTCGTACCAGACATGAATCTCAAAACTGTGAGATGTCGCTTCTGCCAGGCATGTCACCTTCCTTGGACGCCTTTGTAACTTGGCCCATCTTAACCATGAGTTGCCCGGTGGTAACTTTAGCCCCAGCGATAGTCGGTGGCTTTTTCCCATCTCCAGATCCGTCGGGTGGAACAATGTCGGCTAGGACTATCTGACCCTGGGATTAACCGAGAGTGATCTGCCACCGGTGTTGACTGAAGGGCATGTTGAAAGATGGGGTCCACGGCGACAGTTCAGGTAGCGCTTTGGTCCATCTCCTTTGCCCGGGGCCACACTCCATTCAGTCTCGCTAGTCTCTTCAGACGTAGCAGTGTCTGGTCTAGGTGTGTGTGCTCCTGGTGCTCCTGGCTGTGCTGGGAGTGGTTGAGGGAAGGTGGGCTGCATCAGAGGTGGGGGAGGATTTGTGCACCATTAGCCTGGAGGAACTGGTGGTCATGGTGGAGGGGGAGGAGGGATGTGGGGTGTACCGGGGCCCTTCACCTCCAGGTGGAGTGAAAGGGGGCTGTGGGGTGAACTGGGATCCTTCACCTCCAGGTGGAGTGGGACGGGGCTGTGGGGTGAACCGGAATCATTCTGCTCCAGGTCGACATGGCCATAGTGTGGGAGACAGTGGTGTGTGTCGGTCTTTCTCAGGCGTCGGAGACTTTGGTGGGTTGAGTGTGCTGATGGTGATGGTGGCGGTGGTGGTGGTGGTGTGGTGGTGTTGGTGGTTGGGTGGGAACCGATTCGTATGGAACCCAGGTTTGTCGGTACTCATTCCACATGTGCCGTCAGTCAGGGCTGATCCTGGGTTGTTCAGTATATGAAGAATAGTTGAGTGGTTGTGGTGCATAATGCGGTTCCTCATTTGGCGGCTGGGCGGGATGATAATTGGGATCGGGACGCCAGGCAAACCAATCCCACATCTGTGACCCATCACTGCTGAGCTGGTAGTTTGGATTCGGTCATTGTGGAGGTGCGCTGTCATAATATTGATACGGGTGTCCTAGGTTGGTCGGAGAGTGGTTGTTGAAGGGGTAGTTCTGGAACATGATGTATAGAAGTAGTTACGAAGAGGAGGTCATTAGATGATGATCATTTGGCAAAAAGCTCCATAGTACCTGCAGTAGTGACTGAGAATGAGCTAGTGCGCTGGGCTGTATTCCTGGGAGGCAATGGGCGTTTATATATACTTGCAATTGTTTCGCGAACACTCAATGCGCACAGTCATTGTCCGCACTTCTCCTACCATACCGCCTCGTTTGACACAATTCAGATATATGTTTCAGTCACCCAATGTTTGCTATGAGCATTGAAGTTGATCACTGGATACAAGGTGGGGTATCACCCCTGCCACTGGGTTGCTCTTGCTCAAAGCCCACCCAACTTATGCTGCGATTCTGAAGTTACAACAAACAACTCACCTGAACACCCGCGATCGCCTTGTTTGTTGAAGTTTGATACTTGAAATAAGCCTACTACATTTCCAGAGAGGTGCATGCAGGTGTCCATCTCTCGTATAACAAAGGAGGCAACATGCATGAAACCCCTGTCGGTGGTTCCAGATTCTGGGAATATACTGAAAATGTACCACAAAGCTGAACATACACCACGCTCCAGAGATGAAAAACTCCGATCATCCAACGCCCATCAAACTGAGGTGCCTTTGTATTGAAAGGGAGGTGCTCGATTGGATGCGATTTGAGCCCTTCTGTCACCTACAGGTGCATCTGGACCTCTGCCTGGAGGTTTTGGTGCGGTGCTCATGACGAAAATCGTAGGTTTAGCAGGGGTTAAGAATGGGAACAGAATGACTTAGCGGGGTACAAACAATTTGTCAGTTGTAGTAACGTATAGTGTTTTCTCTGTTTGATGACTTGTACTATCAAGCTCACATGTCACATGGCACGGAGCCTCATCTCGCTGGAGTGGTGCGCAACATGAACCTTTGGTAGCTTTCTGTACCCCCGAATCGGTGCTCCTCACCATTCACCATACACTTGTCGCACCCCATCTACCATTCACCATACACCTGTCACACACCATTTACCATTCACCATACACTGGTTCCACCTCATCTACCATTCACCATACACTTCTCGCACCTCATCTACCATTCACCATACACTGGTCGCACCATCTACCATTTGCCATACACTTGTCGCACCCCATCTACCATTCACTCTTTACTCATTGCGCCACATCTACCAGAGATACTGTAACAACAGTTATCAGGATGAGTCGTCAGGCAAACCAGTTCTGACGATTGCAAAGAACATCATGTGGAAAATTGATGCGCAACTACACTGGTCTAACTCAACAGTATCGAAACTATCACCCGGAGGCGTTTGACAACACGGGAGAGATAATGCAATGACTTGGAACAGACGCAAATTGGAGATCTAATAAGTAGCAAAATGAGCTAAACAAGAAGTAAACGAATGAAGGAGAATGTGACAGTACCCAATGGTTTATACCAGCAACGCACAGCTCCGAGAGCGCTCCCATACCCGAGCTACCAGAGAAACACGACAACACATTTGTAACCGTGAGGCAAGTCACCCACACAGATGTGTATGGAGGGGCCCCAGATGGGAAAGTGGTGGAAGAGGCTACAAACCTCAACGACAAACACCGGAATCCGAATTGGAACCTGTGGCACCCATTTGCAAATGCGTTCAATTATCAACAAGCCGGTGCTTTAGATACGCAAAACAAAATTTGGGTAAACGACCATCTGTGGCATGGCCTGAACCATTTCTGTTCAACTTCATTCCAAACAGCATCTCAGCTCTGGGCGCTGCTGATGTGCCTCGACTTCAGCCTGGGAGCAGAGAGTTAGCTTCATGGGCCTGTGAAATATGGCAACTTATACTGCAGGGTCATTTTCAAGTGCATCCAGTTTCGTTTGGGCATTTACAGTTTGCGGAGCACCTGGATTTCGCTTGAGTTGAGCTGTACGATTCGGATAATCATCGAATCTATAGTGAGATGAACACACGAGATTGGTGGTTGGAAACTCAGGAGAAATTGCCCAACAGTGCAACAATTGTGCCATTAATCATCCCCTTGGACTGAACCCATCTCACAAATATCTCTAGCGAGAAATGCGCCTGGCTACTATATATGAGTATCGAGAACATTCCGAAAGATATTCGTGGGGCAGCATCAATGTTCGCCTGGATTCTCGTGGTATTCATTCCAGTTCCACCGAAAGGCGCAACAGATATAAACACTTCATGGTACCACACGATCCATACCATTCTGAAACTGCTGAGAGAAGTTCATATCAGTGGCACTGGTTACAAGTGGAATTGTGTCGACGGTTTCAAACGTTCCTGCTACGTGTCGCTAGCAGCATGGATTGGGGACTGCCCGGAGATCGCAATGATCATGAAGATGGTCGGGGGAGTATGCCCTGTGTATTAAATACCGAAGGGCCCTGAGATGGGCAATGGCACAGGATTTCGCAACCGGGACCCTCGATGTACGTCGCGGCATCAAGAGCACCTGGAGAAGAATCGACTTGATGAATTCAAAGAGGTGCATCTACAACCGACTTCAAATCTGTTGTGGGATTATACTCTGTGCAACGTCCATTGCCTCCGGCAACCAGATGCGTTTCACCAACTCCATTTGGGGATCATGAAATATCTCTTCAACTGGCTTTTGGAGTACCTCACCAATCGAGGCTTGCAAGCCGATTTCGATGGCCAGTTCACCTCAGTTCCACACTACCTGAACATCCTGCATTTCTCCAAACCGTTTGATGCTCTCAAGAATGGATCCTCGCATGGCAAGGAAATCCAAGAAATGCTCAAGAGTCTATCTGCAGTATGTGCTCTCCTGCTTTCCAGCGACGTTGCTGGGAAAACACTCTCAGAAAGGGCATCTGATATGGAGGTCATGAAAATGATTCAGGCACTGATTGAATTTCATTTACTAGCCACCAAACAAACGCACTTGGATATCTCATTGTAATACCTCGACGATGCTCTGAATAGCTTATGCAAGTGCAAACAAATCATCCACTCATCAATATGCTACTGAGGTTCGGACAAGGCATTTAGAAATTGACTTCCTAGCGCAGGCAGTAAAACTTCAAGAGGTGGCGATAGAGAAGATAGAGAGAGAGCTTCATTGGGAGATTCATGGTATCACAACTGCGCAGCGGAGAACATTTGAGGTGCACCTGAAACAAGCGCAGCTGCACACCACTACCAGGAATGCAGCGGAGCGGGCATCAACAATGGTACAACTCGAAGCAGAGCTCTACGGAGTATTCGCAGACCAGCTTGCCCGGTTTGGCAAGTGGTATAAGGAAGCTCAAGACCGCCTGGAACTCAAGCTGTGTCCCGAAGCTAGCCGTGGACCGACAAGCAAGTTTGCTCGAGATCTCGAACGAGAATGTTATGCCATCATGACTGCTTTTTTCGGTTCATCGAAGCACACTGTGGCCACAATTGGGGAGTTTGAGCGGTGCCTGTTTGAAGTTGAGACAGAGGCAACAGATTGGTCAGAGGAGCGCCAACACGAGGTTGCCCAGTGTCTGGAGTTAGAGGTTTACGGGACAAGCCGTACAGCTCAAGCGGCTTTTTGTCATGCCATGACGGAGAACCGCCTGAAGAATGATCAGGAATGGGATTCAAGGAAAGGTCCGAATTTACGGAAGCAGCTAACACTGTAATTCAAGCACTTCGGAAAACCAAAAATGCACCTCCTCTGTCCTTACCGTGAGTTCATCTGCAGGTTAGGTGCTCCAGATGATTTGTCAACCGAGATCTCAGAACTCTTGCACATTTCGAACGTCAAAGAAGCGTACAGTGCCAGCAATAGGGTCAACTTCAGGCTACAGCTTTTTCAGCACAATGATCGCTACACCACGATGGACTACATGAAACACACACTTTGGTGGCTTGCTGTGTACGGATGATATGTCAATGAGAGTGCAGTAGTTCCAACATGATGACAGGTCGAGAGAAACAGCCAATGACCAGGTGCGCCCGGCAGAACACGATCCTTGCCGGCGAATCTGCACATTGGATTCGACCCAGTACACCACCTGTATGGGAGTGTAAACTTTCAACTATTTTTGCACGTTCACGGTCTCTCAAGCAGATATCCCTAGCTGAAGCAGCTCAACCTTTAACATTCCGACATTGCCATCACTTGTCAGGAAGCATCGGCATGAGATCCAGGGCTGTGGTGCAGTTGGTGTGATCTGGGGCTACGGAACTGAGTTCCAGGAAGACATAACCTTACAACCTCACAATAACGTCGCATTCCATACGCCGGAATTTCATAACCCTCAGCACATGAACCGGATCCTGCTTAACTGCTGTGTTGAGGGTACGCCAGATGGTGAAACGCACAGGCGGCCACCACCAGTGATATGGGTGCATGTGGGCGGAAATACGGATGATGTACTGCGCGGGCGTCGCCCGACATTTCCCATTCTATACTTTATCTTGTCACCACAGACCAGGTCCTCGCTTCTATGAGAGATGATTGCGAGGACTGGCAGCCGGCTGTTAATGCAGCACCCTAATTTCGATTCATCCCTTCAGGCCTGGGATGGGAGACCATCACCGGTGGATTCACCCATTGTTGTCAGTATACATTTCGATCATCATTTAGGGCACCCTGAACACCTGTATGGGTTCGTCAGAGTGGTAAAGGAATCAACACCACATGTTATTGCCGTGGAGAAGATTGAAGAGCCATGTCACTTGGTCCCAGGGATCCGGGCAGCCACAGCGAACGGTTTGGTATGAATTGTTAACAATCATGTGGATTTGCATGCGTAGTGGGATGTATATTAAAACAAAACACATATGGACGAAAGGTTTGGAGCCTCTTGTGCCATTTATTCAAACGAATGAGAGGAGTCTTACGCAGGGGTACCCTCGAAATCCAGCTGGTGTATATTGGCAATATATTAGTTTAATGAGATCTAGTAATGTCTATTTATACAAATCGCTCATAATGATGCTTGAAGTAGCAGCGACGAATCGACAGCATGATCCATGAATCGAGTCAAATATGATGCCAATTGGCAGTGAGGGCTCTGGAGCGTCAGGGAGGCACGCCGAGCAGAGTACCCATAGAAGCAAGTTGGTGGACCTCCGAGGAAGTGGTAGGAATGCTAAGAGATACTCCTGTGCAGTTGTGGAAAGTTCACAGGTGCACCGGGAGCTGTGTGGAGCCCATCGGAGAATATTACAATGATAAGGGTGGGTCTGAGAGCCTCCCAAGCCCCAAGGAGGATCCCAGAAGGTGGGTGCCGGGCCAGGGAGAAAATTGCTTTTTCCTGATAATGGACTTGTATACCATTGCCTTGTGGTCATGAAATGTAGTCCATGGAAGAGGGGGGATGGTTTGCTGGTACCGGAGTCTCATCTTCCTTGACAATGTCGAAACTTTAGTAGATGGCTGTAAGTCATCAGTGTGGACATGTAGAGAACAATGTACACAGCATACCATGTTTGTTTGGCAGGCATTGCAGCATGAATTCATTAAAACTATTGACATAGTAGTTGAGGGGACTCAGGAAGAAATTCAATATACATTCTTTCTGAGTAGCCAAAACTTCGTATGGGTAGAGAAACTGTGTAGGGTCTTCTGCATTATTGTCATCAGCTATTCTATCCAATGGTATGTCAGTCGGATCCAATGGGACGAATCATTGTTCAATGTCGTGTATCCATTGTGTGTACTCGGGGTCAGAGGTGTTGCATATTGGTTGGTCCAGATGCAGGACACTGACAAACAGCCCCAGATGAGACAAAACAATTGATGCTTTGATAGTCTTAGTCTGACGGGCAGAACCCACAACTGGGGCTGTCTGACGAAAGTCACCAATTTTGAAGAATATTTTGCCACCAAATGGATCATGTCTTCCAGTAATGGTCTGAAAGAGTTCGTTCACACAATTCAAAGCGGATCTGTGGCCGCTTGGCATGACTTCTCATATAATGATATCGGATACAGCCAGGAAGAGAGCGCATTGGGAATTCAGCTTGTTGTTGGAGTGACAATTGAAATACAACAGATTTGTGTATGTCAGAGTGTGCGAAAAGTCCCCTAGGATTGAATGAATCAAATGACCTGAGAAACTGGTATTTGAAAAGCGCAGTGAGCTGTTTGTCCCCTGTCATACATCATTGCACTGAATGTCGTTGTTCACTGGATTATGGTTAAATGATTTTCATATCTAAGTTTCGTGCAGAATGTGGATGCTAAGAAAGACTTCATACAGTCGACTGGGCTGTATAAATGGAGCACGATGTTCGTTGGACGGGTCGACATCACCGTAGTGTACAGAATGTTAAAAGCTTTCTGTTGTTGTGGATTCATCTATGATATCATATCTTTCACGGTACATCATAATTGGACAAGTTCTGGTCCCAAAGACCCGAATTCAATTTCCCGATTGTGTATTTGGTTTCTGGGGTCAGGCAGCCGAAAGTCAGATAGATGGGAACCATGCAATGTGAGTACGCACTCGATATCTCTGAAGGCTTGTCTATTCTCAATGAGTGAGGCAATATTGTACTGAATGGTCAGCTGAAAGTTCGTCTGTTAATTTTTCCCACAGTTCCAATGCCAGGTGCAGGAATGTCCATTATGAGTTACATATACACACATTGAAGATGGTAAGGGGCATAATGCAACGTGACAGCCTCATGCAATGAATTGTCCGTTTGATTGATGTTTGCAAATAAACCTAACTGAATTGAGGCTTGATGAATTGTAGGGTAAATAATACCATTGACTGAGCGCAGTTCTTTGTAGCTGTACACCAGTTTGTGTAGTAGTACAGCAAGTACATTGAACACTTCACCTTGCCATGGTGTAATGAAAATTAGGCTGTATACAATGTGTTCAGCCACTCTGGCAGAAACCATCTGGGGGATGTTAATATCTGGGGAAGACTGCTAGAACCCTTGGTTGGGCCTGAGAGCAACAGTGCCATTTTGAGCATGAGATTTGTGCACGTACTGGCTATAGAATTCAGTGAATTTCAGTTGTGGAAATTTCTGAGCTGTTGGATGGGCAAAATATCTCAATAGTTGCGAAGCGTTGGACACATTGCTATTCTTATAATGGATTCGATTGAAGTTTTCTCGAGGTTCATGAACCAGTAGACATGTCATAGCAGTAAACTTCCTGGTAGTGTCATAGCCACATATCCTCCAAGTAGAATGGGAAGTACTGATGTACTGAGCATTGACCAAGTCATTAATTTTTTGTCAGTGGCCCTGTGGGGTTGGTTGAGATCCATGATTGTATATCTTGCATTGTGAGGGGCTGTTGAATAAGTAGTTGTAAAGGTACATGAAGATGTTGACCATGAACAGGAAATCAACGTTTTGTTAGCAGCCCATGAGGTGTGTGGAACAAGGGATGTATGAAACCACCATTATGTCATTCTTCTTGCAGCGCCTAATGATGACCCAACCAGAGTCCTCATGTACGGTCGTCCTATGATGTTTCATTGGAAAGTTCAATATGTATTTGCCGTTCTTATAGCAGTGGTTCCTAGGTGATGAATGGTAGTTATTCCAGTCGATGATGTATGTCAAAACTTCATCCTGTAGCGATGGATTTTCCTCGATTATAGGCAGCTCAACTTCGATAACCAAATCAATGATTGCAAAGGGCTATTCAGAAGATACCAGTGTTAGAAAATTTATAATTAGTAACACAATCGTAATAGATTCAGGATATGAAATAATGGGCTATGATAAATACTGACCTTTAAGACTCTGTGGGCATGTAGTAAGCCTCTCTATTGTTATTCAACAACCTTAACCTGGTTCACTATCTTATTCATGTTTTCCCTGTGTCAACCGTTGGAAGGGCTTGGTTGCAGTTATGATAGAAGACTCACAAAATAGACTTCATCATCAGTGATAATTGTGCTTTGACAGCTTGAGCAACAATACCGGATTGGTTAAAAGTGCTCAGGGAGGGGTATAAACGTTCTTGAATTGCAGGCCAGTTTGGTTTCGTTGTAACGGTAATTCAAAACAAAGTCCTGCCGATTTTGGGTCATAGACCCAATGAGTCGGCTATCTGTTCAGAGCCCATGCTCATGAACAAATCCAATTGGAGCCTAGGTTGTAGTCTATGTCTTTTTCACCATCAGCCCTTTGTATGGGACTCTGATGGCTATACTGCAAATGTTTCACTTCTATTTGTGAAAACATATCAACCGAATAATCATTTTATTGTTTCTCCAGAATACATAAGCGGTCATCATTGCGGAGTAAATGCATACGGTAATACTCTATCTGAGTCAACTTGGAATGAATATTTATTAACCATCCATGTGAACCATGGGGAAATCGCAGTGGGTAATCAAATGGTTCATAGTGACTTGAAAGCACATTGACAAATCATCGTTGTTTTGCAGTTGGATCGTTTTGCCAAACATGCACAGTGGAAGGTGAGAGAACGGAAAATGTATGTGTGCGTCAGATCGTGGCAATCTTGTTCAATGACGCTGGTAGGTGTTTCAGTTTCCAAGCACAGGGAATTCCGGGTGGTTCATTGTGGAGGTGACCGCACCTGTCTATATACACATTGGAATGGAGTCTTGCCTGTTCAATCTGGGGTACAATAGACGAATACACTTGGACATCCAGTGCCAAGTGTTGCCTGTCTGCACAAGCATGACAAAACCAATGTAGAGGGTGCTGACCGCGTTATATGTCCCACATGCAATATTGAGTGCGGCCACGAAGGACAACATTCGAGGGCATTGGCAATTTAAAGAAATTGCCATGGATGCCAATAGTTGAGAAACAAAACAGAATGTTCAATTTCCTTGTGATGCGAGCAGCCTTACCATTGGCTTGTACACAGTCTCAGTTGGGAGGGTATGGTGGCAGTAGAATCAACGGCAAGCTGTCTTCAAAGCAACTACATTTGGAATTGTTCAGTTCTGTGGTGAGTATTTTTGTTCCACACCTGCAGCAAATACTCTGCCAATTCAGTTGTAAGGTGCTACCACAGTTTACACTGAATTGTATCCACAGATTGGAGAAGTCCACAATTTGAGGACAGGAGATCGATCGGGCCTGGTGACGTTTGTGATGATGCCGTTGGTTTTGTTGGTGGCACAGCAACTGGATATGTTTCCATTGTACGGTAGTATGGGATACATTTCGTGGCATGACTTGTTGTGAATATAACGTATGTTTGCGGAGAGATCGTAGTAGTTCATATGAAACAACATCAATTTTGAGAAAATCGTGTACAATGAGCGGTTGATTAAATATCGTACTAGTGTCATTGCCTATTGAACTAACTACAGGAGGAATGTATGCTTTATAACTCAAGAAACACCATGAAAACCTTGAACCTCTGATGAAGAGCCATGGTAAACATATGTTACAAATTGACCAGTGCCAATGCAAGTGGTGAGTGACTAATTATATATGAGTCCATATTGTGACTCAGACTCTTGGTAACCACACTGCAGGCAATTCAAGTAGCTGTGCTTGCCATCTAGAATCTTGTACCCTGTTCAAACTAAATCCTTCAGCAACCGTAATGAATGAAGTCTATTGATGTGAATGAAAACAAACCTAGGTTTTGTGTATATTGAGAACATACAAAGTGGCCAGTTGCGAGAATGAAATTTCGAGTTGATGTGTACCAGTGATTCCACCAGTCTGGACGGACCCGGTCTGGGATCGGGCTCAGTCCAGTCCAGTCCAACCGCAAGGTCGGACTGGACCAGGCCCCAGACTTGCAGTCTGGGACCAGAAGGGCTTGGTCTGGGCCAGTCCAAACAAGGTAACCCCTCAAACAAATGAAGATTCATTCTGAGGTTACACAGATGGGAATATTCACATAGATGATCCACAGCCGAAGCATTTCATCAGCTACCATGGGGTGAATTGCCGCTTATTGAACTTCGCCACATTATCAAACTGGAGATAATTGGCAATGATAGAACTCCAAGGGTAATCTTTGTAGAATAGTATCTTTTGGAATGGAGGGCCAGCTTCATTGTACCTCCACTGATATATTTCATCGAATTTGTCAAAAAATATGAACCTCCTGGCAAGAGCTCAGACTGAGCCTCCATAGGCGAATAGTCCTCTCTGCACCTGAGATCTGACAGTCATTGAGATGACAATGTGCTAAAGATTGATTGAAACAGTGAGCAAAAGAAGTGGCTTCATTGACAATGGCTGGTGGATGGTAGAATGTTATTAGGATCTACTGTGGACTAAAGATTTGACCAGAAAGACCATCACGTTTCTTGAAAGCCATTTGAATCACTAGGGAGTAATTGTGAATGATTGCTGAATCGCCAATTAGACTCATACATGATGAGTGTTCTAGTCCATTCATGCAGTCGGTTCCTCCGCAGGGTACATAGTCAATTCACTGAGGCCCACCCTTCGTGAACTGACAGTTTGTTTTACAGAGACATGATACCCACCTCTGTAAACTGACCAGTTCATTTGAGGAGTCAATCAAAAATTTTGAATGCTCGATTTAATGGGCTCGCTCCTCCCTCCTAGGATTATTCAATTTGTACACGATCATTTGGCAAGAACTTTGAACAGAACGGAACGCAGCAAGAAAAGTAAAACGAAGCAGCAAAACAAGACAGAAAAACAAAGCAGAAAATGAAGCCGAAATGAAGTGTCTGGCAGATGTTGACACAAAGAAAGGAATGGACTTCTGTGACCTGCTCACAGATGTAATTCTGTACATATATGTCCAAGTGCATGTAATATATGCAAGCAAGAATAAACTTCAACCAAGCAATTTTTGCCAACTGTATGAACTTTGACCTGAGTGAACTTTAAGAGAAGGTTCGGGAAGGCAGTCACTTACACCACCGTTGAGAGCCTCAGGACTAAACCATGAATCAGTGACATCCAGTAAACTTGCTGCCAATATGAGGTTACCGCTTGGGGGGAGTGGAGACCGCCAGTGCAGGTAGGTAGGTTGATTCTGAATCCGCTGCATGCCTGCCCACTGCCACTCTACTCCCTCCCTATACGCCCATTTCATTCGCTCCAGACTTTCTCTGTTTGGGTGCGAACACTGTACCTTGCCCTGGCTTGCACTCAACGTCCGGCCCAGTCTCTGGCTCAAATTCAAACTCAAACTCTTACTTTTGACCCAAACCCCAGGTTGGCCATCATCACCTCCGCTAGTCGTTGGTTGCCCTCAGCATTCCATTGCTCGCCTCCGATAGTCACCCATTTGCGGGGTCGATCTGGTCCGCTCCCGCTCACCTTGCCACGTCCACAAGCCCTCAGACAAGCGGAGCTATATATCATCGTATTCGCAATAATCGGCCGCGTTTTGGATGCCCTGACACATCTACAATCACTCTGCACCATGTCATTATTTGAAACCGGCTCATGTTCCTCATTTCCCTCCTCCTCATTGCCCTTCTCTTCTCCCTCTTCCTCCTTGAGAACCTCCTCATCTTCAATATCCAGTTCTGCCAAATCACTGCTTATATTGGCAGTATTCTCAGTGAATATTGGATCATACAATTGCGAGCATTTTGTTGTGTATTTGCTTGGTGGCGTTTCTGAATATGGCTTGGCTCAGGTGGAGCTGATCTTGTGTTTTGTTCAAAATAGAAAGTACCACATGATGCTGCTGAAGCTCCAGTATTTGTGTGCTGAACACCACCATCTTGGGCATGGCAATGAAGGGTGCACTCCATGAACATACACAGTTGTGTTGCACTGAACGTACTGAGTGGTGCTGTGTGTAACGTTCTTAGTTGCGCTGAGCTGAATGTACTTAGTTGCACAGCGCTGAACGTAGGCAGCTGGATACAGTCAGCTGAGTGTACGTACATGCTAGTGTATATGCATATATGCGTGCAGAGTAGGGAATTTATAATTGTCGATTGACTCCATGAATGAACAAGTCAGTTCAGGCAGGTAGGGTGATTTAACAGCATAAATGAATGGTCAGTTCATGGAAAGTGGGCCACCATGAGCTGACTAGATACTTCGCAGAAGAACTGTCTCTGTAAATGGACTTGAACAATCAGTCACTCACTACGTGCATAGCAGATGGCCACTAGTGATTTGTAATGTATGTTCGCAATGGTTTCGCCGCGGAACCTCGGTTTTCCTTCAGTATATATCACATGGATTTATCGTGGAGTTAGAAAAATTAGATTAAGAGATGAGATCTTCTCGTCCTACCATCAATTTCGTTTCAATATCTACTCGCAACACATATTCGGTAACTCAGTATATCAGTATGGTGTGGTCAATGGTGAGTAGTGAGTGGCGCATGGTGAGCAAATAATCGTGATGCGGAGTGTATGTGGTGACTGAGTATATTAGTAACTCCGAGTGAATTCGGGATGATTCGGCCCGAGTGGATTGGTCCCAATCAGTCCAGTCCACATCGCTCAAGGTCCAAAAAATATTGGGGATTGCTCCGATCCCAGTGCAACAATTACTCAGACTAGATTGGACTTGACTTGGACGGACCTGGTGTGCACTGGTCCATTCATGGACTGGTAGAATCATTGATGTATGCAGTAACTTCCTAAGGCTTCTACTCACTACTCAGAATATCGACACATGTAACGATTGATATGGGCCAGTATGGCTCCGGATGGTCACAAATGCCAATCCAAAGAAATTCAGTTGCAGACGAGAATATATGATTATGGAGCAGACTCATATGTAAGATCATTCCTGGAGTAAAATTGCACTCTCATAACGTTACTCCATGCTGGCCAGTTACCCGGCCATTGGCCCCATACCATCACGTGACCACTGGCATTACATCATCCGCCGCCCTAGCAACAACCCACCTGAGCTGCCATATCTGTACATGAGAAGTGAAGGAAAAAAATAAGAGTCCATAATTGTATGCCCTTGTAAAGCCTGATAAATCTTGCAACATATCAGTACTGCTCAAGGGTAACCATTCGGTGGATCTGGTGCACAAGGAAACTCCACCTCCACCGGTAGGTGGTAAAACCCCATTCTGATGGCATTTGTACTGGCGAAGATCCAATAAGGGAAGGGAAAAGAAGAACATACAAATCTTGAAAGAAAACATTCAATTTGGCCTGTCCCGTATCTCCTGATGCAGAATTCATGGTAATTACCCTGAAACTGTTCATTATTGTGGCTCCGAAAGGTGCTTCTGATGAAACTTGGCAACTAGCTCATGACCACCCTGAAGGTTTTCAGCAAGTTCACAGCTCATTCGAAAGTAGTTGTATCGGAACCATTAGATGAGGTAGTGGAGCGTTTGGTTGAGTAACTTCGAGTGAATGTGTGGTTCGACCTTCCATTTGTCCAAATCATTGACTCTCATTGGGTGCAGTTCTGACGGTGGTTGGCCGATAACAGGAGACAAGTATTTGTCATGCACAGAGATGTGGAAGACGTTGTCAATGCGCATCGTACTTCACATGTCCAGTTTTGAGCATTCTTATTGATGACTTCACTTACAGTATATGGCCTAGCCCTCTCGGAATCCAGTTGTTTTGAGGCTCTAGTCATCTTTATATTCCGAGTGGGGATCCCCTGCCTCAAATGATATTTCCATGCCTCCAGTATATTTTGTTTGTTTGTAATCATATTGTATGCGTCCGCTTGGGGCCATGACATGACCTGGTTCTATGCATGTCCGTAACCGAAGCTACATCCAAGTCATACTTAATAAACTGTTCCCCCCCATCCGCCTGAATTAACGAACATCTTTCCACCATCCTCTACCTTTGTCCTCATTCCCTCCCTACACGCTATCGCTACTGCTTCCATCCTCCCCTATCTCTTCCTTATCATCACCTTCCCCTTCCTTCACCTGAGTTACTCTTTCCACATCTGTTCCGAAAAGAAAATCTAACATCAGCCTGACAGCTTCTTCTGTATCACACAGCTGGGTCATTGGCACTTTGGTCCGCCCCTCTTTCCACTTTCACATCTTCTTCAACTCATCCTATAGAATGTCCTGCTGCCTCTTCCATTTCTTGCACCACTTGAACAAGTGGTTCCACATCTGCCTCTTGTGCTGACACCACCAGCACTTCTGGCATTTTTTCTTCTTGATCCTTTCTAAGTATACAGCTGTGTGTGTGTGGCCCACATTGAGCAGCCTGTACCTCAACGTGATCGATGTCTTTGCTAATCTCACATCAACTGGCATCTTCCTTAGTCTGTTCATTGTTGTAACTGCCATATTGTTGAGCTTCGCCTTCCAACATGCCTCTGTGTCTGTCCACTGTGCTTCAGCAATCTCACTCTGAATTTTCGCAGGTGACATTCCCCTGTATCTTTCTGCAATTGCCTTGCTCCCCGTCAGCACCAGGACTGAGGCCTTCGCTTCTTCATCTGCCTTCGCATTTACTTCCACTTCTTTGTGGGATGGCACATATTTGTACACCACTAAGACACCTGTTGGGAAATGTTCATTGTGGTGTTCGACCGTCTTGATGGTGATACTCTGTTCTGGGCCCGGTCGCGTATGTTGGACCCATGTTATTGCTGTGGTGGAATCGGAGGGGACTCTGGCCTTCTTGAGTTCCTCGCTGTCTGACCTGACTGCAGCCATCCATATTGTTGCCGAAATGGCATAGCATTCTGTGTCAATCACTTCTTCCTCACTCCAAAGGTGGTATCTTGTAACACTGGGAGTGTCACTCCCGGTTCACCCAGTCAAAGTGTATCCGTTCATGTTTTGGGACTGTTTAGAAGGTAGATTTGGAGCTTCACATGGGATCTGGAAATCACTAAAACATTCTGAACCAACAGAATAAGCACTTTCCAATGTCTATATTGTTAAGGCTTGTTCTTCTTGCTGGGAGGGTTGATGTATTTCTACCCTCGAAGAACCCAAGGTCTTCATACTGTGGTCTTCGCTCCAGCATATACTTCTATCGACGCATTTATGTACAGCTCCAGCACCGTGAACACGTTTGAACCAATGCCTGCTCAGTCACAACTACCGCAGTCCTCCATCTATCAATCCTCCATCACCCTGTATCGTCATTTGATTATAATCAGACCATCGGTGTCCATTTCGACATCAAGCTGGCGGGCTTGTGCCTCCGGACCAGTGGTATGAATTCGATCTGATGACCTCCAGATGAATAGGTCTCTTCCGGTAGAGAGGAGCTGCGCTGTGCAGAGGCAGCACATATTCTTGGGTTGTCGGCATTTGGCTGGCGCCATTCGGTGGTTTGCTGGTAGTCGATGTGTTGCCAGTATTTTGGCCGATGGTATTGAGCTGTTTGCCACCTATCCGTTTGCTGTCAGCGATTTGGGGCAAAAGCTGACGCGGACATTGACTAGCCGTCGTTGCATATTGATGGAGTCGGTGTTTGTTTGCTACCCATCCTAAACGACTGCCACTGGCATGGGAGACGAGCGACAACCGATCACGTCTAATCAGAAAAATCGCGGGAGATCGTACATGACCCCACTGCTAACTTGCTAGGTGTAACCTATCTTTCACTCCTTCATTCTCCTTCATCTTCTATCTTCCAAACCAAACCGCATCCTACTCTTCCATCTTCTTACCTGGATCCATCTGTCCAATGGACAAATCCATCACTAGTAACTTGTGCTTTTTTCAGGGCATGTGTTCTTTCGGTTATGATCACTTTAGCGTCTGCCTTTACTTTGTATTCTGGTAGCGTGTTTTGTTCTACCTTTTCTTTCTTATCATTCATTTTCTCAAACCTTTTGCCAAACCACTCTCCCCTCTCATAGTGTGTCCTCCTCCGAGACCATCCGAAATGTGGATTAGTTATTTTGTCAATCATCTTTTTCTGTTGTTCAGTAACGATTTCCTTGGTCTGGACCCTGCCGCCACGATCTGGGGGACTATTGGTGTTGTTCGGAACATTCCTGTTGTGCGTCTGGCTGATTGATTGACCAGGTTTTGCAGGTCTTGTTCCCTTCCGATTGGGTTGTCCCATTACAGTTCTCCTCCATATAGTGCGATTGACTGGACTGCGGCTAGGTGCACAACTCTAGCATTTGCGGTATTGAGACCGTGCTTCCCCATTACGGTTCTAACACTGGCCTGTGTCTGTTTGGATTTGGTTATAACCACTTTGTGATGGTGTTGGAATCTTAGCTTACAATTCAGCTGTATCTCTAGCCACCTCATAGGTTTCCCATTGAACCTGATTTTGTGTTCTCCCATTTGGATCTTCTTTTTGACTTTGGACACTTGGTGATTTCATCTTTTGGAGAATAATATTGCTTCTGTCTTGCCGGTGTTGAATTAAACTGCATTCCTTCTGACCTATTTTATTACTCTCACTGCACATCTCTGGATGCTCCGTACACACTGAGTATCATGCTCTCCCTCGACCACCCAGCCCATGTCATCCACAAAAGGGAGTGCCAACATGATATCCACCCCTGCCTCCACATGATCGAAAAGCTGGGATATAGCTATGACGATCAGTATGGGTATATTACACCGAGCACGTGCGCACTGGGGTCATATACGATCACCCACAATTTCCCTGATCAGACGTCATCGGCTATCACTTGTCTCGGATGCCAGAACCAATCTTTTCGGATGACAAGCAAACAAACACCCACACCACCGATACGCAACGACGGCTAGTTAAAGGTCACGGTGGCTTCTGCTCCGAATCGCCTATGACAAACAAACATGCAGGCAATCCGCCTAATGGCATCATGCAACAAGCTGACGCTCGCCGATGACATATGGACAGCCGGCAAACAACTGAATGATGCCGGCCAAAATCTCACGGCTGCCAGAAGCCTGAGAATATGCGCCGACTCTGAACAGGGAAGCTGCTCTCTATTGCAGAAGGCCTATTGATCTGGAGGTCATCAGATCGAAAGGATACCACTGGTCCTAAGGCACAAGTCTGTCAGCTTGGTGTCATACAGGATACAAATGGTCTGAGTATACTGAAATGACGATAAAGACGATAGAGGATCGAGGGATGGTGGCCGCTCTAGTTGCGAAGTAACGGGCATTGGATCACAGGTGGTCACGGTGCTGGAGCTTCAGAGAAATGCATAGATAGAAGTATATGTTTCGACGCAGACGCAGGTAAAAAGACCTTGGGTCTTTCGAGGATAGAAATTCATCAACCGTTTCAGCGACGAGAACAAGCCTTAACAATATACGCCTTTGAGGAAGCCGATTCTTTTCGTGCTGAATTTTTTAGTGATTTCCAAATTCCAAGTGAGGCTTCTAACCTACCTTCGAAGGAGTCCCGAATTGAATACGGACACTCTTTGACCAGGTAAACCTGGAGTGACGCTCCTGGTGTTACAATATATTGGTAGCAAAGAAACACTTCCGAGGAAGGTATTATTTCTACCCACATACATCAAGGGACCTTGATGCCATACAACTCCAACTGCCACTGTTGTTTCAACTTCTTCGATTTAGCTGGAATCCCATCGCAGTTTCCAGAACCAGAACCACTCAACTGCTTTGATTGCATGGACGCTCTCCTGAATGAAGTCCAAAAAACCTCTCACGGACTATATTTGGAACGCACCTGATGGACCATATCAGTGGACCCTCTACTGGACGAACTCGGTCAGACGAGGACGAGGTCTAAGTATTGACAATCCAGTCTTCGCTGATCATTCGACTGGACACAATTGCTTGCATGTAGATTGCGAAGATCAGGACGTGTGTTATTGTGAGCTCAACTGCGGAGGAACCCACACCACAATCGGAAGAGCAGCAGCCGCTCTATCAACCATCATCACAGCCATTAACCATTGTAATTGGTGAATGAATTTGGACGAAATACCACACGTATTTTGATACATATTCCCACAGTGTTGGTCCTTAATTAGGTATGCCTCCCACCCAGACTACGCACCGTGGGTACAACTGCAGCAGGAATCCAGAGCTCGATTCCTCTACTTTCATACCACCCCAGTTGAACAATGTTTCGTCGTTCTATTATATTTTGGTCAGGCACCAGCGTGATGTACATCTATATGGTGGTTTGAAGGGACAATGCATTGATTCTATCCAGCGATAAAAATATTCAGATGAGACAATTCCCGTCCATCAGAAGGAAAGATATTCCAGACTGGGTTATTGAGCATTTGGAGGGAATCAATGGGGAGCTCAGACGAATGGATACCCTGATTAGGCAAGCAAGAGAGAATGATTTCGCAATGCACATGGCCCTCCCAGGATGGCCCAAAACTAACCACAACCTCATCATTAGGCACTACAAGATATAGGATGCCGTTTCTTTGGGAGTGGAAAAATTGAACGGGCTCAATTCGAGAAGCATTCGGACAGAGTCATCCAATTCCAACCGTTTGTGGGTAACGTCCAAGCAGCCATTGTTCTAATGACGGCCAAATCCACCGAAGCCTACAAACAGCTGCGGTCAGCCCCCAGTGAAAAAATCTAACATTCGGGAAATGCCTAGGGGACCCTGTTAACTTTTCTCGATAACAGGGAAAGAGCCCAAGATCGTCTTGCCCTCCATGTGCATACCAAATCCCAGGAGCTAGCCGATGTTCATATATAAACCCAAGAAGATGGCGAACGTATGTCTGGGCTATATGCCAAGTCTGGTCATGAAGCAAAAAGAATACAGGAGGAAGCACAGAAAAAGGCGGACAACGCGGAGAGGAAAAGGAAGCTGGCAGAGCAACAGATGAACACGGACATTGAGCAGCAATGCAAAGAATTCATTAGAGCTTTGCAGAGAAAGCTCTCGGATGAAAGAACAAAGAAATCAGTATGCTCACTGGCCCGGTCAGTATTAACACCACAGGAAGGGAATACTAAGCCTGTTGAATAGAGATTCCGCCTTCGATACATCGTAAGTAATGGCATTGAAATATGGATCAAAGCGGCTGTGACTCCAGAACCAAACGGTAATGGAGACGGCCCAGTAGGCATTGGAGGAGACCCCCATGCGACTCTGAGACTTCTAGCTGCAGCTCTTAAAGCTCCAGCTCTTCTGATAGTGGAGACGACATTCTCCGACCACTTCCACCACCAGCAAGAACAAATTATAGCGAGTCACCATTGCTACCACCACGAATACCACCCCAGCCACCATGAGCTCTTAATCCAAGCAAGAAGCAAATGGTTGAGCTTCCCTTCAGGTTTGAGGGAGATCCAACAGGTAGGTCGGAATCCTACCACCATTAGATTACAGGAGTCGATCACTATCTCAGATACTTCAAGAATTATTATAACAATGATGACGATAAAATCAACTTCCTGGGAAGTATCCCTCGAGAGAAAGCATTGGACTGGTACAACAACCGAGAAAAACAGCTTAGGAAGAATATTCAGATTGAGACATAGTCAGCATTCATCAGTGCGATGAAAGAAGTATTTATGGACCCAGATGAAGAAACAGAATGCCTCGAAAAAATAAAACAATGACATTACAAGGGAGACTGCCAGGACTACATCGTAAAGATAGAGGACTTGAATTACCATGTCCGCTGATCAGGAATTGCATGGCGGCAGGCTCCACACAGCGGACTCAACGAAGAAATCAAGCATCAAATATTCTTGTTGAAGATTACACCATACAACATTGCAGAATACCAATTACTGCTCAAACAAGTCGGCTGCGCATATGAGAGCCGCCTGCAAGGACAGCACCAACACAACAATCACAAATCCAAAGACAAAAAGAACAATCAGAGGAAGCGTGATGATGATGGTAATAAGGGGAATCAAGGAAAGAAGAACTTTGAGAAAAGTTCTAACTCCAAGAAACCTCGAACGGAGAAGAAAGATCATAAACCTGTCAGTGTTAACAAAGTCGAAGCCCAAACAGGCATTCCGGAATCTTTGCTGGAAGCATGAGCCAAGTGCAATGAGTGCAAGCACTGCAGTTCTTCAGAACACTGATCGGTATTCTGGATAAATGCCATCAACAGATCCTCCAGTCAAAAGAAGAAGCAGGATAAGAAGCCTCAAGTGGAAACCCCAGAAGTAACCATCTCTTCTTCAAAGATCAAGTCCAGGAGTCTGGCTGACCAAACTACTAAATCAGCAGCAGCCTCAAGCTCTAGAGTGCTTGACGAGGTTGACTCCGACAATATGGAGATTGATGGATGAAATGAGTATCTTTTGTCTTTCCTTTGTTCTATGAGATATTGGTCTTTCCTACGGGTTTTTGAGGAACAGACACCTCCGGTTTTGGTATTTATGGGAACAGATATTCATATATCTTTGAGGTTACATGGGTACAGACCTCTGTGTGTCTTTTGGGGTTCCATTTGGGTCTTGCCAATGTGGTCATTGGTATTATACCTGTTCGATATTCAATAAACTTTTTTTTCAGCCGTTTCAAACAGGGTGCCTGAGAACGAGTTCAATACTCGAAACATGCTGGTCATGTGGCATCGAAGCATGACTAGTGGCCAACGATTACATTCGAGCTTGATCATATTCATTCAACATTCATTTACCAACCCATCAATCACAATCACAATCCATTGCGGCCGGAGCTGTGTGGAAAGGCAGTTCACCATGGTTGTCAACTGAAAAGATCGACAATGTAAGGCTTCGGCCAGCACACCTCAGCCTGAACCCAAAATTTCCACACAATTACCACCTGAACCTAAGACGGGTTCAAGACCCACAGTATGCATGTTTGCAATCTTTCGAAACGAGAAGAAGGTCCCTGTAACGGTTCTATTCGATACTAGGTGCGATACACCTATGAAGTCCAAGCAGTGGGCCGATTCACATGGTTTTCCGTTAGTGACTGGAACGGAACCAGAAATAGTCCGAAACTTTCATGACGAAAGAGTTGAAAGAGCGGGATGGCAGTACACCTTCCCCAATATTCTGCGGTATGAATCCCATTATACTGAAGAACCCTGCGAAATTGGTCCAATGGATGATTCGTCTGATATCATGTTACCTTACTGGTGGATTGTCAAGCATGGAGCACTGATACGAGGCCCAAAAGAAATGCCTAAAAAGAGCAGGAACGCAATCTGTGACTGTTTGGAGAAGAATGAATGATGAGACGACAAGAAAAGATGATCATAGTATTGATTGATCATGATGATGATAATGGTTGGGAGAGAAGATTTTTTGAACTAGACTACGCTAAGAGTTGGAACAGGGCTCCACTTCCACAACGCACAAGCCTTATTTGGCTCTGAAACACCGACCCCCATCAGAGATGGCCGAACCTCTTTGAAGAGACGACGGGCATCGAAACAAGCTGTAGCACTCAACAAACTTCGAAAGTCACACGAAGGTCCAAAGTAAATAGCTCGCAGGGCGAAATGTAAAGGAAAACCTCACACATAATGAGTGGCACGAAGGCCGAAATATGCACCATCGACTCCGCGGTGAAAGGACTTATCCTTTCGACACCTCGAGATACAGCACTTGTCAAAAACACAATCATCACCTCGACACCACGGGGTTAAAATGATAAAACCTTTGGAAACCTTCAGACGATAGAGTTACTTGTAACTTAGGCATTCCCAGGATGGGATCATTCCTCAGCCTAAACGGCTTGACTTTGTCGGTATGCCATCCCTTGAGAAGCCATGAGAGATGGGTACTTGGAGATTGAGCTTCTTTCTGCTGGAAACGGCGATGATGATGACTGATCCAAACCAGTGGGGCTCGAACGGGTTATCCAACTTTCCGGCAATCATGTAATTCTGGTAGAGGACCCAGTCTCCCACGGAATGGATGTGTTTGTGGATTCCGCAATCGTGTGTTGGACAATAGAGACCATCAAAAATACGGCGTTCAGTGATCTCTTCCGCCTGATGGCCAGCGCACGGATATTCGTGAAATCCCATTATAATGAGAACCATCTCCGAAGATCTAGGAACCGGAATCCAATGATCCATGCGATTGAACTATAGTAGATGTCCGGATTTCTCACCGTTCATTTCCAGATTGTAGGATAAAGCTTTCATGCGCATACGCCTCTTTTTCCAATTGAATCGTGAGAGCAGACCCAAGGCATGACTTGAATGTTCGTTAAGGGGGCTATTTCGAGTGTTGTGAAGTTCGTCGACAATCATTGCAAGGTTGGGCAAGGAGGTTTCCGCGACTTTATCATCTGTGTCAATACACACTGAAACAGCTTGAAATTACACCCCCTTCGGAGATGGCTGGGCAACAGGGGTGTTTATCCAAGAATGAATTCGTCCACCCTGGGGATCCTCGAGATGGAAACTTGAATAATCAACAGAAGTCGAAAAGGCCTTAGCCTATTCCCAACGGAGACAGCGCACAAGCTCAGTGTCCAAAATCGACATGTCTCACTTGGCAATTGATGTTTCTTCCAACATACCGTGTCCAAGATATTTGCGACTATGGATAACAAACGGAGTACCTGCCTGCATGACCATCTGGTAGTCGTGGCATTCGGAGATATCGGCATCGATTGAAGCTAGAAATGGCTTTCCAAGCAACATCATCCTATCTCCAATTACCGATGGAAGAATATAGACGGTGTCTTCCAACAGAATGCCTTGACCAAGGTCGATAGTTGTAATAAGATAACCGCGAATATGCGATTTGCCATTATCTCCACAAACAGTGAGAGTGTGGCGATCAGTGAAAATTCTAATGTGAGCAGTGGAACGACAGATCTCCAAGGCTGTCTGCGCGTCCACGTTATGGATATCAGAACCAATATCTGCGATAATGTCTCGCATTAGTAAGTTACCGAGATATGCGGGGATCTTGACTCAGGGAGATAAAGATGCATCTCCGGCTGTCTGCATAAACTCAGAGAACTTATTGATCGACATTTCGTTGAGGAGTTTGAAGAGATTTTCTTCAGAGAACGCTCCAATACGCTTCGTTCCTGCAGCTCCGTAGCAATCTGAAGGACGTCGAACACGAGGCGCATAACCACCTCCCATCTCGTTCTCATGTTCCGAATCTTCGGAAGAGGATAAGGAATCGCTAGAGCTATCATGACGCGAAGTAGACCTCTCAGCATCATGTCTATCTGTATGGCGTAACCTTCGATCTCGTTCTTGAGTCAGTTCTCCCTCAGGATGTCCAAAGAGCTTTTCCACAATCTTTTCCTAATAATCAGGAGACTTCCACTCCAATGATGGAAGTGTAATAGAAACTTTGACTGTTTCGATCCAGACTCCAACATCCCATTCTTCGGCATCAGGGTTACGCTCATCGGGGGTTGGGTATACAGTATCCATCTGCACACGCCATCTACCAGCTCAAACTTCATACTTGCCGGACCTGTCCACTTTTGTGCCGCCACACTCAAAATCCCCAAACCCACCGATCTCGAGAAGTGATTCAGAAAGAGAATCCACGGAAGAAATCGATTCATTGTGGCTCAAGATGGATGTAAGATAGACATTTATTGGGGAAGCTCGCTCGCGATCATCTTGGTGGATCTGAGGTGCGTTAACCCTGTTCAGAATGTGAACAGCTTTACAATTGTCCCAACTGAGAGCAGGATTTCGACATTGCTTTGTGGTATGAATGCCCGACCAGCAATTCCAACAGACCGTTCCCTCGTTGGACGTGTTCGCACGAGGCGTTGGCGAGGCGATATTATTCTTCTGTGCCTTGACATACACGTCATTGATGCGCTTCGTTTCGGCATTCTCATGTTGAAACTTTGCGATATTCCCGGCCTGCTGTCGATGCCACAGAGTGGTCTCCTCCAAACCTATCGACGCACTTCTCTTCGGGAACATGGGATCTGGATGTCCAATGGATTCATCAATGTCAATAAAGAGATTGAAGACATCATTAAACGTCTGCCTGCGCCAATTTCTCTGGTGTTCGAATTCGCATAGGATAACTGGTGTAATTTTGGCAACAATGATCTCGCTCAACACATACCGGGCAATGTCTTTGTCCCCGATAACATCATTAAATTGATCAGAAAACTTCTTAACCGTGACTTGGGACAAATCCGGGTGAAGTCTTCTCAACTCAGCCACGATATCAGCTCCCGTTTTATCCTCGTCAATATTCAAATTGGCCCTGAGCAGCTCCACGATCTGATTGTAGGTATCAACCTCCGCAGTTCTCTTACGCGCAAACCAAGTACGGGGCCTGGTGTATGGGCCACCGTCGTCTCCTTTTTCCTGTGGGGACTCGGCATATTTTAGGGATGCACGGAAGAGTGTGAGCCACATCAACCTGGGAAATTAGGGTCCAATGTAGCGATTTTATTCTTGATGTTTCCGAAATCGGTGAGGAAGTCTTTGATAGGAGTTCTTCCATCATATTTCAGATCCCTAAGAAACCCAAAGTACATATTCTTCATGTCATTGATGTTTGCCATGTTCGGTTGCGGGAATGCCCTTCGGCTTGCTTGATTGTCAGATTCAGGTGTACTGAGGTCCTCGTCTTCGTTGTACGGAGGACAGTAATGATACTTGAAATGACGGTCGTACTCACTAATGTTGGCGTTTCTCCCTTCGAGGTAAGCGATGAAAGATCGATTGTAAGCACGCTGATCCACTTCCCAACGACTAATTTCTTGAGGGTATGACACAGCAACAGATCTCACCCAGGCAGCAGGATGGTTGTTGAATTCGACACTCAAGTCCGAAGTGATGATTCTACGCTCTGGAACAATTAGTCTCGCACAGAACCTAGAAGTTAGTTGAGCCATGTTTGGCAACGGGTCTTCGTCACTAGGATACTCATTTCTGCTTGATTGTGACCAAGATCACGGTTGAGATCCGTGGATTAGTGAAACATTTTGGATTAGTGAAGAAGGGATAATGGGCAAAGGGCGAAGTAAGAGTTTAGGTGTCAATCTCCCAGCTCCCTTGGTAACATAGTAGAATGTGTCTTCTTCGAAATTTGCCTCCCCTTCTTTGGATGCAAAGAGGTGGTCTTGGAAGTCTCTGTTAAGGTCTTTGTAAATTTCGTCGAAAGAGCTGTCTGCGATGTCTTCGAACGCCCCAGGGATGCTGAAAACTAGTTCATAAAAGGTGCAATCGATTGTGCCAGGGGCTTTGACACGAGAACCAGGCGACTGTAGATGCTGCGGATTGACGATAACTCCATAAAGTTCACGGAATGACAAACGATTGGTAGGCCAACCGTCATCCGGGACTTGCCGACGCCGTCTAGCTTCCTGAGCGCCGTCTGTCCACTGGCGAGACTCGGATGCCGGATGAAATTTGAGGACGCCACTGGCTCACTCTACGTCGACTGAAGTGATTCCTGTTGAATTGTAGCTTTCGGAACCGAACGCAATGATGTACACCACAGTGCTATAAAGAAGCCGATCCGATAGACGATCCCCGGAAGAAAGATTGAATAGGCGGATGAAGGTTAGAGACTGATAGTACTAATGTCGAGATTGAGGAAGACGCTGCAATTCTCTGCTGTGGTCACCAGTGATAGGAGGCCCAAAAGAGAAGCCAAAGAAGAGCAGGAACGCAATCCGTTACTGTCTGGACAAGAACAAATGATGAGACGAAAAGAAAAGATGATTAAAGTATTGATTGATCGTGATGATGATGCTGATGGTTGGGAAAGAAGGTCTCCCGAACTGGACTACGCTAAGAGTTCGGTCAGGGCTCCGCTTCCACAACGCAGTAGCTTTATTTGGCTCTGCAACAGCACTGAGTGGAGTGACCAAGGGAAATGATAAGCTCCAGTTGACGTCGATACACTTCTTTCAACATTGCACAATGGCAGCAGCATCTTCATTCTCAATTGAATATGAAGATTCCATTCTGATCTTTGGAACAGACCCATGGTAGATCGATGTTATTTGTTCTATGGATGTCAATAAGGCATATGTGATTGAGATAAATTGGGTAGAGGGAATTCCATGGCAATACAGCGACTTCAAAATAATGTACAACGGAGAAACTGCCAATGCTCCCCCACCTTATCGATTCTATGATCATGCCATTGACTTGAAAGATGGAGATCAACATCAGTGGGGTACAATCTACGCGCTCTCAGGAAATGAGCTTTCGGACTTTCATGAATATCTGAAGGAAATCATTGATTCTGGAATGATCCGTCTTAGCAAGTCACCCACGGGCGCACCCAGACTCTTTGTTCCAAAGCCATACGCAAGAGGCTTACAATGGTGCCTGGATTACAGAGGTCTAAATGATGTGAAAATTATGAACGGATATCCAGTGCCGCTTGTGAACAAACTTAGTGACAGGGTTGTTGGCTCGAGGACTTTCACCAATGATGATTTGAAGGCAAGGCACAACCTGATTCAAATTGAACCGGGGGATGAATTGAAAACAGCATTTCGTACGAGATTTGGACATTATCAATACCTAGTTATACCTTTTGGATTGGAATATGCGCCAGCTAAAATCCAAGATATGATGAATGAGATCATGGGAGATCAAATCGATCATCGAGTTCTAGTCTACATAGATAATATCCGTATCTGTTTAGAAATTGAACAAGAGCATGTGGGATCAACTCGAGAAGTCTTTCGCTGATTACAAGAAAACAACTGAGCTATTGCACCCAATCAGTGCGAATGGCACCCGAAGCAAGTTCAGTTTGTTGGGTATCACACCTCGGGAGAAGGTGTCAGTATGTCAGAGGACATAATTGACACTATTTTTAAATGGGAGATTCTGGAGTCTGTCAAGGACGTCCAGTCATTCCTGGAATTTGCAAACTTCTATCGATGTATCATCAAAAGATTTTTGATGATATGCCATCCCTTCACAGAGTTAACCAAGAAAACAAACGAAAAGTTCAATTGGAAAGCAAATCCGCGAAATCAAATAGCCTTCGATATGCTAAAGAACGACATTGCCGAGCCACCCATTTTACGACATTTCGAGCCTGTTTGGCCCGTTGTGATTGAGACTGATGCAAGTGATTTTGGAATCAGTGCAGTACTCTTCCAAGTCATTGATGGACAATTGCACCCTATAGCATACCACTGTGGAACAATGGATAAAGCCGAGATCAGCTACGAAATCCATGACAAAGAGTTGCTCACCATAGTATCTGCGTTCAAAGAATGGAGACGTTATCACGAAGGTGCAGCTGACACAGTCAGTGTCTTGACTGATCACGAGAATCTCGAATACTTTACAACTACAATGATCGTGAATCGGAGACATGCCAGCTGGGCTCAAGAGTTGGCAAGATATGATTTTTTAATATTCTACCGACCCGGTAGTGCAAATGGGATACTGGATGCATTATCTAGGGGTTCGGAATCCCACCCTTTAAGCGGGTGAGGTAGCGCTGAAGCAAACGAAAACCAGCCTATCCACTGCGTTCTGAGACCTGATCAGTTGGTATCATTCGCAGGAGAAACAGTACAAGTAACGGCAATGAGGTTACGAGGCAAATGAATTGGGATTGCTTCTGCAAAGTCGAAAGGGAACCCAGTAGTCAAGTTCAAATCATGGCTGTTAGAAGCAGTGGTGAGCGCCACTAACAACAACACTGCATTGCAAGAAGAGTATATCTGAGCAAGGGAAGGCAACCCAAGCTCAGACATCTCATTCGAAGACGAAGCCCAATATTTCAATGGCAGGCTGTGGATCCTGGACGATCCGCAGTTTAAGAAACAGATATTGGAACCGGAGCATGATTCAAAGGTGGTTGGACCCATGCATCAGGATGAAGCAATCGAGCCGGTCAGACGAAATTTCTGTTTGCCAGAAATGGCGAAATTCATCGAAGACTGAATCCCCTCATGCCCTGAATGCCAAAGGAACAAAGCAGTGCCCCATACTTGCTACGGACTTCTACAACCCGTTGAATTAGCATACTGCCCATGGTATCCGATATCATTGGACTGCATTATCGAATTACCGGTGTCAGAAGCATGCTCATCGGTATGGGTAATTGTTGATCGATTTTCGAAAATGACTCACTTCATTATATTGACAGATGGTAAGAAGAAAGCTACAGACGTGGTCAAAATCTTCTTCAACGAAGTATGGAAATTTCATGGTCTACAATCGAACATAGTGTCAGATCGGGACTGTAGGTTCACCTCCTGGTTATGGTCCTGGTTGGTCGAATCTGATGACATCAGGTTAAGCATGTCTTCGCCTTTCCACTCTGAAACGGTTGGAGAAACCGAAAGAGTCGACCAAACGTTGGAATGCTACCTGCGGAATTACTGCAACAACAACCTAGATAACTGGTCAGAAATGTTACCAATGGCGGAGTATGCTGATAATATCTGGCTCACCACCGGTGCACGCATGTCACCCTTCTTTGCAAAATTTGGGTTCGATCATCGAACGAATTGGCCCATCGGAGCTGAAGCGAAGAATCTGGCATCTATGAACTACGTTTACTGCATGACCAGCGTGCATGCACTCTCCCGTAAGGGGTTGGGGTAAGCACTGGGGACACTGGGGAAGAACTATGATAGGTGTACTAAGGAACCTCCAAAGTATTGGGTTGGTGATTTATTTATGCCAAATGGGAAGAACCTCAAAACTGGAAGACCATCTAGGACACTAGATGCCAAGCTTCGTGGACCCTGAAAGGTCTCGAAGGTGCTCACGCCCACCACTATCAAGTTTGAGTTACCAAGTCGATGGGGTATTCACAATGCCGTCCATGTATCGCTCATTGAACTTTATCGAATTGCAACCAACCCTACGAGACCTACATCTGAGCTCCATTACGAAGCTAATGACCTTGGTTTTGATGGCGATGCCTATGAGTACCAAATAGACTACGAGGTCGAAGAAATCATGCCCAGCCAGTATCGCAAGCAACAGCAACGAGTTTTATATCTGTTTGAGTGGAAGCGGTATCAGGAGGATGCAGATTGCAGTGAGGGATCTTATGAGAACTTCGACAACAAGAGACTGTAAATGGAGTATCACAGATGGAATCCTCAGGCCGCGAAGGATAACAGCATTCAATGAACACTTGATCTAGGATTTTGTCCCCACCAAGGGTGTTTAACAGCTAGCAAGACACCGGACGAAGGATTTGGTTTTTAAGGGCAGAAGGGGTCATAATATTCCAGATCAAGAGAAAGATGGATCAAGAGAAAGATGGATTTGGTTTTAAGGGCACAAGGGGTCAAGATTGTTCCAAATCAAAGAAGGAAAAAGAAACCAAAGTCTCTTGGATAAAAGCAACCTGATTGATCGATTCTGAATGCTGCCATAAGTCTCATCTGGATGTAAGGAAACTGATCAGTCGATTGTGCTTGCATGACTCAGAGGCAGTGGTCAAAGCGACATGGTCTGTGCGGATTCACTCTATTGAGGATTGGGAATGATTCACTGCAGCTCGCGAGATTATCTTTTGCAAAAGGCAATGAAGTGCAGAGTAGTATGGAGTAAGACTGTTCAGAGACGAACTCCCTAAGAGAGGGGGTAGTGTTGCACCTAGCAAGTTCGCAGCAGGGTCACATACGATCTCCCGCAATTTCCCTGATTAGACGTCACTGGCTATCACTTGCCTTGGATACCACAACCAATCTTTTCGGATGGCCAGCAAACGAACACTCACACCATCAATCAGCAACAACGTCTAGTTAATGGTTGCGGTCGATTCTGTTCTTAATCACTGACGACGATAAAACAACCAGGCAAACAGCTGAATGGCATCGGTCAAGAAGCTGATGCTCGCCGACACCAAACAGACAGCCGGCAAACAACTGAATGGAGCCAGCAAAAAGCCGACAGCTGCCGGAAGCCTATCAATACGTGCCGACTGTGAACAGTGAAGGTGCTCTCTATCGAGAGCGGTTTATTCGTCTTGAGGTCATCAGATTGAATGGAAACCACTGGCCCCGAGAAACAAGTCTGCGAGCTTGGTATCAAAAAGAATACCGATCGTCTGAGTATTACCTCATGACGGTACAGACGATAGAGAATCGAGAGATGCACGCCCCGGTAGTTGCGAAGGAACGGGCATAGGTTCGGATGTGGTGTAAGAGCGTACATCCGTGTACGGCCTTGTATAAGAGTATAAGAGTAGATACAGTTGCAAATGTGGATATATGAATATAGTAGAGTAGTATGTAGGTAAGATTATCGCTAGAGTGCAATTGACCTCACACGAAGTGACTTTATCCTGGGCGGTTACCCGGCCGCCATTACATCATCCCCCTCTCTAGCTGCAGACCCCCTGGGCTGCCATACTTGTACAAGAAATATGAAAGAAGTAAAGATCCAGACTCGTACGCCCTCATACGGCCTCGTAAATACCGCTACCGATTGGTACCGCTCAAGGGTAACCGTTCGGTGGATCCGGCGCACGGGGAAACTCCACCGCCAGAGGTAGGTGGTAAAAACCCGTGCCGACGCCATTTGTACCGGGCCGAGATCAAATAAGAAGAGAAGAAATGATAAGAGAAGTAGAAAGAAGGAAACGTCCAATTAAACCCAATAACCTCCGTTCCTCGAAGCCCACCTCTCTGAATCCAATTCTGCGAATCCAAGCCCACTGCTGAAGCAGGCATCGTTCCAAGTCTACATTCGAGTCCATAGTTCCGAATATCTAAGTGGACTTCCAATTTCTCCGAATCCAAGCCATGGCTCCCAGTAGTGACGGCTCTGTGGAGCTTATGTCGTCATTGGCTTCCGCCATCGATCGTTCGTATATAATTTCTCTCGTTGAAATCGTTTCATAGTCTCCAGGGTGACCACCATGGCAACCTGGGCCGATTAGGCCTTTGATTTGTTTCGGAATAGTCTCTTGAGCAGTTAATTGACTTCAAGGGGTATACTCATCTTGATTATAGCTGCTGAACCACAGGCTATGCTTCCAAGGCTTCGTTCGATCTTCGGTTGCCCTTCGACTTGACCCTTTGAGTTCGGTTGCAGTGCAACATGTATGCTTCGGCTCCCGGTGCAGCTCATATCCGAGTACACCATCAAGTAAACCTTCGAATTCACACTCAAGTCCATAGCTCCGAACATCCAAGGTCATTTTTCCAGCTCTTCAAATCCAAACTTCCAAGCCCACGGCAGACCTCGTCGGTGATAACCTCCGCCCTCGGCATTGATTGTATGTCTCATTGATTGACCCAGATATCGGCTATCCGGATTTTCTTGGTCTTTGACTTTTGGTTGCCATTCGGCTTCAGATCCATTGGTGGCTTGTTGAAATCTGTCCACTTCGTCCAGCCCTCGGTTGCAGTAATCATACATCGACATGCATTCGTATGTGCGGGTTCAAGTTACGGTATCCAACTCGTTAGTGTGCCATAAAAGGTCTTACTCACAATATAATTCTGTATGCTTCCACTTTAGTAGCATTAAGGCATCCATTCTGCGGTTCTCATGCCTTCGACTTCCGAATTCGTTGATCAATCTAATCCGTAAGCATTCCATATGAAGATCTTACTTGCCATGTAATTCCAGCGCTGCTGGTGTCCTGGAAACACCAGGAAGCTCGCATCGCGGCAACCTCGTATATATATTCACGTCAATGTCCTCCAGCACTCTCGCACTCTCGCACTTGTGCTCCCAGAAGCCTGTATCGCAGCTTCGTACGTCTAACCTGGAGCTTCTGCTCCCGTCCTCTTGATCCAATGTAGGTGCGCTTCTTTTATCCCACACATTCTGATGAGGCGCAATTCCGATAAGGTGCACATTCCGTGCTGCTTAATAATACATATCTCCGGCCTCGAACATCCTTTTGCCGCTGGTGTACTTCGTTTGGCGGGTTTGGCCTCCAGCAGGGTTCCTCGGAGAGATCGGTGAGTCTCCTCCAGGCCGACTGCCATGATCCCATTGATTCTTCTGCTCGGTATTGACGTCTCGATATTGACATCTTTGTAGACTCCCAGTCATTCTGTATGCCATTGACCCTTGTAAATAATCCAAATACTATTAGCCTTGAGAAGAACTCTGAACTTCGTTCCATGATAACTCCATTTCGTATAATATCTCTGATCCGGTAGTAATCTCGACTGTATGCCGGTAGCCCCATCGGAAGGCTTCGTTTCAATGAGCAATGCTCAGCGTCGTAATCATTGACTTCTGTGGTGTACATCACCGTAACGGTGCTTCATGCCAGCATATCCTCTTTGTGGTCGAAGCTCCGTCAACAACTCTCCAATTTTGATGCTGATCCTCGTATCGATTGTCGTGTCGATCCTAATACCTCCAATTGCCATCGTGATTCCATAATTAAATATCTCTAGATCATAGCCGGGATGTTGATTCCGATCATTTCGTCGGTGTTTCCTAAATATTCAGATCTGCGTATCTGCACTCAATTGCTAGTCTCGTGGCTTGTCATCTAAAATAAGACTTTCTTAAGAAAAGGGGAAAGTTCTAAACGTAACCTCGCCTCGCCATATAAGTAAATAGACTTATCATCATACATATCCAGCCATCTCCGTATGAAGTTATAAGTACCGCGGAGATGCAGCATCGTGAATATCCTGGCCTCGCACACAGTCAAGCATCTCTGAGGTTAACGGAAGGGGATACCGATTCTTCGCCGACGCTAAGTTGAGCGCGCGGTAATCAACACAAAGTCTTAGGCCACCATCCTTCTTTTTTTTGCAAAGTGAATCGGCGCCCCTGCCGGCGGTGATGACCGCTGAATAAACCCATTGGCTAGATTTGCCTCGATGTAAGCCTTTTTGGCGTTCTCGATTCGAACTCCAATACATTGTTAATCTGTCCATGACCCTCCGTCTCCGACTATTCGTTTCTGGAATGTGCAAATTTTCACTCATATGGTCCACATTTCGTGGCTTCTCCTGTAGCTCTGAAAGTTCTCTAAAGGCCTTCTTTACTAACCTCCATGTAGTTAAAGTCCCATTCGACACAACTGCCGCCTCTCATCGCACTCCCGTAATCCATCTGGTGACATAACGTCCATCGTAAGAAAATACCCACTCATCGATCCGTCCATATGGCATGGGATCTTAAGTCCAAATCCAGAATCCAGCTCTTGAGCACGCGATCTTATTCCGCGCTATTTTGGGAATACCACTCTGCGCCACCATACGGCAGCACTTCTGCCACCAGATCGTTGAAGAGCATTAGGCTCGTACGATCATGACCACCAAAAGAATGCCTCTTTATGCCGCGATGACTATTGCAGTCCCCAGCCCGTTTGTTTGTGGATAAATTGTCATTTGACATGGTATCGTCGTTTCATCAATTCGGAGGTAATTCATTGTGGTAAAGAATTTGTAAGTTGTATGTGGCTTGTAAACCTCCGCAGAACTATCGTTGAGAGTGCTTTTTTGTCACTCCCGCCGGTAATCGGAATGCTCGATGGCGATTCTTATCATATGTGAAACTGGTTTCTGACATCCGTACGGGTTCGTATGACTCCATAACTACTCCATATGTGTGTTAGCCAATTGTATGTGCAAAAGATGGAGCGGTAGATGTGGAATCCAGGAGGCCTTGTCATTAACGGGTTATCCTCAATGGGAACCCCCGCCAACTAGTACTCATTTCTTTGACTCGGCGAGCCGGTAGCAGTCATTCAAGCACTGTCAATGTGTAACTCTTCTGCCGCAACTACCGCCGCTGCTCCCTGCTCGCCCATCCAGCGCCTGGGGCCTATCTCACTGACCATCAGTGATGCCTTCCATGGTCGCTCCCAGCAGCCCTGTACAAACTCCCACTCTTAGGAAGAACGTCCATCGACGACCCCCCCTGGCCAATAGATCGTCTAAAGCAGTAGCACCAAGTATTTTTATATATATATGGAGTACAGCTTCCTTCGGAACGTGCCTCCTCCCTAGCCGTGATCCAGGTACATTCCCGGGGCATTCCTGATGGTCTACCCGGTTCACTGCCACCTCTTCCGCTCACCCTGGCATTCGCAGAGCAAAAAGTCGAATGCGTTTGCAAGTCGACGTCAGGATTCCTGGACTTTTTCCAAGGCAACCCAGACACCAGCACAACAGTGCGTCCACCGCGGCTGCCACCATTTGTACGAATAAGCTCACTCAGCGAATCACGTACTTGTCCCACCCAATTGGGACTATCTGACAACCAAATAACATCCATTCCCGCTTGGGGATATGACAAGTATCAATTGATCCTCCACGCGTGTTAAATACATACGGAATCCGCAGGTCTCCGGAGAGTGCCCAGACGGTTTCCCCACCAATAGCCCAGTGCATCCTCAGATCTCCGACTATAAACCAAATCATCTCCATTGTATTCCTAGTAACCTGCTTCGTATGACATCGTATGGGCACATATCTGTATTCGCTCGTTTGGCGATACCGTTTCGTTGACTTATTCAACGAAATTAAATAGAGTTGGCACTGCTGGCTTCCTCCCCTCACAACGATCCAATTTGGTCGTCCAATCTGGTGCTAATAGTGACAATTGATAATGGTAATCTCGAATTGTACCTGCTAGCCACTTTAGAACCATCGGGGGTTATACTTCCCATTCGGAGTTTTAGCACGATCTGCGATCGCTGATCCACTATCTTAAACATAGAGCTGTAGCTTCTGTATGCCTCCGTGGCTCATTCCAATCTTATGTAATCGCGTAGTCTGTAAGGCCGTTTAGGATCCTGTAAGACTTCCATAACCGCTGCTGAAAATTCCAGGCAGCATCCGTAATAATTCCGATGTAATCGTTGCCTTCGCCGATAAATCGAAAGACTTCTGCCTTCGTAACATCCGCTCATAGTAATCGGCCTACTCGGCTCAGTTAGTCTCAACCGTGTGTAAATCCACAGGCGAAATGATAATCCTCGGGAGGTGCATTGTGAAATGTAGCCTTATCGACTTCGCGTTGTGTTTGATTTTTCGAAAATTAACGCGTTCAGGGATATCGTCAATTATAGCTTCGCCAGCACTTCATACTCGATTGACTTCGGTCAATAGTATCTGACTCGTCTCGATAGTTCACATACGATTGCGCTCGTCGGACGAAGTTGGAGGGAATCTCTGGAGTACGGCGGGGTTCGGCATTGCTGGTAACGCGTCTCTCGGGGTCAGTTAGGCTCCGGAATCATTCCTGTAACCGTCAATTGACTCAAGTGGATTATAACTTATCCGATCTCATTGCTCGCGATTGGTAGCCTATTTGTTAAATGGTGATCGACCTCAACTGACTTGGTCACTGACGCGTCTCTCAGGCCGATTGGCCTCAGGAATCAACTCGAAATCAACTCTGCTACCGTCAATCTCAATCGGGTATACGTATGAAGACTCTTTGGTTATGCAATCGGAAGCTCTCAAATCTGTATGATTTCTCGTTCGGATGTGTCGCTATGCGTCGATCGAAAAAAAAAAAAAAGGGTTATTCATGAAATCCTGTAAGCGAAACGTATCAAATAGATTAGAGCGATAATAGTGTAAGAGCATACATGCGTGTATGGCCTCGTTTAAGAGTATAAGAGTAGATACGGTTGCAAACGTGGATATATGAATATAGTAGAGTAGCATGTAGGTAAGATTATCGCTAGCGTGCAATTGCACTCACGCGAAGTGACTATATCCTGGGCGGTTACCCGGCCGCCATTACATGTGGTCATGGTGCTGGAGCTTCAGAGGAAAGCGTTGATAGAAGTAGTTGTGTGAGCGATAACAAAGGTATAAAGACCTTGTGTTCTTCGAGGAAAGAAAGGTATCAACCCTGTTGGCGAGGAAAACAAGCCTTAACCGTATACGCATTGGAGAAAGCCAATTCTTTTTGTTCAGTATCTTTTCGTGTTTTCCACAGCCCGAGTAAAGCTCATAACCTACCTTCCAAGCAGTCCCGAATTATGTATGGATAGTCTTTGACCGGGTAAACCTGGAGTGACGCTGCCGGTGTTACAGGGCAAAACCGGTGATTCTTTGGGCACCCCCTTGGTGTTTTCCATAACTTTTCCTGCTCTGCCATCCATCCTCTCAATTGCTCAGATGTTTGACATGAAATTTATACCCACCAGAACACATCAGCTTTGAATCCCACATCTTCCATTCTCATCATGAGATTTCCCTCTGCTCCACTTGGAAAGGTTCCTGTCACATCCATCCACAGCCCTGATACGGTTTTTCCCCTTTTCCATGCATCTGCAACTTTCTGTACCATTCTTCCAGCTGCATCAATTGCTGACCTCCGCTTTCTGCATCCACATTGGCCATCGAGCAGTAGTTGTTTCCTTTCGCCCTCAGCTGCAATGTTCTTTGCTACAACTTTCTCGACCAGTATTCCTGAACCATTTTGAAGTCCGATGACACTGTACACCTTGGGCAGGTGATGATCGGGTTCTCCTGGTTCAGGAATGACCACACCCATTGCTGTGATCCATTCTTTATGATGGTGTGCAAGTCGTATTGCTGTCTGAATCAAACCTATTATTCCCTCTTCGTTCTGTCTCCACAAGAGTCAGATTCCCTTGAAATGTGTTCTTTCTGGCCCGGCTGCCTTCTTGACACTTTGTTTGAACATTGCTGCGCTAACCTCTTCTAGCTGGATTCCAAGATAGGAGAAGCCTCCATGTGTCTTTGCTTCGGAGATGATTCCATCCAACGGTTCGAGAATCTTTTCTGTTTTATAAATTCCATATTCTCTTCACAAGAGGTTACCATTTCTCGACTTTGGTTTTTCAAGGCTGCAATGATTTCCTCTTCTTTCTGACCTGTATACCTGATTACTTTCCACACATGTTCTTCTTCTGCCTGCTGCAAAAAGTTATTCCTCGTATTTCTTTTTTCTGCCCTCATTGTGTTACAAATATAATTTCTTCCCTCCTGAAGCCTGGCTTCGTTTGATCTTCCTGCTCTTCTTTCTGGTGTCCAGAACCCCATAATCTTCTTCATTTCCATGATTGTTTCATTCCACCATTACATCGATCTGGCACAAACTGAGTTTTTGCGCCATCCGATTCAGCACTTCAGTTAAGACTTCTCTAATTATCGTTGCTTCCTCTTCCGTCTCCAGTATGATGCTCTCTTCCATCAAGACTGTTCTTTCCGCCATCATCTCCCTCCATATTGCCTTTGCCTCTTTTATATCCTTCTGTTCCATCTTGTCTATATCCCATCTTGTAATTCGGCTGCTAGTTCCAACTTCTTGTGTATCTTTTTCCCACATCACCTGAATGTTTATATGGTCAGATAGTGTCGTACTATCATCGTCAACTAGTATCTCGACAGTGAGGTCGTTGTATACTTCTCCTTTCGCTTGAGTGACATCGATTATTGACCTTATTCCATCCCCGTCCCTCATGGTGTGGCATGTATCTTCGTTGTTGTTCATAACTTGTAATTCAAATTGCTCAATTGGTTCCTCTAGGCAGATTGCGTCTCTTCTTTGGATGCATCGGCCGTTCCATTCTTTGCTGTGTGCATTCCAATCTCCACACAATACGTCATTTGTTGGTTTCATTATCTTTTCCAAATGTGCTGACCTTGTTGGCATTGTGGTCGATCGAATATTGTTGGTCTGGTGAAGCTAATCATATACGTTGACCAAGCTGTCTTTGTGTCCTCTTGAATCGACAATTACAAAAGCCAGGATATCTCCATCTCCGTCCAGGTCCCCTACTTTGTCGATTACAACTGAGTTGTCAATCTTGATTGCTGTCATTCACCTTCGTCCTTTGACAAACTTGCATCCGGGGTAGCTGGTTCGGTATTCATCCTGTCATCCTGGATATGTCTGTTGCATTACTCCCAAATCAGCCCCCGTTTCTATTCCCTTCTCATCTGCCAACACAATCCCCTCCCTACTCCTTGCACAATTTTGCTAGAGAACTGTCACTATTGAGTTTCTGTGATCGTGATTTGTTGTGCTGACTGCGTGGTCGGTACTTGAACCACAACTTCCATTCCCTTTGCTTTGTCGATGGTCTGTTCCAGCTCCGCCGTCTTCTCTGCTTTGCCTGTACTAGGTGCTCAATCTGTTCTAACTTCATCTTTCTTTTCGTTTTCGATCTAGCGTCTGGTGACTTCATTAGTCCTAGCCCGGCTCTGGACCATTCAGCAGGTTCGATCTGCTTGAGCCTTGGCGATAACTTCCTGATTCTTGGGGCATTCATTACTTTTGGTTATGTGTACCCCTTTGCAGTTGGTGCACTTATTGTCATTGTGGTTTCAGTTCTGCCCTTTCTTTGCTTTGCATCCAACCACATAGGTCTGCTGTTCTTCCGTCCTGTCAGTCAGAGCACAAAGCATGCATCTGACCATTCCTAGCCTTCCGCATTTTGACATGTGGGATCCCTAGCCACAATAACATTCCCAGAAGGTATCGGGGCCCAAACAGACATAACATTCCACTTTGTGCCACATCTCTGCCGCTCTCAATCCTTCCTCCAACATCCCTGGGCCAGCTTCCTCCCCTTGATAGCAAAATCACTGATGATGCCTGCTTGTCACGATTCGGCTTCTGTTTTTGAATGTCTGCCACCCTTCCCATCCTCCTGATTAAGATGAGAAAGATGACCATCTTGTTTTCTGTGTGGATTTCTTCTGTCTGCTTTGCCAATCCTCCCGATCTCATTGTCATGTATTGTTCGATGTTCATTGCATGCATTTTCACTCTTTCCCTAGTCCTATTTTTTTCGATGTCAATGATGCCTTGGTCCACCATTCTTGCCACTGTGATAATGATTTCTCTGGAAGCAATTACCATTCCAGCCGTTGTATTCCTCCTGGCCCGCGCTGTCATTGATCCCCTGGTTTATGTTGAGATTCGTGTCACTCTGATATGTGCTGGGACTTGTTGTTGTGCCCAGAGCGCTCTGTTGATGGCCGACACAATTTCAACGTCCAAATTCATGGCTATTGGAATGTTGTTGTTCATTCTGAAGGTAACTCTCCTGTTTTCCAACGTATTCTTGTCATTGGAATTGGGTTGTAGGCCACTCACCTTCTTCTTTTCTTCTCTCTTCTCTTTTTTTCTTCCTGCTACCTGGAATTCCTCCATATCCTGCCTGTTTGGTCCAGCTACCGACGCTGCCAATTGTTCCGCGTAAGTTACCTTTCCATTTCTAGTTTCTTTGCCTGCTGTTGCTGTCGTGGTGCAGGTGATTTCGGCGACACTTGCCCTGCCTTGGCTCCCCCCTTCTTCGTCTGTTCTGCCTTCAGTCCCTTGCGGGTATTTTCCTGTGCCTTGCTTCCCTGGTCTTTTGATGATGCGATTGGCGTAGGTTTTGCCTTTCCCTTGAGCTGAATTGTTCTTGGTACCACCGAAGGTGTCGGTGCCTGTGTCTTCACCACTGAGTTTTTGACTGCCACTGACTCTGGCTTGGTTCCTTCTGGCGAAATCCTTGTGGTGTGCTTCAACTCCTACAACCCCTGTATATCAATTTCCATGGCTATTTCAATCGCTCATTCCATTTGCCGTTGGACACTGGTCTTTTGGTCTTCGATTAACTCGATTTCCATGTCAGTGACTTCCAACACCCACTGGATTTCCCTGCGAATCACTTCATTTTTTAAGATCTTTTTCTTTTCTTTCTCATTCTTGCTCTCCATTTGCTTTGCTCCAGAAAAACTGCATTGTTTGCAGCAAAACCTATCTGCCATCTGTTCCATTATTTCATTGTCCGCCCTCTGACTTGTTTTTCTTGAATCCCTTGTAGACTGCTAGGATTTAATTGAGCTTAACATTCATCCCCTGCATCTGCCCTTTCGTTTCTGTGTATCTGACATCCATCACCATTTTCCAACTTGACATAAATTGCCTGTATTCGTTGGTTCGATCTTCTGCAGCTTATCTCCTTGAAGCGCATTCTTTCAGCACTGTCCAATGACCTTTCTCCTCCTCTGTCAATTGCATTTCCATCTCTTGCCCTGCTCTGATATTGTTGACTTTGCCGATCAATTCTTCAATCTTCTCTTTCTGTCCATGATTGGACATATCTTCCCACTGATTGGGCCGATAAGGGCCTGCTCCAGACTTGCATTGCATGGTGTAAAACCTTTCTTGGTTGTCTTGCCTTGAGACTTGCCTTTCTCTCATACACTAGCATAGTTGGTGACTTCATCTCTTTGTCACTTTCCTCGCTTTCGTTGTCCCAATTATCACCCTTGGTGTTTCTATTTCGATTTCTGATGGTCAAATGCATTCCCCCCTGTAGCTGGGTTTCCCCCACTCTGATGGGTCATGCTTGCTGCAATTTTTGTGTCAAGGCACCCCAAATCTGTCCCGAGTGGGTTCCGAGGCTTCCCATCAGATTCGTGGGAATGATTTCGAGGTAAGACTTCCGGCTGAGAGTGCTTACGATGCCGGAGAGAGGAGAGAGGTCGGTCTCTGACATGGACTTTGTCTGATCGTCGACTTCTTCACCATCTTTTGCCATCTTCTCCATTGATGGTTATGGGTGGATTACTGTGTACTTCACGTAGGAATTGGGTATCATTCCTGGCATGTTGCACACGCCATAGATGTGTTTCGTGTCTCCAAGTGCGCTGTCTTTGGACAGATTTGTGTAATTGTTGATCTGGCTATCCTGGGAGGGTATGCTTGCACTGATAACATGTACGTTGGGGGGAATTGGGAGGTTCATAACATCATCTCCATTGTAGGATTGATGAGTGGGACTTGAGTAGGAAAAGACCGATAATTAGTTGACGCTTGCCATGCGTGGCAGTCATTAAGATTCCCAGGAAGAGACATCTTTTTGGGTGCCTCTACAGACTATTCTAGTATAATAGCTGATCTCGGAATCCTAAGAGTTCTGAAAATGATGGATTTGATTGGATGACAGGTGGCTTGGCGAAACCATCCGGAGGTGTGGGTGGTTGTTGGAGGTGTGTGCCTGCAGCATATTTCGTCTGGTGGGCTTGGGCATCTAGCAGATTCTCTCCGAGTATTTGACCAGAGTGTTCGTGTCTGGCAGCCATGATGTGTGCTTTCTCCTCGGACTTCAAGTGAGCTTACAATGAAGTTTTGGGTGGCTTCATCCGCATCGCCATATAGTAGTTAAAATTGTCTCAAAATGGAGTGAGCCTTGTTGACACATGAATGGAGTTGTTGTATAAGAATTCAGCCAAAGCCAAGATTTCGACCGAGTCATTCTGCTCATTGTTGCCAATCGCTCGCAGGTTCTGCGCCATTGTCCTTTTCTGGAACTGCCTCCGGCTGATCGTCCGAGTGTGGACGGCAGTCGAGTGCCGGTGGTCTATTGTCAAGTCAGAGCAGAGATTCATCAAAAATTGACTTGTCAATTGATTGGCATGATCTATGAAAATGCTGGAGGTGATACCAGATGGGTATATGACATGTTTGAATAAGAGTCTGGCCAGATCCGGTGAATTGAGGACTCTTCGGAATGAGTGCAAAACGGTCAGTATTGCGAGCTGATCCACGATGACAAGAATCCCCATATACTCAGATGCTGTTGACTCTGTCAAGTTGGTGACGAAATCCTTGGTGACTCCTTCCCATGTTCGTGATGGTAATTCCAGTTGCATGATAACTCCCTGACAGGCATGGCACAGGACCTTGACTCGGTGGCACACTTCACATCTGTTCAAATATTGTCGGATGTACCCGCCCATTGCAGGCCAGTATAAGTGTCTAGATAATAGTTCAGCTGTTTTAGGAGCTCCAAAGTCACGAAATTCGGGATCGTCATGAAAAACACTTATCACTTTGCCACGCTCAGTCCTGTCTGCAGGAATTTCTATTCTCCTTTCGTCTGTCTGAGCTCCTGCAACAACTTCCATTCCTTATCCATATTGTGTTCACCATCGGCCAATGATTTGTCCACTAGCTTTCCTGAGACGACAACAGCCATCAGGTCGGCAGCCTGGGCAGTCTTGATGGCATGTAGAAGGTCATCATAAGGTGTGGCGGAGGTCTCCGCCGAGGTGGCTGTATGTGTGGCCAGCAGTCGGGCGATAGTTTTCCGATAGCCGATCTCATAGTCGGGCCTGCTCGATGAGACGTTGGCTGGGATTTTGATGCCTTCCAGGTATTTCAATGACGAAGCTGTACTATGATGAAACCTTGGCTTAGCAGCTTTGTTGTCGGGAGAGTTTTTGGTTATCTGGAATTATTGGAGATGCATATGATCACACTGCACCGAAACCTTGTGTCGAGTACCTTCGAGGTTGTGCTTCCACTGCTTCATGGTTGCAATGATGGCGGGAAGATCACGGTTATATGTGTCGTGGTTTCGTTCAGCTGGAGATCATTTTCAAAAGTAGGAATTGACTGGTCAAAGAACTCCGAAGCTATCGAACAGATTCAGGATGCCAGCAATTGCAAAGGTTCGCACATCTGTCTGGAGAACAATTGCCTTGGCTGCAGTAACATACTGTCATTCTGGTGCAATAAAAAAGGTCGTTTGAACATTCCAGAAGGCCAGCTTGGCATCTCTCGTCCATTCCCATTTGGGGTTGAATGTTTTCATAAATAAGTCTGGGATGGGAGCAGTTACCTTTGCATACCACCAAAATAAACTTCGCTGGAAGTTCCTGAATCTGAGAAGAACTTGGACGTCTCTGACTGACTTTGGGGTTGGTCAATTGTCGATTGTTGACAGGCAGTAAGTCACTATACCGACTCATTCAGATGAAATTGTGAACCCAAGAAAGGTGACCTCTGAGACTCCAAATTGGCACTTTTCTGCTTCGCAATATAGTCTGATCTCCCAGAATCGCTGCAGCACCTTCCGCCCTCAGTCCGGTTCTGGTGTTGGAAACATACTATACCTGACCCCAATGTATTTTCCGGTTCGAAACCCGGAACCATACCAGCCGATCTGCGGGTTTAACTGGGTTTTGGTTACACCCGCTGAATTATATCTGGGGGTTATGAAAACAGATTCTTGTGAATTTCGTCAATGGAAAGCATTGTGTATGCATCAAATGACATTTCACGCTTTCTGCCCAGTTTTTCATCATATAAAATCAATTTCAATATGGTGATCTTTGAATTACTTATGCTTTTAGAGATAGCATTAATGCATTATTGAGAACTGTTTTATGGACAGAAGCAGTCAGAAGTTGAAAAATATGATCACAGCACATATAATTCTGTGCACTAGGGGTATTGAGTGACCAAAAATTGTTGATGCTCCAATGACACTCACCTTCACACATATAGCTTAGGCATATGGTCGCGTACAAATAAAATAATCATTCGTAGAAAATGGCATTCTTAGTTTTCTGATAATAATATATTTTCTGATACCAATGAATTGTGATTTAACCATTCCTGTTACACACTTTTAGAGAGAGCATTGGTGAATCATAGAGAATTGTTTAGTCGATTGATGCAGTCAGATGTTCCACAATATGAATGTAGCTCATATAATTCCTTATACTGGAGGTGTTGTGTAACCAAAATGTGCTGACGCTCCATTGACACTCACTTTGAGTCATGTAGTCTATGTATATGGTCATGCGCAAATAGCATAATCAACGGTAGCAAATGGCGTTCGTACATATTAGATCATAATATGCCCTGCGATACACATGAATTGTGATTTATCAATGGCCAATACACACTGGTAGAGACAGCATCGGTGTATCTTTGAGAATTATTCAGTCAATGAAGGCAGTCAGATGTTGGAAATGATCAACATAGCACATGTAATCCCTCGCACCAGAGGTGTTTTGGGACCAAAAATTGTTGACACTCTGTTAACGCACACTTTCAGTTCAGCAGCCTATATGTATGGTCAAACGCAAAAAACAGAATAAACTGTGATGAATACTGATTGTCCTTATTCGATTATGATGTGTCCTGCAATACGGATAAATTGTAATTTAATAATTTCAAATTGTCATTTTGAGATATAGTAACGGTGCATCATCAAGCTCTTTTTTGTAGATGAAGGCAGTCAGAATATTGACAATATAAAAGTATTACATATAATCGCTTGTGCTAGAGGTGTCGTGCGACCAATCATTTTTGACACTCCGTTAACGCTCACTTTCACTCCCGCATTCTAGGTGTATAGTCAAGTGCCAATATCAAAATCAACTGTAATGAATGGTGTTTGTCTTCATTTGAATATAATATATCCTGCGATACTGATAAATTGTGATTTGATGATTGCAAAACACAGTTTCAAAGATGGCATCGGTGAATTATTGAGAACTTTTTAGTCGATCAAGGCAGTCAGAAAATAGAACATATCAACATAGCACATATAATTCCTTGCGCTAGCGGTATTGTACGACCGAAAATTGTTGACGCTCTGTTGATGCTCATGTTCGGTCCCGTAGTTTCAATGTATGTGCACATACAAGTAGGTGATGCATTGATAAAAATGGCTTTCATTCTGATTTGACAAGATGGTGCCTTGAAATATCTGTGTGGTTAGTTAAAATTAAATTTTTGATAAGTATAGAGAGAACTACAATAATTCCAACGTTGCACACTTCACAGATTAAATTGCAATTCATTAACTGTCATATTGCAAGTTTTGACAGCCGAAACTGTTCAAATGTGTAACGGCAGCCGGCCAATGGCCGGGTGAGTGCCCAGGATATAGTCACTGCGCGGGAGTGCCAATTGCACTCAAGTGATTATCTTACTTACTTACTTACTTACTACCATATTTAATGGTTACTCTACTTTTCCACCTATTCTCGTGTGCAACCGTATATACACTTACTCCGTAGTACGGAGCCATACTCTGGCGTACTCGCCCTTACACTATGATCACTTTTTTGAAATCGGATACGTTTCGCTCTCAGAATTCGCGATTACCCCTGTTGGATGTGTTTGACCTACACCAAAAATCTTGTCGATACAAGCGAAGTATCCATCTTATTGAGTCGATTGACGAAAGTAGACATATTCAGCCACGATTCGGAAGTCAATTAGTCACGGAAGACGCGTCATCAGCCATGGCCATACCACTCGAAAGTCTATGAACACGACCGCCGAGAGCAATGGCATACGAACGGACGATCGAGACGAATCGAAAGTCAATGGCACACGAAGATGACGATTCCGAGCTTTTTCGGAAGTCAATTGATCACAAGGGACGTGTCACCTGCCACTACAGGCACCCCTGAGAACTCGAAAACGATACTATTCTCAACCTACAACGAGTATCATCGCTCGATCAATGAATCCGGATATGTCCACCTGTCAATCAAGTCAGTTGACTGCCGCAGAGGCGACTCTGTAGTCAATTGGCCCCGAGTGCAGTGTCGCAGGCCAAGTAGGCAACTCAACATGACAAATTCGAACGCGTCGCAACACCTCACGTTTCTAGATCTATAAGCATTGAACCTTGATAAGTTATCCCATATGGATTCAATTGACTACTTCAGAGACCATTCAGAGGAGATTCGGAGGTCAATCAATTCAAAGAGTCGCATCACCGACCGCGATCGCTACACGTTGCGACACATTATTATACTCACCTATACCGAGTATCATTGCTACTCTAGCGTGACGACTCAGGATACGTATACTCTTTAAACCAGTCGATTGACTGCAACAGAGATTATTCCGATTCCGGAGGTCACTCAATCACAAGAAGGCGTTACTGGCCATGATGGCACCACCGAGGAGACATCGAAACTCATTCATCAAGATCAATCACATACAGACGAACGATCGAAACGAGTCGGAACTCATTGATGGCATACTGTCAAGTATAATCGACAATTCTTTACACCTGTCGATTCATTGGTTCTATGTTACCGCTTTTGCAACGTGCGACTACTCACTTGTCAGAACCCACAGACGATTGTCACTAGCGTGATTCGGGAGAAGTATTCCATCTATTGGAGTTGATTGATGTGAGCAGAGTCAATTCCGATTGGGAGGTCAATGGATCCCGTGAGTCGCATTACCGACCGTGATCTCAACACATCTCAACATACGACATAGAAGCACTAACATATGTTAAGTACACCTAATTCAGTTTATTGACGGTAGTAGTGAGGATTCCGAAATAAATTCGGAGATCAATTGTCCCCGAGATACGTGTCACCGGCAAGAAGTTCACACCACCGAGATGTCCTATATTCGTCGAATGTATTGGCATACGGATGAACGATCAATGGTTCAACTCCTGAACGCATCCATTCGGCCCACCGAGCACAACGCGAGGTCAACGACCAAAACGAGCCGATACGAGCCAGAGCTACCATTGCAGGATCAACCATAGCATAAGCAGGCGTACTTGGCAACTACCTTCCTCCAAACTTAGCTGAGGCACCGAAATGAATCTACAATGCGTCAGCGGTCCTACAAAGGGCATCATCATTCCACGGAAATGCATGTAAGGAGAAAAGACTACCGATGGGCAGAGTTCAAGACCCAGATACTGGAGCTGCGATCGTAGATCATGAAGCAGCTCAGAAGTGGGAAGTTAAACCCCAAATGTTGTAAATTGTCAAGCAGATCAATCCGATACTCCATTGTGCGATTCAACAAGACGGATGAGCAAGTACAAGATGCAAATATCACACCTCAAGAGATCGGATCTCCAAGCGGGAATGGATGCACATTAAGCCGTCGTATCCCCTAGCGGCAATTGATGCATCTTCTCCTCCATATCCCTGATCAGGATTGGGCAAATGGTTAACCTTTTGTATGTAGGAGAAGAAACGTCATCTGAGTTGTCAATTGAGACATGCAGGCGATTCGCGGAATATGCTTCTCCGTGCAGTGACGTTATAGCCTTCGGTTGACGAACCGTATGAGCTTCCTCTGGACTTGCCTAGGCAAGAAATCCGGAGATCAATATATCATTTTACTTTTGGCCCTCCGAACCCCAAGCGGGGGTGCCACTGGCGGTCACCATTGTGACGTCGGAACCTCCACAGGAAACGAATGTTTTGGCTGCAGGAGGGCGGTGAAGAGAATAAGCCTCCGGACATAACTGCTTGGAGCCACCGCATTCGATATCCTACTAGCAAGGTTGTCGAGGCTTTCGTGATATGTTTTGCGATTGCACAAGGGTTGCTGTGAGCGTGCATGGAAGGCACCACACAAAGTGTGAGAAGCCCCATGAGCTGAACGAGCGAGCAGGAGCAGCGGCGGTAGTTGCGGCAGAAGAGCTTCCTTACGGAACCTCGAATGACTGCTACAGGCTCACCATGTCACGAAGGGAGCAAGCCATCCGCGCACAATCCATCGAGATCGTGCGATTGGCATTGCTACTCCCGGGAATCCCCACCCTCCACCGCTTTAGTCCTTATTGGGAACACTCAGCTAACATGTACAGATGGAGATAGGCGGACACCTGACATCGTACCTACAGACGATGGAGGCTGCCATATACCGAGAAGTCGGGAGGTCTTTACCAAGGCCAAGGCCGAGACACTCCCACCGCAATGTCAAAGTAACCATGCAAGATCTATAACCTGTCGGAGGTTGAGCGGTCATCATCATCGGCGACAGTGCCGATATTTTTGCAAACAAGGAATGCAACTTTAACACATCCACCACGCATGTATGTCGGCGAACCCTTTATGAAACTTACAGAGTTATGGCAGTACCACGAAATGCAGGTTGTACGGGTGTAGAGTGCAATCGCACACTCGGAGAAGGATAGCCCATGAGTATATGGAAACACAAGGTTTCGTTGAATTCCTACTCTGTTCTTTAAGAAAATCTTGCTTTAGATGACTTGCAACGAAAATTGCAATTGCTAGTATCAAGTAACGACGGCCACCGGAAGTGTTAGAATCAACGAGAGTTGACATAAGATTCGATAGCGTACGCACCGGCATAATCACAGGTCGTTGGCGGAGCACGGATCTCCAAAGAAGAAGATGACCGTCACGCAACGCAAAAACCACCGATATCCTTGTAAAGAAGGATGGCAACTTGAAACTCTTAAATGACTACCGAACTCTTGATATGCACACAATCATTAACTGATGAGAAATGGCTTCTAGGTGGATGGCACTTATTGAACCACGGGAAAGCCGCGGAAAGCAGATTCCTCTAGTGCAGAGTGCAAGTGCAGTCTTGAGAAGGATAAAAAGAGTCTTGCCGAAATGGATATACAAGGTTACATTTCAATTCCACCCAATTCCTCAAGATGCGCATACTTTATGAGTGATGCTGCATGATTCCTAATCAAATGCAGATATAGAAGCACGAAGCCCCAATGGCAATCGAGATGAGAATCGACGCCGCATGCACCGGATACATTTAGTCGTCGACGGAGCACCGACCTCACAATGTGGAGGATTACCGTTCTGGAGACCAAGAAAACACTACTCCAAACGCATTCTGCGCCGGAAGTGCTGGAACAACTCACCATCACCACTGGAACGTAGAAGTCATGCTGCAGATGTCAAGTGCACCAGAAAGTGAATGCGATCAAGTGCAAGTGCACCGGGAAGCCTAGGAGTGAACGAGAAGTCACTGGCTACGATGATGGTCTTCCCCACCGAATCGGAAGCACCACCGAATGCATCCAATGCGCAATCAACTGCAACCGATGATATCAATGGAGTCAACTGCACCCAATACTTGCGGCCGTGAGCTAGGCAAATCAGCAGTGGAGATGTTAAGCTGCGCGGAATGCGAACCGACTGAACTCCATACTGGACGTATGAGACTACCTCAATAGAGCTTTTAGAGCTTAAGTTGCCAAAAGAACAAAAGCATCGAATTACATGGTAGATATGACATTGTACAGAATGCTTACGAATTGGATATATCAACAAATGATACACTCTGGGAGTGGAGCATATGAATGGCCGAGAGCACTCAACAAAGTCATGACGATTTAGGATGTCACCACTATATGAGTGGAATTGTACGATGATCTCTTACCGGCGATTCAGAAGGCCTGGTATTCCGACATATTGGCAATCGACGTGAATGCGAAGATAGTCGACTCGCCCATGTCAAACACACCTCAGGGCGGCAACCCTAAGACTCTCTTAGCCCGTGGTCGACGGCCACCGACTTGAAGATAGTAACTCTAAATTCACGGTCGGGCGACCGCCGCCATGTTTGTCATCACCTTGAATGACAACATCTGCACAGCTTACAATACAACACCGTACTTTGCAGTAATTGTCGATACTGAGGAATATAATTTCGTGTTATCACGACAATCGGTTGGGTGGACGCTACAGTTTATCTCATTGCTCTTCAATGACTATCTTAAAACTTTGCAGTAGTACTCGATGCTGAGGAATACAATTTCTTTTTATTACGATGATATCAATTTAGATACCTCGAATCGCTAATACTAAAAGTCAATGACGCCATGATTAATGTCGAACACTGCTCAATACTGATCATTATCATTCACTACGTTACTTTTGGCTGTGAGATAATTCTAGTTGTTATATTTCAGTTCAAACTCTCTGATGCTATGATTACTGTCGAATACTGCTCAATACCGATTATTACCATTCACTACGTCACTTCTGGCTTTGTCTAGGTGTCGCTACTAATCATATTTCGGTTTCAACTCTATAGCGCTGTGATTACTGTCAAATACTGCTCAATACCGATCATTATCATACATTACGTTACTTTTGGCTGTGTCTGATAATTCTAGTTGTTGTTACTTGTCATATTTCCGTTCCAACTCTATGATGCCTTGATTACTGTCGAATACTGCTCCATACCGATCATTACCATTGACTACGTTACTTTTAGCTTTGTCTGATAATTGTAGTTGTCGGTGCTTGTCATCATTGTCATTACCATTTTGTATCAATCAGTATTGGCCAATATGAACTACTACCTGAAACAACCTGACCTCCGAGTGACATCGTTTGATTCTACTATATTGCGTCACCTTTCCTTTCGTTCCCACTCCATCGCTACCCATCTCACCATGAATATGATTCCTTCAGTTCATCTTCCGCATCATCGCTTCAACATACATTACCAACTATTATGGCAGACTCGGATGAAGTTGATTATCGGTCACCGTCCTCAGACTCTGAATTCACTCCAGTAATACAGCCTAGCCATTTTCTCAACCACCGTATACTGACAGTCACAGCCACGTAGGCGACAACGTGCGAGGCGAAGACGTTCCTCCAACCAAGAAACCCAAGTTGAGTAATCTTGATCATTCAATACTATCGGTTACTGACTACTACTGACTAGTCCAATCATGCTGAGGCTAGGGACTGGGATGTTGGTTCCGAATCCAACGGTGAAGCTCCTGAGGGTCAGCCAACGAGCGTACGGCAGTCTGCCCGCGGCCCACCAGGAATCCCAAATAGGGCAAGACGAGTATAAACTGATCATCTGTCCTCGTTAGTATGCTTACTGAGCTGACCATAATAGGGTGCTTCTGAAGAAGAGGTCTATGATTTCCCTGATGAAGATGATGTTATTTTCAGTGAATTCGCAGACATGATCATTGCCATGGCTCAAGATCTTGCGTGGCAGAACAGTCAGTACTCTACAAATGCGATTCTAGAACGGTCTCTGAACATTACAATTGCAGCAGCCACACGACTTCGTTTCAATAAACTGTCAGGCTGGCAGGTGGCTATGTGTGAGGAGAAGGAGCTTGTAGCTACAGACCTCAGGCAGCCCGTATCTGGCAAAGGCTACAAAGGAAGAACAGGGTTCGATGGTCGCTACTCTCAGCATGTTGCAGAGGTGTACCAAGACCCTGAGAAGAGACAATTCTACATGAACAGAGCTGAGGTGATAAACGAGGAGGGGAGAGTAGGTCTTTTGACCTCGCTGAAGTCTACACAGAACAAGAGTCTGAACCGGTTAACCATGTTCCTTCACAAACTTGCAAGAAATGAGGTGCACCTGATCGTCATGGGTGTTCCCTCAAAAGCAAAGCCAATTCATTTCACTTGCACAGGTTTTGGCGGCGCATATTACAAGCTTATTGTACAGAGCTGTCGTGGTCAAGATGAGTTTATTACAACCTGCGAGGGTGGAGCACTATTGCAAGAAGCAGCCAAAGCAACTACAAGCACGTATAAGGGCTCCTCTTGAAGAAACCTCATGCATTCCGAAATTGTTCAAATGCTGAAGGAACTTATTAGTAAGAACATATACTTCCTACTAAAAGGCAATGCTGATGAAAGGTGTGTATATGCATAGACTCCAAGTTACATTCAGCAGACACTATCCAAACCATTCCGAACAGCAGGCTAGTTAGATGTCTGCAGCAGAACAAGTTACAATGCAGTGCCCCATCAGCATTTGGGGATATGCAACAGGAAATTACGAACAATATACTATCTGAGGTTTTGGGTCCGAAAAAAATGACCCACGCTGCTTTGAGGGCGAAAACACTAAAGTTAGTCAAGGGATAGAAGTGCCTGTGACTTGTCTCGTTAGGAATTCAATGAAACTGAGTGAGAATTGATCAGTAATGAACAGTACCGCCCTATATTCGCCAAGTAATGACTGTCATTCGTGTATACGACACAACAGTAGAATAATATCATTCATAATGATCAGTATTGTTCTGTATCCGCTGATCTCAAAACTGATAGTTAGTAAATACAACTAACCCTGTAGCAGCGAATATATAACAGTACTGTCCAGTATTGATTGTTACCACTGGAGCATTTCTGATACCCGGAACACATGAATGCTAGATTTACCATTAATACAGTAGTAACCAATATACGACTGTAGTGCTCGGTATCGATCTTCGCCTTCGTAGTATTTCCAAAGGCCAAAACTTTGTTACTACATTTACAACGATCAGCGCAACAGCCAATACCTGACAGTACTGCTCAGTATCAATGTTTATCAGTATTTTCTAACGCTCAAAAACATTGCGTAACAGCCAATATTGGACATTACTGCTCCATATTGATCTTTATTTTGTATCATGTTCTAACGCCTAAAACTTATAATTACTGCAATTACAACTAACACTGTAGTAGCCAATATTGGATAGTGCTGCTCAGTACTAACCTGAATATCAACAATCTTACCCTAAAACTCGAAATAGATGCTTACCCGCAATACAAGATTAGCCAATATCTTTTGGTACCGAACTTTACAACCACTACTACTCCCTCAAACTTAACCAATGCACTGCGAGGGCTCTTTGGATCGCCTGCAGCAACAATGTCATATGTTTCTCATACAGGCCGCATGGCCAAATCTACAATCATTGGGACCGCGGCATTTGGCGGAATTGGTGGTCGAAAGCGGGCAACAATCAATGCCCGCCAGGCTGACAATCTTTTCAAACGCCGAGCTCAAGACATTCGCCCAAACCTCACTGGCTTCGATCAGTACCTGTTATTAATCACGATATAGGAGACGGCAATCTGCAACTTCCGGAAGTTTTCGATCAAAATTCAGATCCTATTACGGCAGCACCTCTGATTAACATCCTGTTCAAGGATAAACGGTTCCGTGTTGGTGAGAGGAAACGACTTTCAGAGAATTGGAGCGAAACTGAGCATAATCTGACTGAAATCTTACACCGGGGTGTGTCGAGCCGAATTTGTACCTGTAATCACAAAGAACGAGTTCAAGTACGACTCCTTTCTTTACAATGTTGGACAATGCAGTACGGCGACTATTGCAACTGCCCTCTGTCGACCAGCACCTTGGTGAGAGAAGGTTTCCTTCTTGCAGCACCTGGGAAGCCGCGAACTGCATTCTCGATGAGATTGTTGCAAGTACTTCACGAACAAAGCGTCAGGGGCTCAATATCCAAATCTGTTTGGGCTGATGGCCTTCTTGCAGTCTGTGAATCTGACCATAAGACTTCTTTGCCCAATTTTGCAAGATCGGTAAGCAAAATACAAAAACTATCGAGAATTACTGACAGGTACTGGCTCAGCTACGGGATTGCTATCACCATTGGGTGGCTGCGCAGTATGCGCTGAGTACGGCTGTTTATCGTGATATTGATCTGTTCCAAGGACAAGGGGAGAAATCATGGCAGCAGGAGAGGCTCGCAAACCTATTCCCCGCTTGTTTTGACATAGAAACAGGCGAAGAACATACAGCATCCATTACTCTTGATGGCAATATGCAACACACAAGATTCAATGATCGTTCATCTTTTGAAATCGAAGTATTCTCTCCGAAATTGTTTGTCGATTATGGATGAAGGCAATTTGATCTCGCTGCCAACAATGGCAGAGCATACGAAAGTTGTCTTCCAGATACAGCATGCAGTCACCGATTCAAAGCTACAAACGGATGGAATAGAGCAGAAGCCAAAACTGCCACAAAGCTAAATCTTGATGAAAGTGGCTTAGTAGCGGTTACTTGTTTTCACAGCACAAATTTGCGATTCTTAAACATTTATGGAGGAGGAGAAAGGTATAGCCATGCTATCCGAATGATAGAAGCTATTCTTGACGATGTTCCTGAGATTCAATCAATAAACATGTGCTACGATGTCGCCTGTGTATTCGAGTCAGCATTACACAAATATAAACCCGAATGGAAAGAGACAATACGAGCACGTACCGGCCGCTTCCATCTGTATGGACACGAGGATTCGTATCATATACTATATAATCTCCTTCGTACCCAAGGATATGGTCTAATGATTGGTGAGGAACCTGAACATTTATGGTTTATCATCCTCCATCTCATACAATCTGGGAGAGTATCTTCTGGCCCCAGACGTACGCAAAAGATTGATTCCTGTGGTATGTATCAGTACTGCCGGATAATGGACAATACACGTTAATACTTGTATTTATTAGGAATCTTCAATGCCCTGAGGTATTTACAAAATATGGGCACAAATCTCGATCGACGATAGAAGACAATGATATCTCTTGGTAACCAAGCTTTGAGTACCAATCGCCGAATCTTGCAAATGACGGTTCCCGATAGAAACAACCCCGCCAGACGAGTATTCGTTACTTCAGAATACTTAGAAGAGCAAGCAAAGGACCAAGAAGTATATTATACGAATTATAAGTATGTAGAGATACTTTTCAATACCATCCAGTACTAATAATATTGAATGTAGGAAGCCAAGAGAAGATAAACATGATATTATCTTTGAGCTTTTGCAAACTGAGCAGCGCTTATCAGTGGCGATTCCATTACGAAGGGCCCACCGAACCGGACGACTTGCTTTTCAGATCAGGAGCAGCTACTGGGAAGCTCGGGATATCCCGCTTGATCTCGAAGCTCTCTCCAAACCGCAGATGGCGGTGTAGTGGCTGCTAAGCTAGTTTCGCTGATGGAGAAGACAAATACTGCACGAGAAGACTGGGCACAGATGGAGAGGTATACCAGCGGTACCGAAGAAGCGTTACATTGAAGAAGATACGCAGGATCCAGGCTCAGGTCATACAAGTCATTACTGACAGAACCATTGAACTAGATATCCTCCACCGCCGCACCCGAGGCCACAAGCAGGCGAAGACGGTCATTACACGGATAAACTCACGATGGCGGCAACTCGACAAGCTGGTGAAGAATACAACAAAGAAGCTGCACGGATTAACCTGAGTGGTCAAGATTTAGGGTTAGTGATCTCCAATTGCGTCAAGTTTCAACCCACGACCTGAGAGAGAGAGAATTGATTGCGATGAGCTTTGGGATGTCGATCGCATGCTTTCAACAGCAGATTGGGCCAGATACAGCTTTGTACGAGAGGGGATTGAATCGTGCTTCCTTCAAAACGCATTACTGAGGAGCAGGATCGACTGCAACTTCATACAATGACAATGTGCAGATGGTTACGGCGTCAGTGTAATGTACTTTTCCGGATTCTCAACTCATCAAATGTCAACATTTCGCATGTCTCACTTAAGTTGTTACAATTTGAGCGCTATAAGATGTGGACAACATGTTAAAGATAAAAATGACAGCCTGTTATCACTGCAGAGGATGCAGGAATTGCAAGGTATCTGCACATTAACGACGAGCCCTTGAAATCGATGATAATGAGAATTAACTTTACGTTACAGTCTTCAGTTGCAAATTGCGGAATTTTGAAACCAATTCCTCTCCCGCCACCTCCACCGGCACCTGCTGTCAGTGAACAAGAAGAAGAAGTGGAAGGTGAGGATGAGGAGATAACGGAGGCAATTGAGGATGAACTATTTGAAGTGCACCGTCATGATCTAGAAGAGGAGATAGCCGCTAGAATCATGATGCAGCATGAAATTGATAGAGGTGATATATATGGTATTGGTTCGGCGGCGATTTTGGCAATGAGTCTGGACATTGCAAGACTTAGATTTCGATTAATAATAATAGCGGAAGTTGGTATTTGTGTTTTATATCATGATCTGTCATGAGCATTACTATAAAGTAATGGTAATTACGTGGACGGGCTCGTAGGATTATCGAATATCATGATTCTCGCCCGTAGAGCCAGCTTAATTATTGCTTTACGTCAACTGGCTATCAATTACTATACAGGCACGTTCTTTACCTTAACATAATGGCCTAGATAGACTGAAGAGTCTATTCAAAAATTAACGACTTGTATATCCATCTAGATTTAACCGATTCTAACCAATCCCATACTTGCTCATTTTCCAGCCATAATTCTCATGCCAAAATATATCAACCGAAAGGAATGGATTAGGTGATGTACTATTGTGCCTTTCAAAAGTGATGGTAGTGTTAATGCGTTGTTGATCTATGAATTCCATAGAGTTGTGTAAAACATATTTGAAGTTTCAGAATCACGAATTAACACCTGAGCTTTTGTCAAAACCATACACTATCAATGATTCTATGGCTATAATCTTCAGCAAAGCTCTTAAAAACTGAAATAATGGTAGAGGATATTCTTCATCAAGTCTACGAGGTTCAAATGCTGTAAAAGAAGTCAAAAGAGAAGCTCAGTTAAAATCGGTTAAATATATTTGGCACATACCTACACATGCTATAAGCACTTTCTTGTATACTTAAGTAGGTACTACTCCTGAAGGTATATGTCAGGCATGTAAACTCCTGTGCAGGAAGATCCTAACGTATAGTTTGATAATTCTCAGAAGCAGCGACATTACAGTATGCATCAATACTAGCCATTACTGTTGTTTACTCACCGGTGACTGACACACGCTGCGGAATCCACAACATTAGTTGATTTGGAGATTTGGAGGATTTGGGTTCAAATGGAACGCTTTTTTGTTGTTTCCTCTTCTTTGCTTATGGACTATCGTGTATATAGTAGATGTAGAGAAGGAAGTTAACCCCTCACGAGGACTGGTTCACGTACCCACTGCCTAGCAACATTCCAGTATCCGTCAGTACTCGTCATTATTGAATACTACTTTGCAGTAGTGGTTTTGCCAGCGCACATCACATCGAGCAAGTGACAATACCCCTTACAAGCACGAAAATAGTGTTCGGTGAGACTTCCCTTTTCTGTCTAATACTGCCGGATATTTCTCTACAATATCAGTAATCTCAATAGCCCAGCCCAGCTCATAGCAGCTCCGAAGTCGTTTGAGCAACTTTCTGAGGGTTTTAAGCTGTGTACTACGGTTATCACATACAGTGAGTTTGGTTTTTGTTTTGTTTTAATCATAAGTTACTGTATTCACTCTATTTGGAGTATGACAGACCGTTAATGGCCGATACCTATGGGCAAGCAGGCTAGATGGCGAAGTTCCTCAACTGCTCCTCTGACAGCAGAAAGTAAAAAGTTTGGTAGGAACATAAGAAAAGAGAAGAACCAAAAAGAAAGACCACCGATCCAAAGACCCCCGAAGAACCTCACTCCTCCACTCGCTTGGGTGGGATCTTCCCAAAGTCAGTAGCCACCAGGAAGTCTATCACCGCTTGATCGCACATTTCCATGGAAAACAGCTCAGAGACAGGTACGTGCCGGCATCTGCCCGCTTTCAAGCCCATTGTAACATACAGTGAGTACGCTAGTTGGTATTCTCACCGTCTGAGAACGATCTGTATACTTCAAATTAACATTATCATTCATTTTCAGAACCTGCCCTACCACCAGCGCCACATGGTGTCAACCCAAGCGGGCCAATTAGAATCAACAATGATGTTGACTACGGTCGAGCCGTAGTCGGGTCGGGATATTGGGACAACTGACTCTATATTTTGTTCTACTAGGTTCGTTTGCTTTAAATGAAGTGGTATCTATCACCTAGCCTAAATTACAATCCAAAAGAGACATGAGATTAATACCCTCACGGACTCCAATAGGGGCCAAGAGAACTTTGGAGATTGCCTCTCTCCCGCTTGAGATCCCTTATATTTGGGTTTTCCTTGGCCTGCTTCTTTCTCTCTTCGCGATCTTCCAAAAGGTCATCCCGTCGGTGCTTCCAAACCACTAACTGCTGGGCCAAAGTCTTTTCAGGATCAGGGCGAAACTTTTCCGATGGTTCCCCTGTGTGCTTGGGATATGATTTTGCTGTAGCAGCATACATCTTCAACATCTACATCTATATCAGCCTCTGTGAAACGTGGTACTGGGAATCATGCACAAATACCATGTCCGGGACAGTTTCCAGTCCCATATTCAGCATTGTATACGCAAGATCCAAGAACTCAGCATCCAGCCGTGGATTGCGTGTTTCTTGAATTGAGATATCTCTTGCTCCTGATGGTAAACCCGGTGGTCCCATTTCACCAATCTGGGGTGAAGCTGATGAGTCAGGAGGTGATTGCAGGAGTTGTTGGATAGCAATGGGATTTGCACGAGGTCTTCTTCGATTATGTTTTGGAGAGGCGGCCAATGGGGATTGAAATGGGTGTAGAGGATTTGTTTGCGGTCTTTTTTGGCCCGGGTTGAGTGGTGAGGAGAAGCTTCCCGGGGATGATTGCACAGGTGGGTCAGAATGCATTCGAACTTCATGCCACATCTAATAATATTAGATAGAATTTCGAAAACTACTGATGAATAGTACCCGTACAGGCTCACGCGGAACTCCTTTAAGCCGTCCTTGTGCAATGCAAAGATCATCTTCAGTCAGGCCTTGTCCGTGAGCGATGATCTCAGCTGCAAGTTTATCCAGATATCGCTTCGTAGCCTCCGGCATTGGCTGTTGTAACATCTCCGATACCGATCTAACGGAGCTGGTGGCGCTCATGATTGTCGCTGTTGTCGCTGTTGTCGATGCTTAGTAGAGAGTAGAAGAGGAAGGGGGTGACTGGCAAACTTAAGTCGCCAAGCCTAGGCACCATCGCCATTGACGTTCCACTACTTCTCGGTACGCGTCGCTACTGCATTCGCTACTGCATTCCGATAACCTGAATCTTCCACACCATTACTAGCTGCTGCATTCCGATAACCTTAATCGTCCACACCATTACTAGCTGCTGCATTCCGATAACCATGGCTGAAGGCACTGTCAAGGTATGTGCTTATCGATTGGTTTAACGAATAAGGGTGAAAAAGCGAATGTTAACGTGGCATAGCTTGTCCATTCGGTCGCCACGGCCGAACAGCTCTCTCGTCACGAACAGCAGTTGAGGAAGCAAATCCGAGACTATATTCTCACTACCGCCGCAAACGATGGTACTGAAATCGATGAGGAGAAAGTGAAGTGCAGAATCTACTTGGAGGAGTCCAGTGGCAGGACCTACGCTATTACTGAAACAGAGACCGATATCATCATCCATCACGTTTGGGATGTTGGCTTGAGCGGCGTTGGAGACAAAAGAAAGATGGAAAAACTGTTTTTGGAATGTGCTTTGGAGCCTGGCGCAATTGCCAGACGTGACAAGATCACTGTAAGTGGCATTACATCTCAGTAATGTTCAATATTGACTAATAATAATGCAATGTAGACTAAAGTCGCAAACATCTATCGTACCTACCGCGAGACCAAGGAAATGTTTGAGAACGATGAACAGGATGTTCCCGCATTGGCGACACGTTTTCGGGCCTTTTGGATGCATTCAAGAACCGTACTGGTGCATGGGATGCTATGGCTGAGCATGGTCTTTACCCTGAGAATGACGGTGAGGGTGTAGAAAAGGAATTGTAGTTCTACCATGAATTGTAGTTCTACCATGAATTGTTGTTCTACCATGAATGAGTACATTGAAATAAAATAGGTATTACATTGTCGGGAATTTCTATCTAAAAAACGATCGTTAGTAGTGCACAGTATTGCACCGTAATCGGTATTACCGATCGGTAATATACTTTTAAATTGCTTCGTTACAACACTGTCCTGTATAGCGCAGTATTGAACAATATTGAGCAAGTTCCAGTGCTAGTGCAGAGTATTGAACAGTAATCAATATTACCGATCAGTAATATATTTCTACTTTCACGATATTGAACAATATTGGTATAGTTCGAGTAGTAGTGCACAGTATTGGACAATAATCAATATTTCTGATATATAATAAATATATTCCCAATACTGATCGATCGATCATGTGCATTACCATTAGAGATATATATTCGTCAGTATCGACCAATACAAGCGAAGTTCACCTTCAGGTAAGTACTCAAAACTTTTCGATAATGTGCAATAGTGAGCAATAATGGACGGTAATGTCCATTACGCTACAGTAAACATTGGAATCGTAATACTGCCGTGTATGGATTGGTATTGATTAGTATTGTACATTATCATTAAATTTTAGTTTCCTATATACTGGTCAGTATAAACAACTACTGTCCATTACATGCGATGTTCAAAGTTTTAGGTAGATACCGGTCGGTTGCAAACAAATTGATCGATATTCTATACTCTGATTTAATGACAAGTATCATAGAAATTGGAATGGATTGAATGACATGCATGTACGTATCGCCCGATTGAAGTTCTATAATCATTAGTTCAAAGAGAAAGTTTTAGAACCCGTTCCTGAAAGATGTTAGACTCGAGAGTAAGCTGGCAAAACCATATGGAGAGGAGAGGTAAAACCATCTGCTTCGAGAGCTCTTTCAGATCACATTTAAGAGCTCATGCCCCTGGCTGCTTGCCATTCAGCTCACACTCGTGCAGCTGTTCATTCAGGTCGTGAATCTGCCTATAATCATTAGTTCAAAGAGAAAGTTTAAGAACACGTTCCTGAAAGATGTTACAATCAAGAGTAAGCTGGCAAAACCTTATGGAGAGGAGGTAAAACCCACCAGCAGCTTCGAGAGCTCTTTCAAATCATGTTTAAGAGCACCTGCCGCTGGCTGCTTGCAATTCAGCTCACACTCGTGCAGCTGTTCTTTCAAGACGTGAATCTGCTTTGCACTTCCACCGGAGATTTCCATCGTCTCAAGGAGCCAGGGGTAGTCCTTCCGGTAACGTTTGCGCACATTTGACATGCAATGCTATTAGCCTGCCTGTTAGAGAGTAGATATAATGAGAGCGCAATATAATATGGATATTAACCTTTACTTGAGCTACAGTCAAGTTAGTGAGTCGACTAACGGTTGCAATTTGTTCTGTGATTCCCTTGACATTTATCATACCATTTTCAAAGTACTCGCGCTGCCAACATTAGTTTATACATTATACAGCTATAACATGCGGTACAGACCATTACTGCCCAACTCATTTTGCTGTGATTGTTACTGCCTGACCTCTTTCCTTTCGGCTTCCTTTGCAGGTTGGCTGCAGCTGTAGCACCTTCTTCTGCATCACAGCTGCTATCCGAAGGATCCACTTGTGTATACTTGGCTTTCCTCATAAGGCTGCCATGTATTGTCGTTGGTGTCATCATTGGTGACGATCTCTTGCATCCTAATGATGACTTTGGTTCAGTCTCAGGATGCCTGTCTGCTGTATCTGTATTCGCCGGAGTACGGTCTTCGTAATTATCAATATCCCTCACTTTATTCATGGATTCAACCGCTTTGGACAGTATATCATCCATTGTTTTCGGTGGTGGTAGCTCCAAAAGTGTACGGCTTCCGTCATGAACGTCGATGTAATAGTTGTTTTCATCGCTGTCACGGTTATCATTGTCAGTGTGAGGTTGAGGTGTTGAACTCTGTGGTGAACTCGGTGGTGAATGCATTGTGATACATAGAGGTTTTGCAGTATATGCACGCATAATTGATAATCTGAGTTAAGGTGTTGTGCCTTCGATGGTAGTTAATAAAGGATAGCAGCACATGATATCACTCAACGTCCAACGGGGCCAATATTGGGAAGTATTGTCTGACACTTACTACTACCCGATAGTATGGTGCGCTAACCAATGACATCAGCTGCAGTATGTCATTCAGCAGAATATTAATCCGCGGCACAATGGCAGATACTTATTGGTAGTATATAGTACTGATTTGTAAAGTTAATTCTTGTCGAAAGATTAATGGGGATCAGAAAGGTCTAAATATTAAATCTGTACTACGCAATACTGTTCATTAGTGAATGATATAATAAACTACTATTTCAGAGAGCCGGAAATCTTCGGATGGATATCATAGGAGGAATGAGACCACAGCTATCGGTACAGCCCTGTACATATCGATACTACCTCTTACCGCACACTAGTGATTATCAATATATACATAATTGTCGCTCTTATACATTACTACATATGTACTATTCACTACTGAAGATTATCGTTAGCTACAGGGCACTACAACTCATCTGTACCATGAATTTGGTGATTATATTATGAAGATATACCAGACGGTAATGAGGTATATTACCAGATTAAAAACTATAAGCCGTTACTGTGCATTACTAATCAGTACCGATGTATTAATTGCGTTAACCTCTAACTACATACGTCTTACCGACATTGCTTGATTTAACACACATAGGATTCAAGGTAAGTACTGTGTATGATGTCGGAATACTAGGCAGTAATGACATCTACCCGGGCCGACTGCATTTTCGAGCTAGCGGGGATTGAGGGTCGCGGGGGGGTGGATTCGCCATCTAGCCGGCTCGCCCGGAGGCGGAGGTGATATGGGCTCTGTCATACTCCAGTTAGTGTAAATACAGTATTAATTAATAGCACCAACTGTATTTTCGAATGACTATCTTGTGAAGTGTTATACAACGGGTTAGACGGGGCATTACTGCTCGGTACCGTACATGAGGAGCCAGTATAAAGCGGGGGTCAGGCCGACTGGCCTTTTCGAGTTACTATGTTCGAGTCGGTGGCGGTCGACCATGGGCTCAGGGAGTCTTAGGGTTGCCGCCCTGAGGTGGTCAAACACCCCCGAAAACGTGAACCAATGGAAGGTCGTCGCTGGAGCTCGGACTTACGAAGGGATGATATACGTTCCTGCAGATCAAACACTTCGTGCTAGATGACTTCTATTGGCCCGCGATGGACACGCACATAAGGAGTATGTCGATTCACCGGAATTGGCCAGGCTCTCCTTTGGGCATGTTATTTGCAAGCATGATTCTGGACGAGGCCGAATGGCAACGGCAAGTCGAATCCGGAAAACTGATATGCGAGCTATTACCGATGAAGTCTGCCATGAGCTTCGACATACGACAGCAGGGAAGAATGGAATTGGGGAAATCATACGAATTTGAAAGCTTTCAAGAGCAGCAGCTATGACCAAGATAAGTACATCATTCAAATGTGCTAGTTGACTGGTGCAGAGATGCATTACCGGCCTCGATGGCCTTACCACTCAGGTACAGTCACGAACGCGTTCGACGAGAGGAATCGTATACGAACGAGAATTTTCGGAACACAATGGATGGTCAGAAGCCGCCTTCAAACAAGTCAAATAGTCAGAAGCCTTTTGCAAGCATCAACAGCTGCCAGTGAATACCGCCTGAGCTCTCCAAGGATGCCAGCGGATCCGAGTGCAAGAGAATCGGCTGTCTGCGCTCTCCATGGAGGCCAGTGGGGTTTCAGTGCTGGGGAATAAAGCCGTCCAATGGCATTTACCGATTCAAACACCATCGAGGCAGCACTACGGGATTAATTGCATAGATTCGGGATTAATTGCATAGATTCGGAGAAACTAGAAGTCCTTTTGGATATTCGCAATCATCGACCTGATGGTGGACTTGGAAGCCTGTCAAAGGAGTGGGCATAGAACGAGGCCTGCTGCTGGAATGGCCTTGGTTTCGGAGAGGTGGACTTGGAGGAATCAGGGTCAATTGGACGTTTCCTTCTTGCTTTCTACTTCTCTCATCTTATCCTTCTATCTCATCTTATTGGATCACGGCCCGGTACAAATGGCGACGGCATGGGTTTTTACCACCTACAACTGGAGGTGGGGTTTCACCGTGCACCGGATCCAGCGAAAGGTCACCCTTGAGCAGTACCAATCGGTAGTGAGATTAGGAGGCCGTACGATGGTGTACGAGTCTGGATCTTTACTGTCTTTCCTTCTCTTGTCCTGTACAGGTATGGCAGCCCAGGGGTCTGCGGCTAGACAGGGGGATCATGTAACAGCAGCGGGCCGATGGCGAGGTAAGTGCCCAGGATATAGTCACTGCGCGGGAGTGCCAATTGCACTCCAGCGATTATCTTACTTACTTACTTACTACTATACTTAATGATTACTCTCCTTTACCACCTATTCTCGTGTGCAACCGTATCTACTCTTACTCCAGGGTACGGAGCCATACTCTGGCGTACTTGCCCTTACAAAATCGATTGAATATCCAAATGCAATGTCCCTATAATGATAATGCACACAATGTCCAAACAAGTCGCTGCAAATTGAAGCTTTAAGTATGCCCAATAAACCCACTTGTCTATTCACTACGATTTTCAATTGCTTCATCAACAGCGCCAATCCCTGTGAAATTGATATCAGTAATTTTTGAAGTGAAAGGTGGAAGTGCACACGTGATTCCTCGGTGCCATCATTTCTGGACTCACAAAAGTGCTGAATGTACTCGTCTTTTGGTTGGTGTTCTGAATCTTTGAGTGGCGTAAATTTCTTCAAAATCCTGACATTAGCGTATTTTTGAAGACTAAGTCGTGCTGCAGCAGGAACTGCAGTAGTGGAAGGTTTTGGGCCTTTGTACCTCCAGTGAGTGTAAGGATTTCGTGCAACTATATTTTGGCAAAGAAGGCAGGCAGTCAAGCGATTATCATAGATCATCGATGGATGCTTGTCAATGACCGTCTTCTCACTCTTATGGCTTGGCAACCCAACACCCCGTCTCTTTTCTTCTCAAATCGCTACCCATGGCTTGTTAATCAAATTCTGTGTTTCCTCGATGCCAGCACGCAATATGCCATGTTTGGCCATATTGACCATGATGAGTGCGATTCGCATGTCTGCCTGCTCGCGCTGTACACCCCCACCTTGCCTGGCCATGGTTGCAGACATGATAAAAACGTCCTATCATTCATTTGCTGCTGTGAAAATTGAATGGTGAGCAATAGTGCTTACTTCAATTTATACTTCTCTGTGGTATTCTCTAACGCTCTCAAAGAAGCTCTTCTCCATTCCCGAGTTGGTTGTACAGAAAATGCTTCTGCAAACACTGCGGAGTCGACAACATCATGGTGTTTAATTTCATGGACTGTTTCGTCAAATTCCTTGGCAGTCCATTGTCAGTTGCCTTTGTGGCTCTGGTTGAACTGCTTACATAATTCTGAACACATTGCCGCTAATTGAATTTGATTAATTGACTCTAATTCTTATAGATCATATAACTCACATCTGATTGCACGGTTTTCCAGTTTTTCTTGGCACCAGTTTCGCATACAGTTTTCAACTTTTGGTCCTTATGCCTATTTCTCGTTGCAATATTGGTGGCTATATGGTGTAGATTCTGTGCCAGTGGTTGAAGCAATATTTGACTAATTGAGGTATTGACAGTGGAGGCGGGTGTGTGTATGGATTCATTCATGGAATTATCGCTAGAAGCAGGTTGTGGTGGTTCAGCCATTATATGAGGGTAGTGTGTGTGAAGAGGGAACAATTGGAGTGTGGGGAAGAGGGAGAACCTGAAAAATATATAAGAAATTCTGCAAAATTCAAGTTGAATCAACATTTTAAGCGGTCTTTATATACATTCGAGTATTATAGAATTTCATGATGGACTCTGCTGTATGGCGGCAGATTTACAAGAATGTTGGCCTTATACAGACCATGTTAATCTTTGTTAATAATTAGTAATAATGAACGGCCAGCAATATAATGTATTTGTAACAGCTGTGATTATTGAATGTTCAGTTGAATAGCTGATGAAACTGAAGTGATGTCATTTGAAACAGTTTCTGCAGTCATGTGGAACAGATGTTGCCTTGAGGTTGAACATAGTGCAATGTCATTCCAGCTGTAACGCCTGCTGGTATTATTATTTTAGTTGTCAAACTAGATCGAACCTACAACCATAAAGACCCATCTCTCCCCCACCATCCAACTGCCATCATCTCCAAAAACAAAGTCCACATGAACCACACACAGGAGCGACAAATATGGTTTCAACACCAAAATACAATTTGTCGAGACTTCCGGCTGGCAAATATGCGAAATGGACAATACGCTCCACAAAACGACGTCATCAAGCGAACCAAGGCAAGACTGGTGATACGGAAGCAAGAGTGCAAGCAGTTGGCGCTTTGCACAGTCTCGGTTCTAGAATCAGGTGTGCAGCAGAATTCATACATGAATCAAACTTTGTAAATGATGAAGCAAAGTAGAAGTGGATTGAGGAATTTGTGGAGAGTGTAACAGCAGCAGCACAAAAGAGGGTTGTGGAAGCAGAAGCAGTGGAAGAGAGAGAGTATGATACTATGTTGAAAAGAGCAGGGGCTGATACAACTAAAATTACATCTGAAGAGATAGTGGAAGCAATTGGAGATAGCATTGACAATATTGCAACTTCAGACGAGGAAGATGGTGAAGATGCGGAAGAACATGGAAAAAAAAATAAGTATGTAGAGCTGAGTGATGATGATGAACCTGACTAGGTGGTTGGCATGATCAACAAATCAGTGCAGGAACGACTGCACACCATTCGTACAAATCAACTGATGCTTGAGGAATTGACAACTCCAGGATGGGCAGATGCAGAAGATGACTTTCATCCGCACAACAGAAAGTACAGCACTGCTGAATTGAAGGTTCCGGTGGTGTTAACTCCAAATACAATTTCCACTGCTGCTATATCATCGATGGCCCAACCACCATTTGGTCTGGAAACTAGTCATTTGTTATTAGAAGTTGGAAAGCCAGTTAAAGAATTTATGCCAGTCGAAACAGTTGAATCAGTACCAAATTTTCCCCTTTAATTTTTGTCAGTCTCAAATTGATATACAGAGTCTGAACATATGGGTATGGAGCATGATGGCTGATAAGCATAGACCATGTTATAGTCATAAATTGTCATAACGCCATTTTTGACAGTTTCTCAATTCCAAATGCGTTTTTCGTTCGATTATTGTATTTTTATGTATGAAAGTAAAACCTTAATTGTTACATAATATCCCACCTGAATTTTACAGCATTGTTGTTATATTTGTCTCACTTGATACGGTGTGATCACTAGATGAACCAATTTAAAAGACTGCGGTTATCAATGATTTAAATGAAACTCCAACTGCATATACCGCCACTCTGCCCCTGCACGCCTGATGGCGATCACACACAGGCCTTATGGGTTGTAAGGGCCAGTACGTGCTGGTAACACTTTGTACTGGTTTGTATGTCAATTGAGGCGGGTACGAATGGAAATGAGAATAAGTGATTTAATATGATTATGTATGAGTAGGATGATCGCTACCGTACGATGGCAGCCATGCAGAGTCTACATACAATTGTGCTTACTAACCCTCGGCCCTTAGCCATCCAAGTATCTACAACCCTGACCACCAAGGACTGACCTCTGCCATTAGATCATCCTCCTCTCCCGGCTCACACCGTCTGGGCTGCTAAATATATGTACAAGAAGAAGAAATGAGATCCAGGTTGGTGCACCTTTGTATAGGCCTCGTATGTCATCATAAGTACCGGGCCGAAATCCATAAGAAGAGAAGAATCAAGAAAAGGGGAAACTCAAGATGTGCCAATTGCGGTCAATTTCCTCCAAATCCTGCAAATCCTCCAAATGCACTGGTATAGTAGTTTCCCAATACCGCCGGGGTTTATCCGGATTCTCCCAATGGAACCTGTCGACTAGCTCTTGAGCATTCTTGAGGTTTTCTGTGGGCTGCCAGCTTGTTTGGATGTAGATGTCGCCTGCATACTGAACCATGTAGTGGAGTCGTCCATAGCGTCGTTTATAGTCAAGGATTCGTTAGACCTCCCATGCATCAGAATCGTTGACTATTGTCTGCTGAGGCTCTGAGGGCGGCTGGCCTGTATGAGTCGAGCAGAGATACGTGGAAGAGGTCATGAATTCACATAGTTCTCGGAAAGTCTAGTTTGTAAGCATTCTTGTTGATGACCTTGCTCACCGTATATGGGCCTGCTCTCTTATTGTCCAGTTTCTGAGACGGCCTCGTCGTACGGATGTTGCTCGTCAATCACCAAACTTTATCCCTGACCTCGCAAGTGACTTCTGTGCCGCTGGCATACTTGGCTTGCCGCTCCTGGGCCTCAAGTAGGTTCTCACAGAGCTTTTGGTGTGTCTTGGCCAGCGCAGCCGTCATCGCGTCTGCTTGGATTTTCATCCACTTGTTTGAAGGGGTCTTCGGAGGTTTGAATTGCAGAGGCGGATGTTAGTTGCAAATGGCCCAGAAGGGAGTCATTCTTGTCGAGTGCACGGAATTGTTGTATGAAACTCGGCCAATGGGAGGAGTTCAACCCAGTGATCCTGCTCATAGTGGCGAAAGGCTCGGAGGTACTGCACCATCGTCAAGTTCTGGCTCTCCATCTGGTCATCCGTCTGTCGGTGGAAGGGTGTTGAGAGTCACTGATCAGTGTTCATATGGGAACATACCCTTGCCCAGCATCGGCTCGTCAATTAGCCTCCTCCATCGGTCACGATGTTGTCGGGTAAACCATGCTTGTAAATGACATGCTCGAAGAAAAGCCTGGCCAGTTCCGGTGAAGCCACGTCATTTGGGTACGGCAGGTATATCGCCATTTTCGTGAGCCGATTGACAATGTCTAAGATTCCGGTGTACTCGCATGAAATTGTTTCTGGCAAGTCGGTGAAAAAATCCATTTAGATGTTTTTCCACGGCCGTATCGCGGGTGCCAAGGGCATCATTGTGCCATGCCGAGCTTGCCATGAGGCATGGGCGCGGTGGCAAACTTTGTAGCCGCTGACATACTTTCTTATGTGCGCGTCCATTGCGGGGCAATTGAATTCCCTAGACACTAGTTCAGTGGTCTTAAGGGCTTCGAAATGTTGGGATTCGGTGCCATCATGGAAGGGACTGATCACTCTAGCGCGAAGCATTTCGTCTGCGGGAACATATATCCTCCCTATGTTATTGAGACATCCAGCTACAACCTTCTATTGGGTCTCGTCTTCAGGGGTCTTTGACATGGGAGAGTCGACTATCTTCGCATTCACGTCAATTGCCAATGTGTCGGAAGACAAGACCATCTCAATTGCAGGTCGGAAATCATCGTACGGTTCAACTTCCGGTGTAAAGGCCCTCACTGCCAATGTTGCGAAAAGTCAGCCAATGGGTTTCTCGTAGCCTTGCTCGTAGATGGGCTGTCTAGACGGGCTGCCGGCAGGGTTTTTGATTCCCTCCAAGTGCTCGATACTGTAATCATGCGCCGGCAGAATTTCTGACCACCTAGCTTGTCGCTGTGAGAGTACTTTGGATGTTTTGAAATACTCAAGGTCATTATGGTCAAACCGTACTGAAATGTGGTTCCTGGCGCATTCGAGATAGTGTCGCCACTACTTCATGGTCCCGAAGATGGCAAGGAGCTTGCGGTCTTACATATCATAGTTCTGATCTGCTGGCAAACACTTCGGTGAGTAAAAATTGACTGGTCGGAGTTTGCCAAACCCGTGGTACTGGTTCACGATCCCTGCCATCGCGAAGCCGCATGCATCGATCCGAAGGATGATTTGCTGTGTCAGGACGAAATGCTGTTGAAATGGTGCCTGTGTGAAGGCCCTCTTGAGTTTTTGGAATGTGAGTTCGACGTGTCTCGACCATATCCACTTCGACTTCCCCTGGGACTTCAGCATTATCAATATAGGCGCCGTTACCTTCGCATAGTTCCGGATGAATCTCCGATAGAATTCAATGAATCTGAGGTGAAGCTGCACGTCCTTGATCGACGCTGGGGCTGGCCAATCCTCGATCGTTGATATGTGAAGCGACTCTATGCTCACACCATCGGCACTGATAACAAAGCCGAGGAAGCCGAGCTCTGAGACTGCAAATTGGCACTTCTCTGCACGGCAATAGAGTCGGTACTGTTGGAGCCGCTGCAGCATCTTTCGTATGTGCGCTTCATGTTTCTTCTCGTTAATGGAGTAGATGAGAATGTCATCAAGGTAACACACAGGGCAGTGGTCGATAGAGGGCCGCAGACAGTCATTGATGTAGGCCTGACGTGGAGCCAGTGTATTTGTCAGGCCGAAGGGCATGACACGATACTCGAACTGGCCGAATCAAGTTGAAATGCGATCTTGTACTTGTCTCCCTCTTCAATTCGTATCAGGTGATAGGCACCATGGAGGTCGAGTGTCGTGATGAATCTGGCACCACTGACATGGTCAAACAGCTCTCAGATATGTGTCAGGGGGTACCAGTTCTTGATCGTACCACCGTTCAGAGCTCGGTAGTCCACACAGAGTCTCAGGCCGCCATCATTTTTCATTGCAACCAGTATCGCTGCTGCCGCCAGTGATGACAACCGTTGTATAAACCCATTGGCTAGGTGCGTCTCAATGTAAGCCTTGGGAGTCCTTTACTCAACCTCCGACCGGTTATAGATCAGCCAGTATGGCAGCTTGTGCCTGGGCTCCAGATCGATTGAATGGTCAATCTGACAGTATGGCGGAAGTGTGTCGGCATTGGCCGTGATAAAGATCTCCACAAATGCTCGGTATTTGGCGGGGATGTGTCCACCGTTGTCTGTAGGCACCAATTCACGTGCCCGCCTCTCTCCATCTGTACAAGTTAGGTGTGCGTTCCAAAATAGGACTGAATTGGGGGAGGGTAGGAGATTCCCAGGAGTAGAGACTTCCGCCAGCACATGACAATGGAATATGGCCGTGGCGTTCCGTCCTCCATTCGTGGCTCGGCGGCCGATAGCAGTGATTCAAGCACTGTCACTGAATGACTCTTGTGTCGCAACTACCGCTGCTGCTCCTGTTCGCAGAGTCTGTCCCAGGGGCTTCTCTCACCTTCGGTGATGCCTTCCATGGTAGCACCCAACAACCCTGTACAATGATCAAGTCATATGGCAAAAGCCTCGAGAATCCCGGGGCTAGCTATGAGAGACTCCAATGCGGTGACCACACATATCTGTATGTCTGGGTGCTTATTTTCTTCACTGTCCTGCTACAGAGAGCCCTTGCCCTCCGCCTGCGATGGTTCCGACGTTGCCAGCGGTGATGCCTGGGAGTCTCCACTTGGGGTCCGCAGAGTCACCAGTCGCCCAGCATTCCAGTCGATGTCCGTGTTGCTCGTCTTGAACGAAGTAAAGCCCAGCACTAAGTCCTAGCACTTCCGATTCGTTAACTGGAGAGAGGTTGAAATTACTGAACCAAGAAGCTGGTTTTTTGGCTCTCCTTCACAGACAACATCATTTGACCGTTGAGGCCCTGGCTGGAGGTGAATGCGGGTTCGTGTCTCAACCCATGTCACCTAAGCAGCCTTGGTGCCATGAAGATGCTTGTCGCGCTGCAATCTATGAATGCTTTCACGCGCTGTATCTCACTGGGTCGATCCTGGACCATTACTTTGTGAACGATGTGCGATGAATCTTGATTCTCTGTACCACCTAAGTATCGACTTGAAAAGAGAGCCCTGGGTGGCCGCAAAATCACTCTCAATTTGAGGGCTAATCGGTGGGGTTGGATCTCATCTGTAGTTGCCAACAACGCCTTCGTTGCCAACATCACCAGCCCCCACTCCTGCTCGTCCAGCTTCGCCCGCCAGGCTAAGTTCCAGGAGAGGTATGTGAGTATTTTGACTGCTGGGTGTCAAACGACTTTTGACGTTTCACCTGGTGTCCACCTCCACCTGGGTTGGAGTCTAGTTCTGGCGTATTTGGCTTGCTGTATCTGGTGCAGTGGTAGGTTATATGGTCTGTGCTTCCGCACCGTATGCACTGCTGGTTGGCCCTTCGGTTACTATAGACGTCTTGTCAGGTCCAGGGTGCCGGTGGTAAGTTGGAACGATTGCCTCCTCCACCGGGCGTCCCATGTTTCTTGGACTTGCCGCCACCTCCGCCTAATGATTTCTCGGTCTGTGTGGTTTCAGATGGATCGGAGATGAACGGCCGGTAGGTTCGCTTTCTGCCTGTATTTGACGATTGCGTCGGCTTCGGTTGACCGCCAGGTATCTTCCCATCGCACTGGGTATGTTTTAACTCCGAAGCTGCAGCTTTGTCAAATAGCTCTTCGACTGATTGACATTGTCCAGATTTCTGGGTGATCGGCCTGATCACATTTTTGCCATGGTGCCACAGGCCTCCCCAGGCCATATCGTAGTGTGCAATTTCCAGCTCCGGTAAATTTCAACTGGCCTGCCTCCAATAAGCTTTGATACAATTTGACTAGGTTCTAACTGGTGCATTTGGTAGTTGAATATATTCATCCATCATATTCATCACTGCACGATTGCCACAGTCTTTGTATCTGTAGAGCCCATAGATTTCTTCGGCGAAGAGGTCTAAATCTTTCAAGTACAGATCTGGATCCACGCGCAGGTCGCTAGCCAATTCGTGCGGGTCGGTCATTTGTGTCTGCCGCTGGGTAAAACCGTTATGGTTATTCAATGAATCGAGAAGAGAGATCACATGATACATCTGATTGGGTCCTCCACCTGGGAATAGATGCTTGTGAAGGTTGAAATTAGACCGTAGTGCGTCCAGAAACGTGACTAACTCCTTTGCTCCGCCGCACAATGGCATTGCGAAAACATATCGATCATTTTCGGCTTCGCAAGGGTGGCAGTCTCCTGTTTGGCGCGTACAAATGACAGTTGCTCCCTTTCGAGGTTCAATCGCTCTTTCTAAGCTCTCAACCAATCGGCTTGCTGATCCATCATGGCTTTGATCAATTGGTTTTGTGCCGACATCTCTTGGACGTCTTCGTCGGTGATGGCTGATGGAATGATATCGTAGTCATGAATTCCGGTTGAGTGCTCGGCATCTTCATTGTCTTCGGCCTCGGATTCCGGCTTGGCCATCGGAGTGATGCTGATTGTAGGTCTCAGTGTTCATCGGCTTGTCGCCGCAGAGGCTGCACGGACAGTCTCTTCACTCCCCCAATCATCAGTAATGGGTAATTGAGTTCTAGTAGGTATCATGCGGGGCAACTTGATGCTATTGAGTATGAAATTGACATATTCGAGTGTTTTTTGAGAGTTTTCTGGGGGTTTTGTACGTGTTGTATACGTGGCAGACTGGGTGAGAACAAAGCGGTAAATATCGCCAATTCTCGTGAGCAAAATGTAACCGCTGACCGAAAAGCTATTATAGTGTAAGGGCGAGTACGGGCCGGTAAGGCATCATACTGGCTCGTATGTCAACTTGGGTCAGTACAGTTGCAAACGAAAATATGTGATTTTGGTATGATTGTGAATAAGTAAGATACTCACTACCATACGATGGCAGCCATGCAGAGTCTACTCATGGTTGTGCTCACTCAGCCTCGGCTTTTAGCTTTGCCGGCAGCCGCAACCGTAACCACCAAGGCCTGACCTCTCCCGTTATATCGGTAACTATGAAGTTTCGGTACAACCAGCTGGATGACGGAAGTGGGTTATTTATATTGCACACTCACGTCATTATCATTCTGCCGTGCAAAGCTTGTCGAATGCGCGATAATACTAACAAATATATTTCAACAGCTATTCAAACTGTCCATCAAATGACATATACTAGTACCATTATGCATAGAATATAGTCATAGTGAAACAGGTATTACAACTACCAATACATGGATATCAATATCCATATGAAGATATCAGTTGTAATCGATGCATCCAAGTAGCCACTGTATTGAACAAATTAAATCACAATTTTTGTGTATTGCGGGATACAATCTTGTCAAATACGCATGAAAATGAGCTTTCATTATCAAATGGAGTACAATTGGGCGATATGACACATAGAATGCAGGAGTAAAAGTGAGCATCAATGGAGTTTCAATGATTTGTGGCCACACAATATTGGTCACGGAAAGAAACATCTACAGTGTATTAGTATCTTCAAAGTGTTAACCGCCTTTATCGACAAATCAAGGGTATGCAATGTATACGATTAACGTCCGAATTGAACAGATTGAATAACGAGTTATCACTATCGCATGGTGTATTAATGTCAAATATGTGGGAAGGCCAACCTTTACAATGAAAGTGAGTACAATGATTCGAGAGGACACATAGGCTGCAGGAGTAAATGTGAGCGTCAAGGGAGTGTCAACGATTGTTGGTCACACAACATTTGGCACAGGAAGGAACAGACTCTGTACATAGGTGATATCAGAGTGTTGACTGCTGTGATCGATAAATCAGTGGCATGCGATTTATCTGAGGAATGTCTGAATTGAAGGAATTAAATCACGAGTTATCTGTATCCCATGGTGTAATCTTGTCATATGAGCCTAGAAGCCAACTTTTACAATCACACACAGTGCGATTGTGCGATATGATATGTAGACTACAGGAGTAAATGTAAGCCTCAACGGACCGTCAACGATTTTTCGGTAACACAATATTGGGCACGGGAGGGAACAGATACAGTTCATTAGTGTCATCATGAAATTGACCACCATTATCGACAATGCAGTGATATACAATGTATCGCAGTAATGTTTGAGTTGAATGAATTGAATCACAAATGATGTATATCGCAAGGTATATTCTTGTCAAATATGCATGAATGCCAACTGTTACCATGAAATAGAGTGCAATAGTGCGACAAGACATGTAGGCTGCGACAGGAAATGTGAGCATCAATGTAATGTCCGCGAATTTTGGTCACACAATATTGACCAATGAAGGGAACAGATGAAGTGCATTTGTGTTATCAGAGTGTTGACCACCTTTGTCGACAAATCGGTGGAATGCGATGTATCCGAGGAACTTCAACTTTGATGGATTTAAAATCACATGTTATATATATCGCGAGGTATATTCTGGTCAAATATGTACGAAAGCCAACTGTTAGAATGAAAGAGAGTGCAATTGTGCGACAGGACGTGTAGGTTGCAGGAGTAAACGTGAGCGTCAACGGAGTGTCCACAATGATTGGTCACACAATATTGGGCACATCAGGGAACAAATACAGTTCACTAGTAGGATCAGAGTGTTGACTGACTCAATGGACAAATCAGTGGTATGCGATATATCCGAGTTATGTCTTAATTGAAGGAATTACATCATGAGTTATCTGTATAACGACTTATATTCCTGTCATAACGCATGAAACCCAGCTTTTACAATCAAATAGAGTGCAATGGTTTGACAAAACACGTAGGCTGCAGGAGTAAAAGTCAGTGCCAACGGAGTGTCAATAATTGTTAGTCAAACAATATTGAGCATGGGAGGAAACAAATAAAGTGCATCAGTGTTATCAGAGTGTTGACCGCCTGTATCAACAATACAGTGGGATGCCATGTGTCGGAGTAACGTCTGAATTGAAGAAATTATATCATGAGCTTTCTGTATCGCGAGGTATATTCCAATCAAATCAGTATGGAAGCCCACGTTCACAATTCAATAGAGTGCAATATTGCGACATGACAGGTAGGCTGCAGGAGTAAAAGTGAGCGTCAATGAAACATCTACCATTTTTGGTCACACAATGTTGGGCACGGGAGAGGACAGAAACAGTCCATTAGTATTATCAGTATATTCACTGCCTTTATCGACAAATCAGTGGTATACAATTTATCCGAGTAACATCTGAATTGAAGCAATTACATATCAAGTTATCTTCATTGCGAGGTGTATTCTTGTCAAATATGCAGGCAAGCCAACCTGAACACTGAAATAGAGTGCACTCGTGCGACAAGACATGTATGCTGCAAATCCAAAGATGAGGGTCAACAGAGTGTCAACCATTTTTGGTCACACAATATTAGGCACAGGAGGAAACAAATACCATATATTAGTGTTATTAAAGTTTTGACCGCCTGTATTGTCAAATCAGTGGTAGGCGATTTATCCAAAAATTGTCTGAAATGAGAGTAAAATAATTCATGAGTTATCTGGTTCGCGAGGTGTTTACCTGTAAAATGAGCATGAACGTCGGCCTGTACAATCACATGAAGTGCAATTCTGCGATTTGACACAAAGGCTGCAGGACTAAACTTCAGTGTGAATGCGACATCAACGATTGTTGGTTGTACAACATCTCTAGTGTGTGAGATTTGGTAATCTCCATTTGTTGAATTGCAGTTATGACTGTCGTTATCGCCAAATGAATTGTAACTGATGTATTCGAGCGACCTTGGAAACCGAGCTTGGAAACATTAAATCATCATTTATCTGTATTGCATGGCATGTTTTTATTCAATATGTGTGAAAGCTGGGCATTACAGTTTTACCAAGCATTTGTGCACAATATGATACATTTACTGCAGTACTGAAAGTCAGTGTCAATGGAGCATCATGATTTCTTTGTTACACAATTATGAGCAAAGGAGGGAATAGATACATTGCATTTGTTTTATTAGAGTAATGTTGGCCTCTATCTGCAAATCAGTTGTAAGCGATTCATTCGAGTGGCCAATGAATAGAACGAATTTAATCACGATTGATCTTAATTGCAAGGTATATTCTTGTCAAATAAGTATGAAAGCCCAATTTCACAATCAAATTGAGTGCAATTGTGTGACAAGACATATAGGCTGCAGAAGTAAAAGAGAGCATTGATGGAGCGTCAACAATTTTGGTTCACACAACATCTCTAGTGCATAGGGTTTTTTTGCCTGCACTAAGTGTGTTGTAGTTTTGACTGCCTTTATCGACAAATAATCATTACTGACATACTGTCCATCATTTCCCCCTATGAAGGGTGTGGGGAAGCAGGTATATTAGTCATCCAGATATCATTTCACAAATCAATATTTTTGCTGGCAGTACAGTTCGCAGTCCTTAATCTGCTTGAATATGCCCTCCAAACGCTTCTTCAATGGCTGCTGCAAAGTGCATTAATACATCCTCACTCAAAATATTTTACTGCACCAACGAAAAATGTGTGTTTATACAAGATTTGACTGATGAACCAATGCAAACGGTGTTTGACAAATGGGGGACCTCCATAAATGTAGATACAAAAACTACAATTGTGTGTAGCGGCTCCCAGACATGCGGCGGCATGGCGATGCTACCAAAATTGGGCACAGACCGAAAATGGCTGCCCCTGCGTCATGTGTATCGTTTGTCACACAGTTTTGGTACATCCATCAGAGAATGGAACAAGTACTATGACAAAACACCACAAATTAAAGACACTCAAAGTAAAGCTGAGTAAGTTAACAGAATCAGGCGTTTCCTGATTGACAGCTATGGCTGGTGATGAGCCAGCTTTAGCTGTACTAAAGAAGTACGGCAGTCCGGGAGTTATTGTGGCAAGAAGTTCCCATCAAACACAGCGTGATTGAAATCCCTGACCATACTGACAATTTGAACAGATTGAATATACAAAACTGGCAGATAATGACATTTAAATTCATCAATTGAACCAAGAAACCTGCAACAGCTATTTGATGCTAGGATTTGTTTCTGCTCATAATCCGAGGAATGCTATAATGATCCAGGATAGACAACACAAGTTCAATACATTACAATGCGATTGGATTCTTATCTCTGCCAGAACTCTTGGTAATATTTGCCGAAGACAATACTCCCTCACAAATGATGCAATCAAAAAGCAGTTGCCCACAAAAAATACAGTCAGTGTAGCGTCAGATAGATGGACATCAACAAATAAATTGGCGATTGTGTGGGCAATTGGTAATTATATGGATCTCAACTGGTGCCTGCGAGATGTACAACTGGCATTTGATTAGGTTGGTAGCCACCTGGTTTGAACATTTTTTACTGCTGACAAACGACTGAATGTTGATGGCAAACACGCTGGTAAGTAACTGGCCAAGCATTTGAAGGCGGTACTTGAACATTTCAGCCTTACCGATAGTTGATTGCTCGGTATTACCACTAATAACCCCTCCGCCAACTATTTAATGACTCAAGAGCTACAATCAACACTCGAAACCTGTGGAATTTCATGGTCAGTATTATGAAACCCTATACCATGCATGGCAGATGTCATTCAGGTTTCTTCAGGGGCATTTATGAGTAGTCTGGGGGTAAAAGGGTGAACAAAGTCATGTGAAGCAAATGAGCATGACAAGTAATTTGAAGAAAATGAGAGTCCGGCATTAACTACAAGCCAAAAGCTGCAGAAGTTCAGAAATGCAAGAATCTCAACAGTGGCAGCCATGACGCCTGGATTAAGTAAGATAATTCAAATGGTAGTTACTGCATGTAATCTACACTTTGATTCTTAATACAAACTCATGAAATAGCAGAGAATGTTTGCGATATTAATTACTCTGACTCCTGTAACACCTAAAGACTTTCTCAACTGCCAGATACCACAGTCAGAATTGCAGTACTTCCTACCATGGATGTAAAAACCTGGTGGAATGCAACACTGGAATTACTAAAGCGGGCTTACCAATTGCAAGAGTTTATATGCGAGTGGCTTAAAAATCCTAATTACCGTAATTAACAGCCTGTACTTCAACTAAGGACAAATGGATTATTGTCAAATACGTAATGGAGGTGCTCAGACCATTTCGTTTCTGGACACTTTGGATGTCGAAATGGGGTACAGTAACCATACACCATGTCATTATAATATACAATGACATATTTGATCATGTAGATCGCGTAATGCAAGCTTTGTCAAAGAAGAATACTCAGTGGAAAGTGGATCTGGACATTGCTTTGAAGTTTGCACACCAAAGCTGTCCAAATATTACTGGGAAGTAACACCAGAGGCAAGCATGCACTTCATTGCAGCACAAATTCTCGATCTTTTTCGGAAGTTGCAATCATTTCGGAAGTGGGACAATGCCATGGACGTTAATCATGAGGCTGTGGGTTGTTGCATTTCCCAGTACAAGGATGCATTCATAAAATATGTTCAGCATGAAACGGCATCAACAAGCATTTGAACACTGCTGATGAAACGTCAAACATTACCAAATCATAACTTATTTGCCTCCATATCAGTGTGACAGCAGGGTCAATTGACTTATACTCCATATGATTTGCCATGAGATGATGAATATTTCACACCTGCAAACACGCCGGAATGTACTCCCAGGCATTGCAATTGTTTAGCACATTTATTGATGTACACTACATTCAATTTGAATTCACCACCAGAGATACCTAATAATTGGGGTCAAATAAATCCCAATCCTAATGATTATCATTCCAACCCCACCGCCATTAGCAGGGCTTTCTGGATACCCAGGATAACCAACTGGTGGCAACAGCAAGAAGAGATGAACAGAAAGAATACCGATTTAGCCGATATATCACGAGACAACTTCGCCATTATGCCAGACCGGGTTGGTGTGGATGCCAGCGTTTCACTTGGCCGATATGTCCTAGGGTGGAGGCAGTCAAAAACTTCAGCTGAAACACTTCGAGACAATGTGGTTGTTCGGCAGTTTGCAACAAGTATTCTCGGCCTTTTAGCCGGTGGTACATCACAAATAGATTCATCAATATCTGATAACAATCCTGAAATCCAAAAAGACACTGGGGAAAGAATACTGCATCGAATGACGAAGATTATATGAATTTTTAAAAATCTGGCAAGGCAGTGAAAATCTACGTGTAACTCAGAAGGCATCACGTGCCCAGAATAAGCAAATGACTGCCATAGGATACATTTCAGACACTGAAGAGACAGTTAAAGCATCATGGTCAGCCATTAAACATGATGGTGTTGCAGCTTGCAAAATGACTGAAAAATATCCACTTCTACCGCCTTTATCACAGATCAAACTCCCTGGTGGCAAAATCACAGTTCACAACATCAAGCGGATATGAAGGATCGACCGCCATCTTTGCCAAAGTGATGATGATAGTTGTTCTGAAACAAATTCTGATACTGATGATTGGCTCCATTGGAACGGTGACCTGGACGATCCAAACAATAATGAAACCTATGCGGAGGCTGACGATGAAGATAATAAGGATATAGGCAATCATTCTGATGACATTGAAGATGCAGAACAGCCATATGTACATGGTGCCCCTAACATTGCAGGGTTGATCAGGCCTGTACCAAAGTTCGATGGCACAGCAACTCTCATCGTCATGAACCCTACGCCTGCCAACACCCAGCAAAAACGCAATGGGAAGGGGAATAAGCAACAGTAGAGTGGTGATTATTATTTTATATTTCCTTTGGTTTTCTGTTTCTTGTAATCAGGCATAGATATCTTTTGCTGTGCAATTGTCTTGGTCACTATTGAGAAATGTTTTATATTTCATGCATATATAATGAAAAGGCTGTGAAGACATTATATTAGAGAAACACAAATGCTGGGCCAATTTTGATATTATTTATGTATTTTTCAAGTTGATTATAAGGGTAGGATCAGAGTGGATATGAATGATATGTGGGAAAGAGAGGCAATAATATGATAATAGACATTATTGAGGCTAAAATATTTGTGGTAATTGATACATACTGCAACATACTGGAATTTACTACAGCTCCAGTTTAAATATAGTTTTGGTCGTCATTCTTCTTGTTACAAAGTTAAACTAACAGGTTATGATACATATTTAATAATTGGTAGTTATAATATTGAATTTGACTGAAGCAAGTTCAATGATGGGCAAAACTGTAAATATGAATTGCCCATTCGATTCAATTGAGAATATTATAAGTCCCATATGCCATAGGATGAACACGCTTTTGGATCCATCTAACAACCAGGGAATTTGGGCGGTTCCAAAATGTGGAGTTAACCTGGACAATTCTCTCTGGTTCGGTTCAACTGACAATCCGCACTGTTCATTTGAAAACAGTTCAGTTCCAACCAGATCCACACCCGGAGGCTCCGGGTTGGAACCGTTGCCAACACTAATGGAGACAAACAATCTACTGTTTCTTTGGGAAAAACATTGTTCCCAGCAATGGAGAAGTTTGATGTAGGGATTATCATTGCGCCAGGAAACTTCCGACCCATCACCATCAGTATTTGTACAGTGAGCATAAATTCCTATTTCCCTTGCCTCAATACATTGCAGCATCCACTGCTGACATATGATACACTTTTGGATGATGATCTGCCTCTTTTTCCGGATCACCCTGCTCCATGGGAGAGATCGCAGCATCCCCTTGAATGCACTATCCTGAACATCGTCTTCTTCGGCAATGTCAGACACAGGAATAACTGGAGCCTCATGAAGATGTGCTGATTGGTCGAAACAGTAACAATTGCCTGGGATCGGTGAATGAGGCCATGCAGCATCTGATGGGTTGTGATGGTACACAACATATAGGCACAGATAGGTTAAATTGCTTGCCGGAGTGAGGCACCCAATACTTGGTCATCTTAGAGAAATACAATCTTGTCGTTCCTTGCAGCCTTGACAACTCCGTCATTCTCTACAGGAACTGCCAGGATCGCATGAATGGATCATGTCGAATTGGGGATCGATTGTACCAGTGACTGCATCAGGTCACTCAAGGAGGTCGACGAACATAAGGAATACATTGTGACGATGAGGGAATCGTCCTCCCAAGGCTACTTATAGGTGAAACTCTGATATTCTTGCTTCTCGGCCACCTCGGGGAAAACGTATGCAACTGTAATTGCAATTGGTGAAGCACTTTCCGGTGCTGAAACCGCCCCAATGGCTCATTGGCGCATTTGCTCAGTTGGCATGTCGAATTCATGGTCATCATTAGCTGACTGTATGTTAGAATGATTACAAAAAGGGATGAGATTTCATTCAAAGTTCAACGGCCCATTTCTTTTACTGTTTTGACAATTCAAAGAGGCCTGCCACTGGGGCCGATGACAGAGCCTCTTGGGTGAAAGAGTCTCAGGCGGCCATGAATTGAACGACATTGTCAATCTGCACTCCAGTCTTATATGGCTGTGATTTTGCTGTTTGCAGAGTCAATTCCTCAATCCTATGCAAGAGATATTTGAGGAAGTCCGGCCATTTGTTGTCTCCTGTGCCTTTCTAACCGTCCATTCCTTTTGGAAGGGCATAAGCTCTGAGTTGAGACGTAACAATATTATCTCTCCGCCCAGCACTGGCACCAATTCCTCCAATAGCATGCGTCTGCCCAACCTACTCAGCATTCTCTATCCCCCTGGTCTCAGCCGATGTTTGATGTTCTTGGGAGCCATCATTCAAGCAAGGAACATAGTTCTTCAAAAGAGCAACTAATGCGCAGAGAATCCCTATAAAGTTGTGAGATATATATTTGATTGTGGAGTCAGACGAGACATTCCGGCGCTCAGGCAGGCAAGTTATGGCTAGGAAGAATGATCAAAAGTATCAGTAAGAGAGACTATGAAGAGGAGGAAGAGAACTGTGGAGAATATGGAGTCATTTTGGGGGAGACATGTGAGATATATATGTTTGGGCACCCTACACCCACCAGGCTTCTTCTTGAATGGCTCTAGTATCACAATGTCTCACTTCTAGTTGAACAGCTTCAAGCAGCATGGGTATTCAAATGTGAGTTTGGAAAAAAGTGAGTTGCTTGTCACCATGCTCAAGATGCTCGTATGATCAGGTTACCAGTTCTTGTGTTACTAGCCCTTGTATTCTGGAGCAATGACGAAGTTCGGCATGATGATAGTAGATGGTCCTCCACACTTGACTATATGGTGAATAAGTTACCAATGTGCTTTCTTTTGAAGTAAGCATTAAAAAAGATTCATATGAGGTACGAATCTATTTGCCTGGAAGATCAGAATCTTGCTCTATTGCCCGCTTTCAACATTATGAATCAGCTCAAGTGATATTGTCAGCTCGATATGTCCATGTTTAAGGGGTTGGTAGGTTTGTGAAGTTTTCTGAGATCAGACCCTTGAGAAGAACAACGCAACCAGATTGGACCTCGTAAGTCACGTGATAATATCAAATAGTCTTACATATGATGCATTTGTTTGACGAAGTGAATTGTTCAACTAGAAACAGAATACTTTCACTCAGCCTGAGAAGCCACATTGATATCATGAATTCCCGAATCACGTGCACATTCTCTGGCTGAGCGAACATTTTCCTATTGTCATGCTGTACACATTTACGAAATTTTAATGGAGAAAGAGTCGGAATGATCTCGCGAAACACACTGCCAAACGAGGGTTACATCTTTGAAGAAAGATGTATATCTATACCTGAGCAAAATCAGCCTGAGATGGACTTTGACAAAGTGGAGGAACATAATCCTCCTGATGGAATATCCGCCTCATGCGACGAAGAAAACCATCAACCATGGACCAATGCGGTTCAGGCATCAGCTTCCCATTCAACAGAACTTCGACCTGAGGGGCTAAATCCTAAGCAACCTGGAAAGCCATTGGACGGTTTGTTTCTTCAACTAGACAAGGTATCTACTGGGGGGAGCCCTGTCTCCAATGAAAGGGAGTATCAATTCGCCGCATGGGTAGTTAAGAACCGAATCACCAACACTGCAGTTGCTGGCCTTTTGAAACTTGATGCCAGTCAATCTTTTACTTCTTCTCATCTACTCTTCAAAAGGATAGATGACTTGATCTATGACTTTGGAATTCAAACATGGAAAACCAGCAAGGTGACTTTACAGGGTTCGAATGCTGAAGCCCTTCCTCGGTACAGGTGATTTTTTTATCGCAACCTAAAATCATATTTTGAGTTTCTCCCCAGTCATCTGGCTTCTAGAGACTGTATGACATACACACCCAGAAAGTAGTATAATGACGTGGGTGAATGAATCTACTCTGAAGTCCATTTGGGAAACTGGTGGTGAAATCAACAGATGTGTACTGTCTTCACCTCTTTCAGATCAGTAGCTTTTGCGTCCAATCTGACGAAGCATTGGGAGAATTCAAAATCTGTCGGCAGCACCATTCTTCCAATTTGGAGTAGCTGTGATCACACTCACATCACCAATTATTCTGGTGATAGGAAGTTATGGCCTGTAGACCTGAGCATGGGTAACATTCGGTCATTTGAACGATGCAAGCCACCAGAGATGTGCTGCATCATGATAGCATTTCTTCCAGTTCCACCAGAATATTTTTTCGAAGGACCTGGCAAAACGCAGACATTGAAATGGCCACAGGACTAAAATCGAGAGGTTCTACAAAGCATTTTCGAGCTAATATTTATGGCTCGGTAGGAAATATCTGAGCATGGCAGGCATATGTTATACTTGGATGGATATACACAATTGTGCTCTCCCATCATATGTGCATCGACAGCTGACTATTCAGACCATATCAATCTTGATTCATTTCAACCAGCTCATTGTCACGTTTGTGAAGCACCAATGGCCTAGTTCTGTAGCGCCGCTTCTTTACATGCACCTTGGAGAAACATTGTTGCCTACTTCCTGAAATTTATCACTGCAACCGGCACAGATGTTGCTCGATCAACAACCGATGCTTCCTGCCAATTCTGGGACAATGGAGGCATTCAGCAAACTGAAGAAGTTTTCTGGGCGCTCAAGTCACTCAATCAAGTGAGGCAGTGTGTAACAGATGTGCTTCACACAATCAACCTGAGCATCTTGAAGTATTAAACGGATTGGCTAATTCAGTTGCCTGAACATGACAATCAGATGAACCGATTTAAACGTATTTAGCATCAACTATCACCATACCCGGGATTCACACCATTCACAAAGCCATACACTGCAGTATTACAATCGCAAGGCATGGAGATGGGGATGCTCAGTCAAACGGTTCTGCCATGTTATGTATCCAGTCGATTGGATTCAAGCTCCAAACAGCGGCAACCATTCAGCGATGCCACACTTTGCTTCAAATGCTTAATGCATTTCCATCTCATGACAAAGTACCACAATTACATTGACGCACCCAGCGAATCTATGGAAGGTTGTCTTCCCGATTATCACCACTCAAAAGAAATATTTGCTCTCTTCCACGTGAAAAAGTCCAAGAAAAGGGTTGCAACGGCGTTGAGAAAACAACTAGCAGAGGACTCTAAATTGGTAAGCGAATCGGAACCAGGCTGGAGATTACTGTCGAACATAACAAAGACGCATCGTATCAAACAAGATTGGCAAACTATCAAGTTTGAAGTCCGAGCATATTTCAGTGATGAGTCTGATTTTAACTTTGTTCACATGCATCTCCTAACTCCCATCTCTCATCATATTCGCCAGCATGGCCACCTATGAAATGTTAGCTTCAAACTTCCGGAGCATGCCATGATGGACATAAAGGCTGCATGCCGTATAGCGAATAGAAAGGAGGCGACCAAGTAGATTCCTGGTACAAACACACGAAGCGACTGCTTTGTATTCCGCAACCTTAATCACTATATTCAGATGCTTCGTCTGGGTGTTACAACAACTCCAAACACACTTCCTGCGGTTCAAAAACTGAAGGGCATTTGTACAGACGTCAAGACTCTTTCTGCGCTTGCTGCATAGTGTGGATTCCATAAGGAAATGATTCCAATACTCATCGCATGGAGTTTCAAATACTTCAGCATTATCCTGATATTGGTTAAAAATGACGAAGCATTTTCTCGCCTGGGCTTGGTGACCTACACTCGCAATGCTGCTGCTGCTCTATAGGTTGGAAACTTTCAAGGAGATGAAAATGATGTATACATTGTACGATGCACAGGCACTGAACAATGGGGGGTGTTCAAGATGGCACAAAATGACGGTGTTTCTTTGGCCAAATCAATTTCTGGAAGGCAACTTTGCATCGACTTGGGGAGGAATACCAGATCATCAAGAGTGTCAATTGATCGCTGAGGAGAGCAAGTTCAGAGTCGTGACTGCTTTAACAATTGACACTACTTTAATACCTGGTCCGATCTGTCAACCTTCTGGCCGGTCGAACTTGCAGAGAACACCTGACGAGAATAATTCCAGTAGACGAAGGCATGACATCTGCAAAAGATCTCAATACATTGTACCTCTCAAATGGATTTCACGAGCTGCCCAGCACATTCCATTCAAGATTGCCTACGATAACAACAAATGGTTTGTAAATATTACAATTGATTTAAATAAATTCAACTTGTGTTGATACTGGTAGATCCCTTGACGTGACAAGTGCAGAATGCACTTATGGGGCCAGATGTAATTGGAAAAATCTTTGTATATCATCTAACGTTTAAAAGCAGATCAATATTTTACCATTGTATAATTGAACTATGTGGTGCAAGCGTGATTGATTTGTTTGGACGCAAAGAAATAGTGATGAAACAAATTGTGTGAAACACAAATCATGTACATATCTTGAAATCAAATTTGAGGTATGAAGCCAGAACTCAATTGGGAAGTCCAAAAACATCGAAATGAGGTGACAAAGTTGTATGGCAATGAAGAGACCTCTGTGTGCACTGAGGAACTTCTGCAATCAACCTGCATGATCTCGTGCCTCAGCCTCAGCAACAACCTTTCAGAAAGGTCATTCAAGTGATGATGGCATAAGCCAATTTCAGAAACCTCCGAAATCCAGCATAAACCTTGGAAACCTCAGATTTTCAAAAGTGTTATTGCTGATGGATCTTCTTGTTCTGCATCAAATTTGGCCGTCGTGTAACAGTCCATTCCTCTCGGACTGAGCTGAGAGTGTCATTGCTACCACATCCTCAATCAATTTGCCCAAACAATTTTTGCGTATGACAACCCCCTAGGTCTTTGCTTAGTGATAATTTGGCTATCTCGCCTTGGGTGTTACTACTCCCATAACCATCTTCCATTCCTTCAGATATTGTCCTGATTGTATGGTCATTCGCACTAAGGCTACTATTCTGCTTGTATTCCACTCCCATATCAGCATTTTTATTAGGAAAATCAATTTGTCTGATCCTGGTGCATTCTTGATGCTCTGGGTGTAGATAGCTTCCTTGACCTCTTCTTCGGTGATTTCCTGATAGGTTTTCCTTCCCTCTTCTTTTGCATGATTTCTTATTCAAGTAAATGGTTTCAGGAAGCCAACCTCGTTTACAAGCTCCGCTTTTGCATTCCACGAAGTCACCTTATCCCCTTCACATAGCTGCAGAGCCTTGACCATGAGTTCTCCCTGCTGTCCTGTATACTTTAGCACCCTCCACAGCTTGTCTCCTTTTGGCTGTTGCACAAAGGTGGTCCAGGACTCTCGCTTGCTCTCTCCGATTGCTTTTGGCATTTCCTTCCTTGCCTGCTTGATAGACACCTGGTTGCTACTGCCTCCTCTTCTTTCACTCTTGATTAACCCCCGCAACTTGAGGTTCTGCCCTGTCTTCGCATTCCACCACTTCTTTGATCTTGCTCATATTGTGACCTGCTTTGGCATATGACTCAGTCCCCTGGTGACTTCGTTTCTTTTTAGCTTCGCTGCATCTTCCAGCTCCAGAATCATGCTTTCTGCTGATAAAGTGTTCCCATTTCTGCTCTATTTGCCCCAGCTCATCTTCATTCCCTTGAAATCCTGCACTTCAATATGGTCAATGTTGCATGCAATCACTTCCTGGTGTGTATCATCCTCCAATTTTCTCCCCCATTCTTCTTTAATCATAATTTGGTCTGAACTGATATTCTTTTTGTTCTCTGATATGGATCTGACTGATGAATTTGTCACCTAATTGCGGCCTATTCGCATGGAATCAATTTTCAACTCGATCAGTTCATTGTGTTTCCATGCATGTCTGGTTGACAGACCATTGTTGATCATTTCCCGGTCGTGATTTAGGATGAGATTTTCCAAATAGCTGGAACTCTTTCTTTGGCTGCACCTGCTGTTCCTCACACTCCCACGTTGCCCTTTGTGATCATTTCATCCCATCTAGCCTCCCTCGCTGGTCAGGCTGATGTTCTGTCATTGTTTCCTTTGTGTATTTGGTCACAGACATTGATGCTACTGACTTTGACTACCCTCTTGTTGGTGATGTGAATAGCATATATGTCTCCTTGTCTTCCAAAGTCTCTTAACTCATCAACCACAACTACCATGTCCACACTTTGCGCTATCATGGTTCTTTTTCCTTTTATCAGTTTGAAAGCCGGATGGCTAATTTCGTGTTCTTCATCTTTGTCTTGATATGGCTCTCACATTACCACCAAATCTTCCTCTCTTTTCACACTCTTTTCTAGCGCCAGGCATGTAATATCCTTCGCCTTCTGCCAATTGGCTTGTAGGATGTTCACTATCGTGTTTCTGAGATAGATTCTTCTGACCGTGATTGCATCGCCAGAACTTGGATCTCTTCATTTGCTGTCACTGTTTCTTCTGTGGCCAGGGCTTCGGTCTCATTCTCCGGTTTTTTCTGGCTTAGGATGATGTTTCTTGCTCCTCTGACTCTCTCCTACCAGCTGGGCCTTTCCTCCTTAGTCTTCTGAATCGCCTCATGTTTCTTAGGACATGAATTACTGCCTGCGATATGATTCCCCTTGCAGTTGGCACACTTGTCGTTGTTGTGTGGGCAATTTTGGCCCTTCTTAGACTGGCACCCCATCAGGTCTCATTGATGATCTTCCGTTAGGTGTTAGCCTGCACACAGCATGCACTTTACCATTCTCAGCCTTCTGTACTTTGAAAAGTTATTTCCCCATCTGCAACAGCTTTCACAGAAAGTGTCTGGTCCAGTGTGAATGTATCTTTGCACCTCCTGCCACACTCCTGCCACCCTGAATCATTTCTCTAAATATCTCTGAGCTGCCTGCATTTCTTTGATTCAACAGACCACTGTCATCACCAGTTTGTCCCTGCTATTTCTCTTCTTCTTGAAATCTGGGGCTTGTCAAAGCCAATTGCTAGGCATTGGAACGACTACTCTTTCATCTTCTTGCTGTATTTCTTGCCTCGGTTTCTCCAGGCCTGCTGACTTCTTAACTGCATACTGGTCACAGCTGATGGTGTGCATTTTCACCTTGTCCCAGGTCTCATTTTTTTCCAAGTCAATGATCCCCTGGTCAATACACCTTGCTGCCTCTATCATGACTTCTTTTCATGCCGCTAGCTGTTCCACCAACACTTCTGGAGTTGCCAAGGCCATGATCGTTCCTGTGACATTAGAGTTGATTGTGCGTCTCCTGATATGGTGGGGAGTTGCCGCCATATACAGCAAGCTGTTGATGTCATGGTTGTGTTGAGTGAGGATCAGATGCAGTGATGGTCAATGGAGCGTATATAGAGAATACGAGATGCAAGGAAGGAATCAGGTATTGTGGGAAAAGAATCTGATTTCGTTTGAGGCAATCATGTTCTGTTGGAAAGAATCAGGTTTTGTTGGAAGGAATCAGGTTTCGTTGTTCGTGTTGTATATATGGCGTGATGGTTATGATGTGGTTGCGGATTGAACTGGCTGCTTACATAGTTTGGTAAGGTTTGAATGTATTTCGGAATGAGTGAGTAACGGTGACGACTGTCGCGTCAGTTGTATATAGGGGTGATTGTTTAGTGGAAGATAGGTTTGTTGTTCACTCGTTCTCTAGTCTGCACAACAATCAATACCTTTGGCACCAACCTGTGTTCACTTGTGTGATTGCGGATTTCGAGTCTCTGGTTTGTTACGCAGTACCTCCGATCACTGCACTCTTCGTTTGGTTTTTATGACCCCTAGAACTCCGAGCTTAGAATCCTTGACAGAAGAACGGGGCTACAATCAATTCCACCGGTTATAATGTAGGATATGTGCCGCTATCATCACCGAAGCGGTTGTTACTTTTGTCACAGACCTTGGAACTCCCTTTGCTCAGTGTTTGAATCAGTGGGAAACTTCGAAAATAAGCTCACAGTGCACAGTTGTCGGAGACACTCCTGCATTGTGTGCCTGTGGAGGCATCGACGTGAAGGATCCACACTGTTTTAAATGCCAGCAGACTACAGCAACAAACCTCAACAATATCGAATCAATGTCTTTGACCTAGCTGGCAGAACCACCAACCTCTTTGAACATGAACCGCTGAATGCCTTTGATGGCATGGACACTATCATCCTCGAAAGCACAGAACACCTAGAAGTGTACTTTTGGGACGAACCACACACAATATTCCCTTAGAATAGGTACTGGGCAGAAGCTGCAAGAAACGGAGGAGGACTCCAAATTGACAACCCAGTATTCAAAATCTTTTGGGCCAAGATCTACAGTCTCCACCTCAATTGCCAAGACGAGGAAATTTGTTACTGCGAACATAACTGCGGATGAACCCATACAACAATCGGAAGAACAATAATCGCTCAAAACACATTATCCGAATCCACGATCAAAGCATCGCCGAAGGATATAGACAGCAAAATTTTGTAAGCAGATAACTTCAAACGAAAAGCAAACAAGGGAACGGAAGTAGACAGAAAACTACATCAGGCCCCTTTACCAACCCCGCTGATGATTGTAACCACACCCAGCAAGCACAAGGTGTGCGTATGGTAAATTGTCAATACGTTATTGTAAGCAGAAATCGAGACAGCAGTTCAACCAATACAGGACACCACAGATGAGGTAAAAAGTTACCTAAGCAGAAAACCTCGTTCCCGATTCACAGCTGCCAATCTCCTCACCGCAGCAGCTCAACATCACAGTCAAAATGTCTGGAGAAACATCAAGACCAACTCGCGATGTCACATTGACCAGTGCATTGCAACTGGAACTGGAGAATGTGACAGCCAAGAATACGGAAGCCATGAACGAAACGCAACTCAGGAGACACATCCAAGACATCAATCTCCGGCTAACAGCACTAGCCCAACTCCCAACCACAAGCAGATTGAACAAATTGCTAAAGGAACAGCAATCTGTGAAAGACGCGGAAGCACGGATATCAGAATTGTTGGCAGAAGGAAAAATGGTCTTACAGCAGCGGGACAACCTGAAGCAAGAACTACTGCTGACACAACAGGCATTGACATCAAGGGGGGCAGGCCCGCAAAAATGCAGTCATGGGGACCTAGATCATAATGTTCACAACCTAGAACACCAGCTGGAAGAATAAAATCCTGACATGGCAGAACTGAAACAAGACCTGAAAGATGCCCATACACAGATGGAGAAATTCAGGGACCAGGCAGAAGAGAATCGCCAGCAAGTAATTCGAGTTTTGAAGCTAATGGAAGGAAGAACAACAACAGGAGAGAACGAAGAAAGGGAGAAGAAGGTGAACGACATTGCCTGCTTCTCAGGAGAAGATATGGAAGAACTTCAACAATTAGTCTTGAAGATAGCCAAAAAACCGAAGACATTCAACACCGAACAGAAGAAGCTGAGATATGCGGGGGGATGCCTGAAAGACGTGGCCCTGGTACAGCTAATGCCACGTTGTGATTGAATCTCTGGGGAAGTCAAACTCGAATCCCTTAAAGACCTAGTGAACCTGCTAGATCTAGCTTTCGGGTAACAGGACAAAGCAGCAACGGCGAAACGGGAACTCTTAAGACTCAGACAACGAGACCGCGAATTGTCCCGGTACTACCCGGGATTCAAGAGATACATAGCAGACGTCAAGTGGAACGAAGATGCCCAAATAGACGCATTATCAAAGGGGCTGTCCAACGAACACAAGAATTCTATACAACACATCAAGGAGCCAGAAAGCATAGTTGAATTCGTCAAACTATGTTCAAAGCGAGATTCACAGCTCAGGAGACACGCGGTGGAAAAGAAATCTGGGAAGTGGGAAGGCTACGAGAAGTCCGAAACAATTACCAACACCACATCTGCCCCAGATGCGGCACCAGCAGGAACAATAGCAGGTAATCATGGCCCTGCACCAATGGACCTCTCAGCGGACAAACGAAAGATGATTACACTGGAGGAACAGAAGAGACGCAGAGAAGGAGGGTGGGGTATGTACTGTGGGGATAGCAGGCATTTTGGGGCATCGTGTCGAAGGAAATTGAAGGCGGCGTCAGGAAAAATGGAGGTATCACGTTTCAAGAAGGCAGCGCATGAAGGACTCGCGCCTTCGGAAGCAGGGCAGAGAATTGACATTGAGTCGGGAAATGTTGAGCCCAGTGGAATGAGGATGGCAATTGCGCTGGAAACAAATCTCATTTGCCAGTCAATCCTAGTTTTGATATTTCGCAGTTTTCTATATCAAGCACAGAAATAAAGGAATCTTCTATGGAAAGCAAACATCTCGTAGTAAAAGGCTGGCTGAAAATAGAAGGCAAAATCGTTGATACCCACGCTATGATTCACTGCGGAGATAATGCAATAGCATTCATTGACAAAGATTTACTCCGCCATCATCAGTTACAAGAGAAGGAATTAAAAGACCCAAGAAAGTTAGCAGTTATTGATGGAAGACCCATCAAGTCAGGAACAATTACAACCATGACTAAACTTGACCTAGGAATATGCGGACATCAAGAACAGTTACCTGCGTTCATCACTAAATTAGGCCATTATCTGATAGTATTGGGAATCCCATCGCAACAACTTCACGATGTCACAATCAAGTTTCACAATGAGAGGATTGGATTCGAAAGCAGTTACTGTCAACAATACTGACAACATCATTCGAGCATATGGGTATGGGGAAATCATATGGAAACAATGGATAAACAAGACACATCGAAGTTGGATATATGCGTGCTAGCCGCAGCACCATTTATGAGACGCAATAAGAAAAAGAAGCTCAAAGTATATGCGGTAACATTATACGAAATTAACAAGGCCCTCGAAATGAAGGATCTTCCAGAAAAACCGCTGGACCAGTTAATTCCAAAAGAGTATCATGAGTTCCTTACTCTCTTTGACAAGGTTATTGCTGAACGACTACCACCACATAGTCCATATGATCACATAATCACATTTCAAGATGGATTCACCCCACCTTTTGGACCAATCTACAGCTTGTCAAGGGAAGAACTTCAGGTCCTGAAGGATTGGAATGAAAAGAACTTGCCAAAGGGATTTATCAGATCATCCTCATCGCCATGTGGAGCACCAGTCCTATTCGCACCAAAAGCAAACGGAGGCCTACGATTATGTGTGGACTACAGAGGCCTGAATCAAGACACTATCTAGAATTGATATCCCCTTTCTCTAATTCAATAAACACTATTGAGGTTGTCAAAGGCCAGGTGATAACCAAATTGGATGTCCGAGACGCCTACAACATGATCAGAATCGCAGAAGGGGACGATTGGAAAACCACATTTCGCACTCGCCAAGGCCTATTTGTATCCCTGGTCATGCCCTTTGGACTTACCAACGCACCAGCATCCTGTCAGGAATTAATCAATGATACACTGCGCCCTGTTTTGGACATTTTTTGCACAGCATTTCTGGACTACATTCTCATCTAGAGTGACAACTTAACTGAACACCGAGAACACATCAGAGCGGTAATGACAACGTTGAAGGAAGCTTGCTTGTACTTAAACGCCGAACAATGCAAGATACATAAACAGAAAGTCAAATACCTAGGACTGTTAGTTGGTTTCAATGGAATCAGAATGGACCCACAAAAGGTAACGGCAGTCAAAGAATGGGAAGCCCCCAGCAAACTCAAAGATGTTCAAGCGTTTTTATGGTTTGCCAATTTCTACTGATGGTTCATCGGGAATTACAGCAGAGCAGTGCAATCATTAACAAAGCTAACGAAAAGCTGGTACCATTCCACTCGCGACCAGATCAAAAACGAGCCTTAGCGGAGCTGAAAAAAGTGTTTACAACAGCACCAGTTCTTGCACATTTCGATTATGAAAAGGAAATTGTCTTGGAAACAGATGCTTCCAGCTACGTGTCAGCAGGGGTCATATCCCAATACGATGTCCAAGGAATTCTTGACCTGGTTGCATTCTTTTCAAAGAAATATACCCCAGCGGAGGATAATTACAAAATCTCTGACCAGGAATTGTGAGCCATTGTCAAATCCCTCGAGCAATGGAGACCAGGATGCGAAGGGTTGGCACATCAAGTTGAGATACTGACTGACCACAAGAACCTCGAATACTTTATGACGTAAAAACTACTCAATCATAGGCAAACAAGGTGGTCTGAATTCCTGTCGAGATTCAAGTTCAAGATCATTTACAGTCCAGGAAGGCAGGGACAGAAGCCTGATGCACTCACCAAAATGCCAGGAGACACTCTTCCGGAATCAGGGGCAGAAAAAACGCAACGAAACATGCTCAAAACGGAAAATATCAACCAAAGAATACAACAAGGACTTGTGGTAGTGTTTGCGGATGTAGTTAATCAGAACGAAGTTGATCCAAAGGAATTACGGAACTGGATTCAAAACATATGCAAGGACTGCCCATTCGATAGCAGGGAAGCATTGTGCATCAACGCAACGGAAATCGAAATGAAGTCCGAACAAGTGCAGTTGATAAAGGAACATCACGACTCACCAACTGCTGGATACCCAGGACGTGCGAAAACCTTGGACCTACTTAAGAGGAATCATCAATGGCCAGGCATGAGGGCAAACGTAGACAGATACGTACGGAACAGCCATGTATGCCCACACAGCAAACCAAAGAATCAAAAGATCCATGCATGGCTAAAACCGCTCGAAAAACCACAACAACCATGAATGGATTTAAGTATGGATGTTGTGGTTGGATTACCGGAAAGCGAACAGTACAACACCATATGGGTGGTAGATGATTGACTCTTGAAGATGACGCATCTGTTACCATGTCATGACGATACAGATGGCAAGAAGCTGGGCGAAATGTTTATACGAAATGTATTTAGATTACACTGTTTACCAGACACAGTAGTATGGGACAGATGACCCCAGTTCGCCACGGAATTTTAGAGCCACATATGCGAAAGACCTGGAATCAAACAAAGACTTTCGACTGTGTTTCACCCACAAACAGACGGCCAAACGGATCCATTGAACGCTATGATGAAACACTACCTGCGAAGTTTCGTCGATTAGCAGTAGGACGACTGGGCCTCGTGGCTATCTATGGCAGAGTTTGCATCCAACAATCATACCTTGGAAACAACATGGTGCTCACTGTTTATTGGCAAATTCGGGTTTCACCCAAGAATGACCTTCAGTCAACACCCTGTTCAGAATGGAAACTATATCAGGGACGTAAACGCCAGTAACCTCTCCCAAAAAATGAATAAAATCGTTGAACAGATGATGGCCGCAATGTTCCGGGCGCAATCGATCCAAGCAGAACAAGCGGATACACGACGCAGAGAAGGAACGGAGATGCCAGTCGGGGATAGTGTATGGATGGACGCCAGGAATATTACAATTCAGAGTCAGAGCAAAAAGCTCGACTGGAAACACCTAGGCCGATACGAAATTATCGAACTCATCAGCCCGTGGGCCTACCGATTGGATCTACCCACGGACATCCATATATATCCAGTACAAGGTATCTGACATTTAAGCAAAGCCACGAACGACCCAATACCGGGACAAGTCGAATCGGCACCACCCCCCCAGTTATCGTGGATGGAGAAGAAGAATACGAAGTGGAATGCGTTGAGGATTCCACGGTGTTTCGATGACCACTGCAATATCTGGTCAAATGGAAGGGTTACGACGAACGGAGCTGGGAACCGGCAGTTAACGTGGACGGAATTCAATCAATCGAAATATTTCACGCAAAACAACCTTGAAAACCCAGATCAACAGCCTCGTAGGAACTCAGTTTCTAGGAGTGGGAGCTACTGTCACGGTTGTTCGGAGTGAAGATCAGAGATGCAGTGATGATCAATGGAGCGTATATAGTGAATACATGACGCAAGGAAGGAATCAGGTTTTGTATGAAAAGAATCAGGTTTCGTTTGAGGCAATCAGGTTCTGTTGGAAGGAATCAGGTTTTGTTGGAAGGAATCAGGTTTTGTTGGGTGTGTTGTAAATATGGCGCGATGGTTATGATGTGGTTGCGGAATGAAAGAGGTGCGTACATAGTTGCGTAAGGTTTGGATGTATTTCGGAACGAGTAAGTAAAGGTGATGACGGTCACGTCAGTTGTGTATCAGGGGGATGGTTTAGCGGAGAATGGGTTTTAATCTTCACTCGTTCTCTATTCTACAAACCAATCAATAGCTTTGGCACCAACCTCTGTTCACTTCTGTGATTCCGGATTTCGAGTCTGTTGTTTGTTACGCAGTATCCGCGATCACTGCACTCTTCGTTTGGTTTTTTTAACCCCTAGAACTCCGAGCCTAGAAACCTTGACAGTTTACCATTGACATAAGTTCAATGTTCTTTGTCTGACATTTCGGAAGTGGGTTGAATCATTTGAAGATAACTGTACTATTCTGCAATATGTTCGTATTTGTGGTGATTGCCACCATGTCGTCTTTCTTGTTTTTCACTATATTTTTTTCATCTCCACCATCTGGATATCGCCATCATTGTTCTGTCCTTTTCTCAATTCCGCTGCTTTCTCTGCATATGTTGTCTTCCTTTGCTGCTGTTGATTTGGTTGCTGTTGGTGTCCCTCCGGTATCTTTGCAACAATTGATCCACAGGCTTCAGCCTTCAATCCCGTTGTTGTGTTGGCCAGAGGTTCGTTCTTCTTGGTGGGGGGGGCAATCAATGTTGGCTTTTCTTTGACTCTATGTTGGTTCACCTTTGGGGAGGTTTTAACAATCGGGATGACCATAGTGAATGTCACCCTCGCTCTTGGGGGGATCATTTGTTTGTATCTTGAGGCCTTGACCTGTGGCCTCTGTGTATTCATATCCTCACTCATGACTCTGTCCCTCAGTATCTGGACATTTTCCATTGCATTTGGATTTATTTCCAAGTCCATGCCTGTGATTCCCTTTACTTCCAAAATTTCCCTTTGGACTCCTCTCCTCATTTTGTTGATAATTTCTGTAACCATGTTGGTGATGCTTGCTGTGCACAGTACGTTCTCCTCATTGCGGACCTGCCATATCTTTTCTGTCTCGTCCATCCTGACCTGCACTCCTGACCATTGTACCTCTACGTGTGCTGGGTGAGCTTCCAACAAGTTTTTCATTTGTCTGGTGGTTTGTTGCTGCTGCACCTGCTCCTGTCCCTGCTGTCAAACCATCCTGTCCATGTGGCTCCAGAAGTCCCCTCAGGCCTTTGAAACTGCTGGGCACTGACTCTTCAGCCTCATCCAATATTCATTGCATTCCAATGGCTCAGGTGTGGTTGCGATCGAGATCATGGGGGCAATGCATGTCCCCGATGTGTTGCCATATGTCCCATTTGTCTCTTCTGTTCCTGCAATTCTCTCCAGATTCATGCCTCCTGTCTCAGCTGGTGCTCTAATCCCCTCATCTGCTACCCCAGTGCAGCCCTTGCTTCCCATGGTTGCCATCGTTCCTGGCTTGGTCATTGTGTTGTGGGCCTGTGTTTGCTTCGTCAGTCAAGTTCCCAACCTCTTCCAATTGTCCAGATATGCTGAGATTGTCGTTCCAGGGTCAATTCAATGCTAGGAACTGATTTCCAGTGTCCGATTGTCGATTAATGCTGTGGTTGGCGACTTATTTCGCGATTTCCGATTTCGCCAACACTTTTTTGGCATGACATGTCATGCTGTGTACGTGATACCTGTACTCACAAGTCGCCTCAATAGTTTTTCTTCGATTTCTCTCTGCTTTTCTTTCTTGCTATGTAGTATTTGTTCGCAAGCTTGGTCAGCCTTTTACTCTTTTCTTCTTTTAGAGGGGAAGAAGGGTAGCAGGAGAGAATCTACTCTACCTAGCCGGTCCAACCAGAGAGGGGCATTGATATACTCTAGTTAGAGTCGATACAAAATGATTCAAACAAAAAAAGCAATAGTGCGGTATTAACAAGGGGGAGGGAAAGGTACTGCGCATGTAGAATAAATTTTTAGACGGGAGGTTGTTGTTGAAAGTTAGGGATACAGTATTATTTTCAGTTGCGAGCGGAGGAAGACGGGTTTGTCGCATGCAACGACGTGGCAGGCGGAGCTGCTGTGCCGCAGTGGGTCCCGACGGTGGAGCAGATTGAGCTGAGGGGGTGGAGGACAATTATGCAGTGGCTTTAGCGTGTAGTCCGGGGGGCGGATGCACACTATTTGGCCTTGTGGGAGCGGAAGGACGGATAAGTGGTGTGGTCATGACTCATGACTGGAGTGTAGTGGCGAGAGGCAACACGATCGACTAAATCTGATGTTTTGCAATATTGCCGAAACCTAGTTGAGGCACGGAATGGTTCTACAACACAACTGAAGTAGACGATCAGAATGTTTAGTTTACTTGTTAAACCGGCAAAAGGATCACCAAAAACTACGTCAACTCCACTCCACCACATCTCTCCAACATCCCGCACAGTGTCTAACACCCCCGATCTCCCAGATCCCTCATCAGACTTCATCGCCGTCGCTTCGATCGTGATGAAATCGCCCCCAAGGCTGCCCCTAGAGTACATGATTTTGGTGGGAATCGTGTCAAAGACACGAATGAAGGCAAGTTTTTCATATCAATGCGATGATGTCGTGCCGTCGTCGTGCCTCTTTCCTGGCTGGATCACTACACTACCACAATGAGGTAGATTTGTAGTGCCAATCATCACTACACTTTGTCATGAGGTCTTGGCATCATGTAATGAAATTCGGTTTTAAACTTAGGGGTTCTAGAGTTGTCTTGTCTTATTGTCTATATACGTGGAGAATGACTTCTCTTATATACTATGGTAAGTACGGTGTCATGATGTCAGGCCGAGGCCTGCAGGCATGCAATCAGGCCGAGGCATGGACATACACCACCATAAGTCCATCCAGAGATGGCCGCACCGTCATGATAGATGACACCAACGACCGCACCGTCATAGCAGAAGACGCCAACGACCGCACCGTCATGGCAGATGACATCGGCTGACTAGCATATTGCAACACTTCCCCATCATGCTACAGTCCATGAAGCAAGAACAAATACAATACAAGTGAATGAGCGAGCATACATGCGCTGCAAACGATTCCCATAGTAGCCTCTTTAAAACCCTGCGAAATGTTCAGGGAAAGAGTGCCACCGTAGCCTGAGGATGGCCATCCATAAAAACAAAGAAATCCATCGCTTCCAACCTTAAATCGACCTTAAAAATGTCCTCTTCCAGTTAGTCATAGCACCACTATAACTGCATTCATCGACTACCATAATCCTATTGCATTAGTATACTTTTGGTGTTTCTCTTTGGCTAGAGCTTTGGTGAATATGTCTGCCACATTTTCGTCCGAATGGATGTAGGAGTAGCCGATTATCTTGCGATTGTGGAGATCTCGACTGTTGTGGTAGCAAATGTCGATATGCTTCGTCCGAGCTTTGATGATTCCAGTAGTGATGTGAGCGAGAGTGCCCTGGTTGTCGCAGTGAATCAGTAACAGTGCAGTTGCTGTGTCGGTATTGCCATGGATATCCTTCTGGAGTTGGAGCAACCATTTGGCTTCTCTGGAGGCCTCCGAACAGGCGATGTATTCGGCTTCGAGAGTTGACATGGCAATTAGATCTTGTTTTCGAGATTGCCAAGAGATGGCACAGTGGCTTGTAAGGAAAATATGCCCGCCTTGAGATTTACGGTGTGCACTATAGTTGGCCCAATCGGAGTCCGTATATCCAGTGATTTGATCTTCGTTACCGTTACAGTGTAGTTGAAAGTCGGCGGTGTTTTTGAGATATCGGAGGACTCTCTTTGCAGCGGTCATATGGCTGGTGAATGGGCGAGAGTTATATCAGCAAAGAACGGCGACTGCAAACGAAATGTCGGGTCGAGTTGCAAGAGCTGCATACATTAGTGATCCGACGATTGCTTGATATTCTTTGATGTCTTCCAGCTCTTACTCCCCCCGATCCTCGGCCAAATTCAGCTTCACATTAGGATCCATTGGAGTCATTGCACCGTGAGCACTCTGCATGTCGAATCGCTTTAGTATGGTGTTCATACAGGCTGTCTGGCCAAGACTCGTGCTGGTGCCATCAGGGTGTATTTCGATGCCTAGGAATTGACGTGCTGGGCCGAGGTCTGTTATCTTGTATTTCTCTGAGAGCTTTGCCTTCACCTCAATCGCTGCTTTGGTTCCCGCTTCCGTGCGCAAATACAGCATCGAGATGTCGTCGACATAGAGAAGTAAGAAGATACCGTCGCCGCGGATATAAAGGTTAGGGTCAGCAAGTGATTGTACAAATCCAAGAGAGAGAAGAAAAGCATTGATATCTTGATGCCATAGTCGCGGTGCCTGCTTGAGGCCATAGAGTGCTTTCTTTAGTCTGACGACGATTGTTGGTGCGTGGGTGCCTTTTTGTAAGCCTTCGGGCAGTGTCATGTAGATGCTATCGTCGTCCATTTCTCGGTTGAGACATGCAGTGACTACATCCAAATGATCGATATTCCATCCATATCCCCCGACTAGAGAGATGAGATATCGAAAAGTAGTTAGCTTGCCAACTGGAGCATAAGTCTCACCGAAATCAGTCTGTTCATAGCCTTTAATTACTAGGCGCGCTTTGTATCGTACTGATCCGTCCGGATTGTGTTTCGTTTTAAAGACCCACTTGGAGCCAATCGGCTTCGTTTGCAATTGCCTTGCTTCTCGAGAGCTTATCGTAGTGAAAGTGTTGTTAAGCAGGACGGACGTTGATTCCTCGTCCATGGCCTGTCTCCAGTTATCTCGTTCAGGTCTTGCCATAGATTCAGCATATGTCAATGGATCCCCATTGATCGATGTCGATGCTAGCGCCTTTGCCATGATAAGTAATGCATTCGCTGAGATCTTGACTTGACTTCTCGTAACACGACTGGTGGTCGGTTGAGACTGCATTTGATTTTACGTATTGGTTATGACCGCTGCTTGGCGGTTCGCAGTTTGTGCAATTCGACAGAGACGTCGATTGTCTGTAACGGTTTCTCTCGACTGTTGGAGAAAGTCTGCATCCTCGTCAAGAGCGTCATGATTACTTGTATTTGAGCTCGAACCTGTTCGTGCAGGGAGCTTTCGACGCTGAGAAGCATCGGAGTTTCTAACAGTACGGCCATGAGCGCCGCTTTCGCGGCCTCATCCGTTCCACTGATGTTATTTACCGTTTGGCCATGGAAAACGCCATCTCCACCCGCTTCAGCATTCTGTGTTCGGAGAAGGCTATCTCCATTGTCCAATTCTTCAACATATTCCGTTTCTTGAGGGAGCTCAAAAATGTCATTTTCGTTTCCTTGTAGGCATGAAATGTCAGCGTTGCGATCCTCGTCAAAGATGACTTCCGACTGTGCTTTGACTGCCTTGAATTCAGTGTCCCATATTCTCCAGACAGTAGTCGAATTATGTGTGTAGCCGACCATCATACAGGGCTTGGATTTCGGACTGAATTTGCCTCGGCGCTGTAATTTGGGAATGAGTCTGCTGACATAGCATCCAATTCGTCGTAAGTGTTGTAGATGGGCCTTGTATGAGATCTTGTGTCTGTCATCATCGTGGGTAGGCTTGCCAAATGCATGCAGCATCTCGTATGGCGTTTCGTATGGTGCTTTATAACCGTCGCGGTCGTCTCGCTTCCTTAAGCCTTCGTTTGGGGATCATTGATGGAGGTAGACTGCTGTGTTAACTGCTTCTCTCCAGAATTCGATGGGTGCTTGAGAGTCTATTATAATTGCGCAGGCTTTCTCTGTGATCGTCTGGATCATTCGCACGGTGACACCATTCTTATGGTGAGCATATGGAGGACATGGTTCGTAAATAATGCCGTGCGCTGCGAGGACCAATCGGAATGTCATGTTGTCATATTCTCCACGGCCATTATCGCATCGGAATGGCTTGATTTTGTAGCCCATGGCATCGACACGGGCCTGGAATGACTAATACGCGGATGTGCAAGTCTCTGCTTTCTTGTTCGGAAGCACCCAAACGGAGGTATAGCGCGTGTAATCGTCGATGAATAATATATAATATTTGTGGCCTCCAGACGATGGAGTAGCGAAGGGACCACAGACGTCAGAGTGATCCAGTTCAAATGGCTTCGTTGCCCGCCGGACCTTGACTTTAACAAAGTTTTGTTTATGTTTAGCCTTGACGCATGTTGTGCACATTGATTTGTCGTGAGTGTATTCATCGATTATTGATTGCATCGCTGTTAGATGCATGTGGGCCAGGCGTCGGTGCCATATTCTTGATTCTGCGACGGTGAGAGGTTTCCGGGTGGACTTGTAGGTGGACTTGGCGAGTATGGCGGAGGAGGCAACTTCTTGAGCGATTTCTTTCTTTCTCTTCCTCTTTCTCTCTTTTTTGGAGGTTGATATTGTGAGTGCTGCTGCCATGAGCGCACTTGCTAGAGGTATCATGTAAACGCCTCCGACACGATTTCCAGTGATAATTGATGGCGATGTCGATGTCGATATTGTTATGGAGCATTTACCATTTCCACAAGTGGCGGTATATCCAGCCGTGTCTAATTGGGTAATGGAGAGGAGAGAGAGTCGAAACGTAGGAGTGTAGAGGGCATCGACTTGGTAGCCGTGGACTATGACAGACCCATGCTGGGTTGCTGTTACTGTGTTGTTATCTCCAAGTTCGATGAGTATTGGAGAAGGAAGTTTCTTAAATGTTTTGAAGCTGGTGTGGTGATTGCACATATGATGAGAGGCTCCCGAATCGATGACCCACACCGTTGGAGCGGTGGCTGCGGTAAGTGCAGATGCGGATGTACGATCGGCTAGTCAAAGGAGGTCACGATCTCCAGCAGTTGCAAGAGATGCCGTAGCAGTCGCCTGAGTTTTATTGACTTTAGTGCGCTGTTCCTGTGCGTGCTTGTAGTGAACACAATTAGCCCTGAAGTGTCCAGGAACACCGCATTGGAAGCATGTCCGCTCGTCGTTTCGTTTTCCTTTTCCTTGTACGGAGTTGCCGTTTCCACTTTGAGCAGATTATCTCTTTCTGCAGTGTTCCGTTGTGTGGCTGTCTAATTTGCAGTGGGTGCATTTGTATTTGTGTTCGTCTCCTCGTCCTCCACGTCCGTATCCTCCACGTCCGTATCCTCCACGGCCACAACCACGATATCCGCCGCGGGTATAGATGGCTGAACCAGTAGCTGCATCACCGATTTCCTTGCCAAGAGCAGTCCGTTCGGCATATTCTTCGACAGCAGTCATGACCTCCTGAGCTGTAGGAGCTGGGATCTGTCGTTCGAGGATTTGGATGGTCGTTTCGTATTCGTGTGTCAGGGTGGTAGAGATATGAGTTTTCATGCTTTCTTCAGATATTTGTTGGGTGGTGCCAATCAATTTCTTGCCAAAGGCGATTAGTCTAGTGAAGTACTGGGTTATATTTTCCTTGGTTAAGGGCCGAGATGCCGCAAATCTTCGTAGGATCTGTGTTCGTCCGACTTGTGTTGCTACATTGTCAAATCGATTCTCAAGGGATTCCCACATTTCGACTGGATCGTCAACGTCGTCAATAATGGGGAGAAGGTCATCGCAACATCCAGTATAGATGAGGGCCATCACTTCATTGGCTCTCACATGCCAATTTTTCTGCAGAGGGCGGAGAGCAACTCCTTGTCCAACTGGGAGTAGTTCGATTCCGGTGACAATGTCGTAGGCTTTCTTTGTAATGAGGATGCGGCGCATTTTCTGCTTCCAGATAGGATAATCATTGTGAGTCAATTTTGCAATGAACTCTTGGTCTGTTTTAAAATCGGTGGTCATTGTGACGGCGGTGGAGTTGCGATGGTGTCGAGTTTTAGCTCTGTTGATTCGGGTGTTGCTGTGGCAACGAGGAGGAGCAGGGATGGTCATCGGAAGGTTAGGGTTGTTGAGGCTTTTTGTGGATATAAATGGATAAGTAGTGGAACTTAGATAAAGTAGTAGATGGTAGCATCTGCCGGGCTCATAACCTGTCAAACTTAGGAGTTCTGGAGTTGTCCTATCTTATTGTCTATATATGTGGAGAATGACTTCTCTTATATACTATGGTAAGTACGGTGTCATGATGTCAGGCCGAGGAATGGACATACGCCACCATAAGTCCATCCAGAGATGGCCGCACCATCATGATGGATGACACCAATGATCGCACCGTCATGGCAGAAGACGCCAACGACCACACCATCATGGCAGTAGACGTCGGCTAACTGGCATATTGCAACATTCGGAATGTGGTGAGGCATGAGTGATATCTTGTGATGGTGGAGGTGGTAATGGTGATGATGCAGCTGCCCATCTGAGTACACGTAATTGCTGCAATGCAGGCAGTCATCATCTCAAAAAATTGGATGAAAAAACGTAGTGTCAATACAAGAAATTATCGTGAGATTTTCGTGGAAATATACTAAAACCTCACGAAACCTCCCAGAAATTACGTATGCAAGGATCACTCAAGATACGTCACGAAAACCCCACGAAGGACCTTACCAAACATTGTTCGTATCCTCTTCGTACTATTTGTCACGACGCCAAATGAACTGTGGGAATTGGAGAAGTCATGAAGCTGCGCTACCCTGTCACCATCGCCGGACTAGGACCAGCATTCACTACTCTCAGCAACGACAGACAAAACCAACATTCTGCGCTGCTACTATACACCGCTTTTGACATTCGTCCCGGCGGCGCCTCGCTCCTAATCACCGCCTACCCGATGCCAGCATACTCTAACACCAACCGCGATTGCCACAAATTTGAGAACGCCGAGTAAAATAGAACCACCAGGTGTCCCACCGACTACAATATCACAATATCATTAGGTTCTCTACATCGTCTTTCCCCAACATATATCGGGCCAAGTAGACAGCGCAAGCCAGAGCGGATGGCATTCCATGCTAGGTTGAACTGACTCCCGTGGTGGTATCGCTACCCATGACGCGCACGTGTATAGCGTAAAAGGCTGATGTTAGGTTCTCCGGCCCTGATGAGACTAGTATGTAGTGACGCTTCCTCCCATTCCTGCGTTACCTACGACTGTAAACTGGCACTACGAGCCAGATATATCGATGGACGTACAGGCGGTTTACCGGTAGCGTAGCCAAGAATGCTACGACAGCGAAATCATCGAGTGCGGTGGGCTTTCGGACTATGAGAACGATGGCTACGAGGACGAGAGTTATACGCCGGTTCAGATCGAATACCATGGAGCTCCGAATAAACATTTTCGATGCCTGACACAGCATCTACCGAAATATCGTTGCAGGCAATTGTGGTGTAGATTGTGCCATGTCAGAACTAGGTAGTCGGCGATAAACATAGTTGTGCCCATCCTGGTGACCGGCGCCAAAAGCGGGACTGTCAGCGCTGGCAGATTTCGACCGGCGCCATAAGTGGCCGCTATGCATATCAACAATGAGCAATATGCCGCGAATATCGCGCCATTCCTGGGCTTCAAACAAGAAGACACCGGCCAGACCAGAAACCGCTAATGGAATCCCTGTGTATTTATCTTACAAGAATATATCGCGGCTAATATCGGGAGGTAGTTTTATGATGGTATCATCCCCGGCCAGCCCTGTCATATGGAATATATTCGTAATGACTCCTTCCATCAACTCGCGCATTATCTTTAGGCTTTCTGCAAGTGGGTGCTAGCAAGACTCGCGTACCTTAGAGTGGTGAAGTCCGATGAAGCAAATCGGGGAGTTGTATTAGCGGGGCATATGACAGCGTGAAATCCATCCTGCTCTGGCAAAGGTTTATCCAATGAATTGCCCCGGTCGAGATTCGAGGATTGGAATAGATTGCTTCGCTGCGGGGTTGTGGAGATGACCTGAGCACTCCTGATACGATCTAGATCGCGTCATATCACGTACCATACATTCCATTGCTCAGAAATTAATGTTTGTCAAGGTCAGCTTTGGTTTCCAAAGACTAACCTTGCGTTATAAAACTGCGTGGAACTGTGAAAGCGTTTTTCTTCCATATTTTTATTCCAGTGTTCCTAAGCGGCCGGACCCACCGGCCGGTGTCCGAAGGTTTGCCTGAGGGCCAGGCAGGGTTATGAGTGAACGGTATTCGTACAGGCCCGGATCAACAGAGGGTTTAGCACCTGGTAAATCAGCACCGCCAGGTACCTGTGAGGACTGCATAAATCTAGAAATACCGCTGGATACCCAAGCCTCGCAACAGTATACTGGTACGTACCAGTACAGTTAAACAGTTGGTTGGTGTAATTGGAAAATTTTCTGGTTCAGTTTGAAGATCAAAAACTGCAGTTGGGCTGATGTAGTGTACCGGTATACTGTGTAAAACTGCCAGTACATATGATCTGATATAAGATTGTACAAATAAACCTTCCAGAAACCCCTCGATGCTAGTACATCGATATATAATATTATACTGATTTCATTGCCACATTGCTACTCTGTACAGCCCGCTCTGGTTTCATCTCTGCTGGACTGTGACTCCATATTTGCCTCTCAGTGTGACCCATCTCTGGCTATTGCCATATATAATGAGGGGGTTCTATATTTCAATAACCCACAACACTTCACTCTACAGTTACCTTTGATGATGTACATGATGCTGAGTCTGAATTGGCAAATGCAGATGATGGTGACATATTTTACTGGGAAACTGCCCATGACCAGGAAACCGACCACATGCAGGTGACCTTTATGAAGTCAAATAACCAGTCTTAACTGTTCTCCCTGACTATATAACTACTGCAGCATGACTATTGACCTCATCTCCCCTGTTTCCATCCTGTAGGGCCTCAACTGGGCTCTGCATACTTCAAACATATATAATAGAGCCCTCCTCCCCCTCGCTTTTATTATTATTCCACACCCCTCCATCTATAATATCACCTTCCTCATCCTCCCAATCACTGACAGAATTTGTATCCACCTTCTTTGAACCTACACCCTGCTTTTGTGTATGTTTGAACCCTGTGAGTCCCTTTCCTGCTGGTGCTGCTGTAGCTGCAGCCTTATTCTGGCACTTTTTGAGTTTGGCCGCTTTTTTTTGATCAATCCTCTCTCGCTCTTCTCTGAGGTGCACCACATCCTCAGCAGTATACACATTTGGTTTACCAAGATGGGGTCAAACTTTAGCTGCAACTGCAGTGGTGTTCTTGGCCCCAGAACGAAGAAATCTCACCATTTCCTTCCCCAATTCTTTGTCTGCAAGTGCCCCCTTGGCACACCTTCCCAGCTGACATATGAGCAACTTGAGCTTTAGAGAAGAAGGTGTTTGACAGGTGATATGGTGTAATGCACAGCACGCTAGTCTACTAATGGCTCTGGGCATTTGGGGAGTTTTCATTTGGGCAGCAGAGGGAGAGCCGGGCTGTGTGTCTGGCCGAGTGATATTGTGTGATTGGCATTCTAAAAAAAAGTGGGAGTTCAATGGCCAGAACCCAGTAGCATCGAAGGCTTTCAACATGATCTTGTGTGTGTATGCTGCCACTCTTGCACATGTGACAAGTCTATTGAAAAATGTATTAACCGAATAAATTGAAATTCAAGGGGTGTGTCAACTTATGGAATTGCCCCTTCTTAATGGTATTACCTTCTTTTCTCATCCATAAATCCAACTCATTGCTATAGCAGCATGATGATGGACCAAAGAGGCCAACATCCAGTGGCTGTAAGATATGTATGGATTGTGCTGGGAGGTATATGGGGTATATATCTGTGTTTAAGCAAAAATTGAAAATCTGCCATGTCAAATATGATTCATGTCGATCAAGAACATAAATACATGGGTGTTACTTAGCACTGATGCAGTCACTACGAGCAGGAGAGGATTTCGATGGTACCTACACTTGAGCTGTAAATATTTCAAAGTGCATTTCGACCCATTCCAACGCTAATGCAGTTCGGTGCAGCCCATGGATGACCAAGCGAAGGTAGCCTGCTCTTTAGCTTCAACCCCAACATGCCATCCTAGTATATGTTTTCCACCTGTATAGATATCCATGGGTGGTATAACCTTACCGGCTGCAGATATACAGTTTATAACTGTAACCAGTTCCCGGTTTCCATCCTGACTGTACTCGGAATTTCTTCGGCCTCTATGGCAAATATCCTTGACCTTTAAAGCCAGGCCAACATCCAAGCAGAAGAGCATTTCAATGGTACCTATACTTGAGCTGTAAATATGTCAAAGTTCATTTCGACCCATTCTAACCCTGATGCAGTTCGGTCCAGCCCATGGATGACCAAGCGAAGGTAGTCTGCTCTTTAGCTTCAACCCCAACATGCCATCCTTGTATATGCTTTCTACCTGTAGAGATATGCATGGGTGGTATAACCATACCGGCTGCAGATATACAGTTCATAACTGTAACCATGTCCCGGTTTCCATCCTGACTGTACTCGGAATTTCTTCGGCCTCTATGGCAAATATCCTTGACTTTTAAAGCCAGGCCAAGCTTGAATCCCTTGTCATCCATATTGTAAATGTTTTCTGGACAAGCATTGAGCTTCCTAAAAAGTTTTCCCATCTGCGAACTGGTCATTAGGCAAAAATATTGAAGTATTTGAAATCTACATGCTTTGTGGAAGAAGTCTCTCTGGATGAGAGTGACATTCAGATTGGCCCTCTGGTGATCCTGGTGCCGACTAAACTTGCTTGTCATACCAGGATGTTGTTATAAAAAGTGAGTAATCCAGTATTTGCCCAATTGCTGGCCAAGTTGCAGTGGTAGTAGAGATAGGCCATATTCATCAACTATTGTTCCTTGCAGTAGGTGCCCCACGTCATCCAGAGCTTCACAGACTCTGAAAATCGATTTTTCTTCCTCAGGAGTGGGCAGCAGCTCCTTCGCATGTGCAGCACTGTGGGGGTGAGCCCCATTCAGTCGATCTCAGAGGGTAACATAGGGAATGACATAAGTGGAGCAGGCTGAACGAACAAATCGCCACCCAAGCAACAACCATTGCAGAAACCAGAGACCGGAACTCTGCCCTGCACAAAGAAGGAATGGACCTCCTAGCAAACAAAGAGAACCCGGAACATGAACTGGCATAAACACAACAAAATGTAAATGACTTGGATGCAAGGGCAGGCGTCTGTATACATGGAGACTTGCAAATGAAGATCACAGATCTAGAACAACAACTAGCAAGCAGAGCACCAAAAGGGACGCAGAACCTCAGACAGGAGTTAGAAGCAACAGAGGAACAATAAAGAATCTGTGGAGAAGAAAGACACGATTATCGGGATCAGATAAAAAGAATTCTTGCACTCGCGGGGAATGGCGGTAATGGTGGCGGAAACAGGGGACATATAGGCAGCTAAATTCTCCGATTTTCGCGAGCAGACCGAAGAACACTTCAAGGGTTGATGGCACAATTAGCAATGAAAATCGCAGACGAACCAGGGAGGTTTCTCAGCGAACAATCATAGATGAGATATACCACGAATCGAGTGGATGGTATAGCTCTACATCAGATCCAACCATACATTGATACGAAAACAGGATACCTAAAGTCAGAATCAGTAGAAAAGCTTCTGGACCTATTGAAACTAGCTTTGAGAGATCAGGACATACAAGCCACAGCCAATTGAGAACTTCTCAAATTCAAACAAAAAGATCCTGAATTCGCACAATATTATGCGGAATTCCAACGCTGTATACCTGATGTTGATTGGAATGAGGCAGGCCAGTTAGAAGTCCTCCGACAAGATCCTATCTGAAGAGTTGAAGGACTCACTACAGCATGGCGCCATCCCATCGGAACTCACAGAATTCGGCAAAACCTTTTCGAGGAAAGACTCCCATATCTGTGCCCGAGCCGCTAAGAGAACGTCAGGACGATGGTGTGGAGGATCCAAGAAACCCGAAACCATCAGCACATCTGCTCCATCAACTTCGGAGACAGCACCTGCAGATACGGTGGCAGGATACCATGGCCCTGCTCCAATGGACCTCACTATAATCAAAGGAAGGAAGATTACTTCAGAAGTGAGAAAAGACAGTGGGAAGGAAGACTTTGTATGTACTGCGGGGATAGCAGGCACTTCGCAGCATCGTACCCAAGGAAGTTGAAAGCAGTGTCGGGACAAGTGGAAATCAATTCTTTCAAGGAAGATGCAACAAAGGAAAAGGAAGTGGAGTCAGGAAAAGTTTAGGCCAGTGCAATAAGGATGGCCATTGCGGAGGGCACAAATCTCCTTTGTCTACAGTTGTCAAGTCTCGTTTAGGAATTTCGCAGTTTTTGATAAGTTGTGCAGAAAATAAGAAGTCTTCAATGGAAAGCAAGCATCTTGTTGTGAAATGTTTGCTGAAAATCGGAGACAGGTGAATCGATACAAACACTGTCGTTTACTGAGGAGCCTCCATAATAGCATTTGTGGACAAACATTTTGTTCGCCATCATCAGTTAGAAGAGAAGGAATTATGAGAACCAAGAGAGTTGGCGGTTATTGATGGAACACCCATCGAATCAGGAACAATCACGACCATGGCCAAATCAAACTTAGGATTAAGCTCACACCAGGAACAGCTTCCAGCGTTTGTTACCAAATCAGGGCACTACCCGATTGTGCTAGGATTATAATGGTTGCAGCTTCACGACATCGCGGTCCAATTCCTGAGCCGAAAGATCCGTTTGGAAAGCAGTCATTGCCAACAACATTGTCGGCATCATTCGAGCGTATGAGTTTGGGGTAATCATCTGGAAACAACAGCAGAACCAGAGAATCCGAAATTGGACATCTGCACAATAGCGTCATCACCTTGTATGGGAAAAATAAACAAGGGGAAACCCAAGGTTTAGGCCATCACATTGTACGAAATGAATAAAGCGTTGGGAATAAAGGATCCACAAGGAAAACCGTTCGAACAGGTCATTCCTAAGAAGTACCACGAGATTCTATCTCTATTCAGCAAGGTAATTGCATTAACACATCAACCGGATCAACCCTATGATCAGAAGATCAAGTTAAAAGAGGGCTTCACACAACCATTCGGACCAATTGACAGCCTATCCCAAGAAGAATTACAAGTCGTAAAAGAATGCATACAAAAGCACTTGTCCATAGGGTTTATCCAATGATCATCGTCCCCGTCCGAAGCCGCGGTACATGTAACTCCGCAACCACGAAGAGGCCTGAGACTCTGCGGTGACTACCGAGGGTTGAACAAAGGAACCATAAATAACTGATACCCCGTACCATTCATTCAAAAAAACCAGGCTCAGACTCTCCAAAGCCCGTTACTCCAACAAGTTAGACGTCCGTAACGCATAAATATGATCAGAATCGCAGATGCGGAGGAATGGAAAACGGCTTTCAGAACCCGATACGAACATTTTGAATCCATAGTTATGCCCTTTGAACTTACAAATGCGCCAGCATCGTTTCAAGAATTCATCAATGATACACTACACCCCTTTTTGGACATATTCTGACCGATCTTTTTGGACGACATTCTTATTTATAGCCATAATCTAAAAGAACATGAAGAGCATGTCCGATCGGTAATGACATCTCTCAAGGAATCCGGCCTGTATTCAAAGGCAGAACAATGCGAGTTCCATAAAAAAGAAATCAAATATCTAGGGTTGATTGTTAGAGTAAACGGAATCAGGATGGACCCAGAGAAAGTTCAAGCAGTTGAGAACTGGGAGGCACCGGGAAAACTTAAGGAAGTCCAAGCCTTCTTCGGCTTTGCTAATTTTTACTGATGGTTGATACGGAACTATAGCAAAATATTGCAATCACTAACAAAACCCACGAAAAAACTGGTACCTTTCTGCTGGGGACTAGATCAAAAAAGTACATTTATAGAACAAAAAAGAGCCTTTACAACGGCACCAGTGCCAGCCCACTTCGATTATTAAAAAGATATAGTTCTCAAAACTGACGCCTCAAGTTACCTATCAGCAGCAGTCCTTCTTCAGTACCATCACCAAGGAATTCTACACACAGTGGCCTTGTTTGATAGAAAACATTCATCTGCCAAAGATAATTACGAAATTTACGATCAAGAATTAGGCGCAATAGTTAAAAGCTTGGAACAATAGAGGCCTGGGTGGGAAGGCTCCGCTCATCCGAACAATATTCTCACAGACCATATAAACCTGGAGTATTCAATGATTCACCGCTGTTGAACCGGAGTCAAACGAGGTGGTCCCAATTCCTCCCCCGTTTTAAGTTTAAAATCGTCCACTGCCCAGGCACACGAGAACAGAAGCCCGATGCACTAACAAGAATGCCAGGAGACATTCCTCAGAAGGGGGGGGCAAAAAAACCCAGCAAATCGTGGTAAAAACAGAAAACCTTGACAAGGAATTACGCAAGTTGTTGATGGTGTCTTTCGCCGAAACAGTTATTCTCGACAATGACTCAGTAAGTCCCAAAGAGTTATGGAGTTGGGTTAACAACGTATGTCTGCATTGCCCATACGATAGCAGTGAAGAACAAGTCAAAATCAAGCAGTCTGTAGAAATCTTCGAATTGCAAAAAGCTCAACCAATGGACGAGGAAAAGGTAAAGAGGATCCAGCAGTGCCACGAGTCACCTGCCACAGGACATCCAGCACGAGCAAAAACTTATGACCTGCTAAGCCGAAGCCATTCCTGGAACCAGATGAAGAAAGATGTGGACCGCTCTATACGAAACTACCACACCTGCCAACGGAGCAAGACAACCCGCGGAAAGACTTATCACTTGTTACGACCATTAGAAATGCTGGAGCAACCATGGAAGGACTTGAGCGTGGAATTCGTAGTCGGACTACCAGAAAGCGAAGAGTTCAACACCGAATGGGTTGTGGTTGATCGCTTAACAAAGATGCGACACCTGGTACCATGCACTCATAAAGTGGATGGAAAGAAGCAAGGGGAAATGTACGTCAAAGAAGTGTTCAGACTGCTCAGACTGCGCAAAACAATTGTATCATACCGCGCACCACAATTCACTTCGGAATTCTTGAAACACGTCTGCAAAAGATTGGGTATCAAACGAAGACTATCAACGACATGTCATTGTCAGACCGATGGCCAAACTGAAAGAGTCAACGCTGTAATGGAACAGTACCTCCGAAACTTTGTTAATTATCAACAGAATGATTGGGTCCAGTGGCTACCATTGGCAGAGTTAACGGCTGACAATCATACCTCGGAGACGACCAATTGCTCTGTGTTCTTTGGTAGCTATGGCTGTCACCCACCGATGACTTTCGGCCAACATCCAATCAAAGATCCTAACGACATTCGCGATGTCAATGCTCAGCAGATGGCCGAAACAATGGAGCAACTTTTCAAAGAATTCAGAGTCGAGATCAAGAGGGCCGAGGCCGTACGGTCCAAACAGGCCACACAGTCGTGAAGGGTCGGCACAATATTCCAAGCCGCTGATGAAGTTAGGCTAGACACACAAAACATATCAGCAACCCAACCAAGCAAGAAACTCGACTGGAAATGCGTAGGGCTATACGAAATCACAGTGATCATTAGTCCCTGGACCTATCGAATCAAACTACCCAACCAGCTATGCATTCACGACGTCCAAATAATATCTCGCTTTGAGAAAGCCGCTCAAAATCCCCTCCCGAATCCAAAACAAGAACCACCACCACCCGTAATAGTGGACAGAGAAGAGGAGTACGAAGTTGAGCGAATAGACGATGCCAGACTGTTCCGGAGGCAGCTGCAGTATTTGGTAAAATGGAGGGGTGACGACAAGCGCAGCTGGGAGCCTGCGACTAATGTTGATGGACTGAAGGCTATCCACGATTCTCACACGGAACAATGTGGCAAGCCTGGCTCATAAACCTCGTAGGTACTTGGCATTGAAGAGGGGGAAGCTACAGTCTTGGTTGTGTTGAGTGATGATCGGTGGTGGAGTAATGATCGGTGAATAATATTCAAGATAAAGCACGACGAGAATGAAATCAGGTTTCAACCGGAGGTTAAAGCATGACGAGAATGAAATCAGCTTTCGAACAAACACTAAAGCACGACAAGAATGAAATCAGGTTTTGAATGGAGGCTAAAGCATGACGAAAATGGTATTACGTTTTGAACCAGGGTTTTAGAGCAAAATGATCGAATCATACGAAAGTGGTGTACAGAGAAAGCAGGACTTCAGGTGTATTATAAAACGGTGAGATCACTGTATATAAACCAGGCGTTCGGCGGAGGATAAGTTTCTTTCTTCACTCATTATCTCGTCTATATAACAAACAATTAGCTTCGGCTTTCATTTCTTTCACACTTGGTGATTCTCGATCGAGTCTCTTCAGTACAGTCTTTGTTTTCTTAGCAATAGGCTATTTTCGACTGTTGAGCCTTCCGGCCCTTGGATTTTATAACCCCTAGATTCCCGAGCCCTGAACCCTCGATACCCAGCCCTGAAACCGTGACAGGTACAGGGACTTTGTCCCGATATCTCTGAATCTCATTACACTAATTCATTCTCTGTATACACGGTCTGGATTGTGAACTCACACCTGTGCGAGACTTCTCTCATTCGTTTGAATCAATGGCAGCGGTGGCTCCAAATCATTTCTTCATATGTGTTTTGTTCAAATATACATCTTAGTACATCTCCAAATCTACTAGATCATTTTCAATGCATATCAAACAGTTCCCAGTTGCTGTCCTGATCTCTGTGACCAAGTGGTATGGCCTGTCAAGTTTTTCAACTGCAATAACATGTGGTGTTGATTTCTTTACCACTGTGGCCAACCCAGTCAATTCATGAGGGTGCCCTGAACGATGCATGAAATGTATACCGACCACAATGGCCAACTCCTGTGGTGATCGTCTATCAACCAAGTCCTGAAGAGATGAACAGAAATGATGGTGCAGCTGCAACCGCCATCTGCCAGTCCTCACAATCATCCCACTTAACAGTGAGGTGCAGGTCGGAGGTGAGATGGTAAAGTATAGAACGCAAATTGAGGGTCAGCACCTGCAGAGTCTATCATTCGTATTTTCATCCATGCGTACCAATATCCACTGCAGTGGCTGCCTGTGTGTCTCACCATCTAGGAAACCCTTAACGCTGCAGTCAAGCAAGATCTGGTCATGTGCTCATGGTTATGAAATTGCGTCATATCCAAGGTGACCATAGTGTGAGGATGTAATTTCACATGTTCCTTGAACTCATTTCAGTAGCCCCAGATCACACTGACCGTATCATGGCCGCAGATCTGATGCAGATTCTGTATGACAAGTGATGGCAATATCGGGATGTTGAAGGTTTAAGCTGCTTCAGCTAGTGATATCCGCTCGAATGACTGTGAACATACCCAACTGGGTGAATGCTTAAACTGCCACCGAGGTTATGTACTGGGTCGAATCAAAGGTTCCGATTCACCACCAAGAATCTATTAGAAACTGGCACACCTGGTAATTGGCCATTTTCCTCGACCTGTCATCATGTTAAAGACTATTGCACTCTTCTCTACATACCATCTATTCAAGCAAGTCACTAATGAGGGACTTCCATGTAGTTCATCATGGTGTAGCAATCATTGTGTTGAAGATGCTGTATTATGAAGTTGACCCCATTGCTGGAACAGTATACTTCCGTGGTATTCAAAATGTGGAAGAGTTCTGAAATTGTGGTAGAACAATTATCAGGTGCACCCATCCAGGTGATGAACACACAGTAATTACAGATGAGGTTTTTTTTTGGTTTTCTAAAGAGATAGAATTGCAGTGTTAGCTGCTTCTGAATATTCAGACCTTGATATTAGTCCCATTCATGATTATATTGCAGGCACTTCACAGTCATGGCCTGACGAAATGCAGCTTGAGCTGCCTCGCATGCCCTGTGAACCTTTATCTTCAGATGCCAGGCCACGACTTTTTGGTGCTCCTCTTACCAATCTCTTGCTAAATCAGAAATAACCAAAAGTACATTGCCGAGCTGTCTCAGGTTTGCGAGCTCAGCAGGCAAATAATTGCATTTCGGTTTCGGAAACTCCGGGCGAGATGTGTGCCCAAGTGCCCTGCTTGTCATGGATTCATCAAGAGTTCATGAAGCATTTATCTGAGTGGGCCGCTCGGCACTGACTTCAGCACGAGATCATAAAGCTTTCATGAACACTTCATGAACATCAGACATGTCAGAATCTTCGGCAAGCAAAGCGGAAATTACTTGTTTTACCCCATGTTGGACTCGGTTTAGCCCTTATTCGACTCGGTTCAGATCACAATTGCAATTTCCGAACCAAAGTATGCTTGTATACAAGTTCTCATTACACTAAAATCTAGCTGCTAACACCAATAACTTGCTTCATATGTCAATTTTCGCTACCACACCATCCATCCATCTTTCCAAAGAACTTGTTTGATCGAACAAGTGATTTGAGTACCAGATCATGTTAACAGCCCTACTTGTGGCGAGGGTAAAGAAAAACAGGAGCAGTAGCAGCAGCAGCAGCAGCAGCAGCAGGAGAAGTAGAGCAGCCAGTCAAGAGTCAATAATCGACGTACCCCAACGTGCTTTCCCTGTCTTGATGTACTCGGCGAGGTGAATTGATTGAGCATACCCACGAGTCAATCGGAGTTGTCCTGCAAAAGTTCGAACAGGGTCAGCGCTGGAGAAGAAGGAGGAGGAGGCAAAGGCGGAGAAGGAGCAGAAGTAGAGCAGCCAGTCGAGAGCCAATAGTGGACGTACTCCAATGTGCTTTCACTGTCTTGATGTACTTGGCGAGACGAATCGATTGAGCATACCCACGAGTCAATTACAGTTGATCTGCAAATGTTCGAAGAGAGTCAGCACTGGACAAGGCGAAGGGAGAGAAGGAGGGGAAGTAGAGCAGCCAGTCGAGAGCCAATAGTGGACGTACTCCAGAGTGCGTTCACTGTGATGATTTACGCAGCAAGACGAATCGATTGAGCTGACCCACGAGTCAATCGGAGTTGATCTGCAAAAGGTCGAAGGGGTCAGCACTGGAGGAGGAGGGGAAAGTGGAGCAGGAGATGTAGAGCAGCCAGTTGAGAGCCAATAGTGGACGTACTCCAGCGTGCTTTCACTGTCTTGATGTACTCGGCGAGACGAATCGATTGAGCATACCCACGAGTCAATCGGAGTTGATCTCCAAACGGTCACAGTGGTCAGCACTGCAGGAGAAGGCGGAAAAGGTGGGGAACCAGAAGTAGAGCAGCCTGTAAAGAGTCAATCATAGACGTACCCTATCGTGCTTACACTGTCGTGATGTATTTGGCAAGACGAATCAAATGAGCATACACACAAATGAATCAGAGTGTATCAGCAATGGTTCAAAGAGCATCAGCACAGGAGGAGGAGGATATAAAATACAGTTTCGAAATAATGCTGGTAAGTTCTGATCGTTTTGATTGTGATAGTGATTGTGTTGATGGTGACAATGGTGAAAATACAGGGTAGTGTGAGTAAAATAGGGGTTCAGCGGTATGAATGGTTGTCAGGGCGATAGCAATCGAGATGGTGATGGTGATAGTAATGGTGAGGGTAAGGGTGATGGTGATGATGACAATGGTGCAAATACAGTGTACAGCGAGTAACATAAGGCTTCAGGGGCATGAGTGATTGTCTGGGCGATGGTCATGGTGATGCAGATGGTGATGGCAACAACGGTGGAAATACAGGATGAAGTGAGTATGAAAAGGCTTCTGGGATATCAATGGTTGTCAGGGTGGTGGTGATAGTGATGGTGATGGTTATGGTGACATCGGTGCAAATACAGAGTGGAGCGAATAGGATAAATCTTCAGGGGTATGAATGATTGTCAGCGCAATAGTGATGGTGAATCAAGGCTTAAGAGGGTTGAGAAATATCTCTAAGTGGGAAATTGGCAGGGACTAATTGTACTCAGCCTGGGATTGAAATGTCAATATGAGTTATTCACACTGAGAGAATCATGCCATCATCAGAGAGAGTTCCCCAATAAGAGTAGTCAATCACTCATCTAGGCAACGTTAACAAGCTTTCAAGAATGTCATTTGACTAAATACAGTACCTGTCGATTTCAGAAACCTCAGAAACCCGGCAGAAACCTTGGAATCCTCAACATGCAAAAAGTGTTTTTGCTGATGTGCTTTCTCTGCTTCCAACAGGTGCAGCTCAAACTGCTGATTTGCACCGACAGTGGCCTTTGATGCACTGAATAGAGCAGCCTTGATGGTGTGACGTTCCTGTTCATGTTTTTGAGCAAACTTGCATGTCAGTTCAAAGCTAGCTTTGGGATGCAGTATGAGTTCCAGGCAGTCCTGAACCGCTTTAAACAACTGCCCAAACTGGGCAGGCTGCTCTGTGGATGGTCTGTAGAGCTCTGTTTCGAATGATACCATTGTTGTCACCTGCTGTTCTGCATTCCAAGTAGTGGTGCAGAGCTATTCTTCTGACGAATCTGCCTCACAAATGCTCTGCTGCGTAGTTCTGATACCATTATTATCTCTCTGATGCTCTGTTTCTATGTCATCCATTGCCACCTCTTCAAGTTGTACTGGCTGCGCTTGGAAGTCGCTTTGTAAATGCCTTGTCGGAGCCTCAGTAGCAAGTAGAGGAGTGAAGATTTATTTACACTTGTAAAAGCTTTTGAAAGCGTTGTCGAGTTATTTCCATGAGGTATCAGATTGTGTTCACTGGGTGGCAAGTAAGTAAAATTCAATCAGTGCCTGAATCATTTTCATAACCTCCATATCAGATGCAATTTTTGAGATTTTATTTCCTGCAATGTCGCTGGAAAGCTGAGGAGCACATACTGCAGATAGACTGCTGAGTCTTTCTCAGATCACCTTGCCATGCCTGGATCCAGTATTGAAAGCATCAAAGAGTTTAAACAAATGCAACATGTTTGGGTCGTATGGCACTGAGGTGAATCGGACATCACATTCAGCTTTCAAGTTGCAATTCGCAAGGTACTTCAAAAGCCAGTTCCAGAGAACTGGAATAATTCCCAAACATGTTGGTGATGCAGATCTGGTTGCGAATGGTGATAGACATTACGCAGAGAATAATCGCAGAAGGGATTGAAAGTCAGTTGAAGATGCACCTCTTTGAATTCATGAAATCGATTGCCTTCCAGGTGCTCCTGATCGTGTGATGGACATTGAGGCTCCAAGTTACGAACTCCTCTGCCATGCCGCATATTTGGTCCCCTGAGTACTGCATACACATGTCATGCTCCTCCGACTATCTTCGTGATAATTGTTATCTCCAGGTAGTCCCCAATCCATATTGCAAGCAGTGGGTAGCAGGTACATGTGATACTGTCAGCACAATCCCATTCACAACCAGTACGACTGATATCCTCTTTTTTGAGTGGTTTAATATTGGAATGGATTGTGTGATGCCGTGAACAGTCTGTATCAGTTGCTTCTTCAGGTGGAACTGGAATGAATCTCGCCAGGATACAGGTGTGCCATTATGCTGCACGATGAACACCTTTCTAAATGTTCCAGTTATCCATCTATAGCAGCCTACAGTTTTGTCACCCGAGATATTTGTGTGATGGGTTTTCCCTGAAGAGAAGAGTACTGGCACATTTCCCCCACCGTTGGGTGATTGCTCCTGAGTTGGCCACCACTACTCTTCTAAGTCCACCTGATGAAAGCTTCGATGATCAGCCAAATCGTATAGCTGTACTAGAGCGGAAGCCCTCTGCTCCGCCAACGGTAAATGCCCTAAAATGTACTTCATGTGATTCAAAATACCTCTGCAGTATATGTTGCAATATTTTCCAGGCGCCTGAAGCCAACTTTCTGCTTACAGTCCAAAGTTGAGGCACCTCGGCAGCTCCCGG
>WHVE01000398.1:0-120959 GCA_015178995.1 Trichophaea hybrida | reverse complement strand
TTGAGATCAAAACTGGACATATGCGCCATAGCAGCAGCCCCATTTATGAGACGGAATAAAAAGGAGAAACTCAAGGTGTACGCGGTAACCTTATACGAAATTAACAAGGCCCTAGAAGTCAAGGACCTGCAAGAAAAACGCTAGAACAGTTAATTCCTAAGGAATATCATGAGTTTCTCCCCCTCTTCGATAAAGTAATCGCTGAAAGGCTATCGCCACACAGACCGTACGATCATAAGATTACACTCCAAGACGGATTCACACCACCCTTTGGACCAATATACAGCCAGTCAAGAGAAGAACTTGAGGTCCTGAAAGAGTGGATTGAAAAGAATTTGTCAAAGGGATTCATCAGATCGTCATCATCACCATGCCGAGCACCGGTGTTGTTCGCACCTAAACCGAATGGAGGCTTACAACTGTGCGTGGACTATTGAAGACTCAACGAAGGAACCATAAAAAATCGATACCCATTACCGTTAATCCAGGAAACCTTGTTGAGGTTGTCAAAAGCCAAGTGGTACACCAAGTTAGATGTCCGAGATGCCTACAATATGATTCGAATAGCAGAAGGAGACGAATGGAACACGGCGTTTAGGACCCGTTATGGCCTGTTCGAATCCCTCGTTATGCCCTTCGGACTCACCAATGCACCAGCCAGCTTTCAGGAATTTATCAACGATACTCTTCGCCCCTTTCTGGATATTTTTTGTACGGCATTCCTGGACGACATCCTCATCGACAGTGACAATTTAAAGGAACATAAGGAACACGTCAGAGCAATAATGACAACGCATAAGAAAGCCGGTCCGTATCTGAAAGCTTAAAAATGCGAGTTTCATCAACAGGAGGTGAAGTACCTGGGATTGATAGTTGGAGTAAACGGGATTAGAATGGATCCAGAAAAAGTCACAGCGGTGAAGGAATGGGAAGCACCTGGCAAGCTCAAGGAAGTTCAAGCGTTTTTAGGATTCGCCAATTTTTATCGAAGATTTATCAGGAATTACAGCAGGGTGGTCCAACCATTGACAAAGCTAACGAAAAAGCTGGTACCATTTCACTGGGGATTCGACCAGAAACGAGCCTTTGCGGAGCTAAAAGAAGCGTTTACAACAGCACCGGTTCTAGTACACTTCGACTAAGAGAAAGAAATCGTTTTGGAAACCGATGCCTCGAGCTATGTGTCCGCAGGAGTACTATCCAGTACGACGATCAAGGAATCCTTCATCCGGTAGCATTCTTTTCGAAGAAACATACACCGGCAGAAGAGAATTACGAGATTGACAATCAAGAGCTGGGAGCCATAGTTAAAAGCCTGGAACAGTGGAGACCAGAATGCGAAGGGTCAGTACATCCTATAAATATACTGACGGATCACAACAACCTCGAATATTTTATGAGGTCAACGCTACTTAATAGAAGACAAACTGGATGGTCCGAATTCTTGTCAAGATACAAGTTTAAGATTTTATACCGCCCAGGAAAACATGGTCAGAAGCCCGATGCACTCACCAGAATGCCAGGAGACATTCCTCCGAAGGGTGGGGCAGAAAAAACCCAACAAATCGTGCGCAAAACAGAGAATCTCGACAAACGAATACAACAAGGACTGGTGATAGCATTCGCAGAAGTGGTGAATCAGGACGAAACCGATCCAAAGGAATTGTGGAACTGGATTCAAAACGTATGCAAGGACTGCCCATTTGATAGCAGCGAAGGACTGTGTCTCAGCGCAACGGATGTCAAAAATGATTCGGACAAGCTGCAACTGATACAGGACGATCATGATAGACCGGCAGCAAGACATCCAGGACGAGCAAAAACCTTCGAACGTCTCAAAAGAAATAATCAATGGCCAGGTATGAGGAAGGACGTGGACAGGTACGTACGAAACTGCCACGTATGTCAACGCAGCAAAGCAACTCATCAGAAGATCCACGGATGGCTCAAACCACTGGAAATACCGCAACAACCATGGAAGGATCTGAGTACGGATTTCGTGGTGGGACTACCGGAAAGCGAGGGGTACAACGCCATATGGGTAGTGGTTGACAGGTTGTCAAAAATGAAACATTTAGTGCCATGTCGGGACGATACAGACGGCAAGAAGCTGGGCGAGATGTTTATACGAGAGGTGTTTAAGTTACATGGTTTACCGGATACCATAGTATCAGACAGAGGACCCCAATTCGCGTCAGAATTTTGGAGACATATTTGTGAAAGACTTGGAATCGAACGAAGGCTGTCAACCGCGTTTCACCCACAGACAGATGGACAAACAGAACGAATGAACGCCATTATGGAACAGTACCTCAGGGCCTTCGTCAATTATCAACCAAACGACTGGACACAATGGCTACCAATGGCGGAATTCGCATCGAACAATCACGCCTCGGAAACAACAGGATGCTCACCGTTCTTTGGTAATTACGGATTTCATCCAAGAATGACGTTTAGCCAACATCCAATTCAGAACCGAAACGATATCAGGGAAGTAAACGCAAATACCCTTGCCCAGAAAATGAACGATATCTTCCAACAGATGAAGGCTGAAATGACTCGAGCGCAAGATATTCAAGCGGAACAAGCAGACAAGCATCGACGGAAAGGAGTGCAGATGGAGGTCGGGGATCGAGTTTGGATGGACGCCAGGAATATTACAACACAACGACCCAGCAAGAAGCTTGACTGGAAACGCCTGGGACCATACGACATTACGGAGGTTATTAGCCCGTGGGCTTATCGATTACAACTACCCAAGGACCTTCACATTCATCCAGTACAACCAATCTCCCGCTTGACCAAAGTATCGGAAGAGCCTTTATCAGGACAAATCGAATCCGCACCACCTGCAGTTATCGTGGACGGAGAAGAAGAATACGAAGTGGAACGTATCGACAATTCAAGGATGTTTCGACGACAACTGCAATACCTGGTTAAGTGGAAAGGCTATGACGAACAAAGCTGGGAACCGGCGGTTAAGGTGGATGGGCTCCAATCAATTGATGTTTTCCATGCGGAACAACCTGGCAAACCCGGGTCAACAGCTTCGTAGGAACTTAGCATGTGGGAGGGGGAGCTACTGTCACGGTTGTGTCGAGTGAGGATCCAAGAAGGAATAAGGATCGATGAAGGGGAAAGGGAATACGAAGGAAATCAGGTTTTTTGGAAGGAATCAGGTTTTGTTGGAAGGAATCAGGTTTTGTTGGAAGGAATCAGGTTTTGTTGGTCGCGTTGTAAATATGGCGTGATGGTTATGGCGTAGGCTGCGGACTGAAAGGGTTGGATACATAGTTGGGTGGAGTTAGGATGTATTTTGGCACGAGTGAGCAAAGGTGACGACGGTCGCGTTAACTGTATATCAGGATGTCAGGTTCGCGGAGGATAGGTCTGTTCTTCACTCGTTCTCTAGTCTACAAAACAATCAATAGCTTCGGCACCAATCTTTGTTCACTTCTGTGATTCCGGATTTCGAGTCTCTTGCTTGTTACGCAGTACCCGCGATCACTGCATCACCGCACAATACCTCTGTCTTAGTTTGGCTTTTATAACCCCTAGAACTCCGAGCCTTGAACCCTTGACAACAGGAGTAGTGATACCCAAGCCGGGAAAGGCAGATCATCATCAAACAAAGGTGTACAGGGTAATCTCTAATGTTAGCAACAGTTCTGGGTTACCCGGCCACAGTCCGGGTTGCAATCGGACTCATGGCCCTCATTGAGTAATGGAACCGCCAAGACACCGAACCGCACAATGACTAGCGGTTGCAAACCTGTACTGGAGCCCCCGGTTCGGTTCTGGAAGCACCCAGGATTTGAATGCCCAATCACAAGCAGTTCCAATCTGGAACCGAACCGAAACCCACCATGTTTTGGCAGGTTTCTCCTGATTCAGAGCCTTATTTTTTATCGGCCCCAATAATACCATACGTTCTACTCCAATTAAGTATTTGAGTTCTGATTGGATCACGACATGTCATATACATAGAATATGCAGTTTTTGACCGTCTTTAGCCTGCCGCTCGCAGATGTGCGATACTATCAGTATTTATTGAGTCCCTGCGAAAACAGTCGATATTGGCCGCATTTTTGGATATATTTCACAGCGATTCAACGAAAACCAATTCTATTGCAGATCAGAGAGATGGAGGTGTAAAAACGTTGAAAACTGCATAATCAATGTATAAAACATGTTGCAATCCAATCAGAACTGAAAAACTTGATTGGAGTGATAGTTTTACAGAAGAAACCCGCCAAAACCCAGCAGGTTACAGTTCAGTTCCAGGTTGGAACTGCGTGTGATTGTCTGGTTCGGTACCTTGGCGGTTCCAGAACCAATCTGGAGGGTCCGGTACCGGTTCAGTATGATCCAAAACCGGAACCGAACCGAACCAGGAATGTGAAACCATTACTTATACTAGTTATCATAGTGGAAAATTCTTTAGGAACAGTGGTCGAAAAAGTGGTGGCAATGAGCATCTCACTGGAGGGCAAGAGAAGAGGTCTGTTTCATGATGGCCAGCTTGGATGCACAAAATGACGATTAGTTGTTGATGTGGTGGAAATAATAATAAAAAGTGTGCAAAATGCATAGAGGAGGGAGAACATCATTTTGGCTATACTGATGCATGTCAAGGCAGTTCCAAGTGTGACAAAAGGGAACATGATCCAGATAAAAGAAGACAGGAAATTTGAAGCAGACCAGTGGAGGTTGGTGGATAGCTTCATGTCTAATATAAAAGTATGAATAATGATGGACAGAACAATGAAAGATATGATGGCAGTGGAAACTGGAGTATCGCAGGGATCTCCAACTTCAATGATTCTTGTCACAATATTCATCGCCGGCCTGTTGAAGAAAGCAGAAAATGCAGCACCAGATGGTACCATGTTATCCTGTGTTAATTCAGTCGTCTGCGTGGCAAAAGAAACGAATGCCAACCAGTGCACAAGGTATATGCAAAGATGTGGAAAGAGGGACACAAAGAGGGTCGATGTAACACTGGGAACCTGATTCCAGGTATTACCATATTAACGTAGTATCTATACTGAGTTTGGGACTTCTTGGATGGTATGACAAAAACTTCGCATGGGAGGTGAAGTCACTACAAGAAGCTGAACGAAAAGAATAGCTTTTCAATCCTTATAATGTTAAGGCTTGTTCTTCTAGCTGACATGGTTGATGCCTTTATGGCTTCAAAGAGACCAAGGTCTTTATATCTTCGTCTTCACTCTAATAAATACTTCCATCTACACATGTCTTTAAAGCTCCTGAACGATAACGACCTGTGAACCAAATTTTCTTCATTTACATCTTCCATGGCCTCCATCTCACGATCATCTATTGTCTTTATCGTCATCAAATTATAATCAGTCTATCACAATCCTCAATGACATCAACTCGCGGTCTTGTGCCTCCAGACCAGTGGCATCCTCTCAATCTGATGACCTGCAGACAAATAGGCCTCTTTTGATGGAGAACAGCTTTGCTGTTCAGAGTCAGCATGTATTCACAGCCCTCTGGCAGTTGTTGGCTTTTGGCATGTGCCATACAGCTGGTTGCCAGCTGTCTATTTGCCATTGGCCTGTTGTCAGCGTCAGGGGCGATGCTATTCAGCTGTGTATTGCCTGTCCGTTTGATTTCGGCAATTGGGAGTGGAAGCAACCATGGCCATTCATTAGCCGTCGTTGCATATTGAAGGTGTGGATGTTTGTGTGATAGCTCTCCAAAAATAATGGCTCTGACATCTTAAATGAATGATAGCCGACATCATGATTTCAGAATAATTGAACAAGATTGTACAAGACACTGCTGTATACTTGCTGAGTGTAACAGTGGAGTTGATCGCCAGCTAGTTGAACATAGCAAAAACAGACGCAGGCCTATTGTCGAAGAAATCAAACCACAAGAGAAATCATGTTAAAGAGAGGATCAAGGTGGACAAGAACAACCAGATACCATTCAATTCAAAACCGACGGGATGGCTAGTGGTGTGGATGAACAGGAAATTAATAGAAGGTCTATAGAGCTGCAGTTCACTCAGTGGCATTGTAAGGGTCAGAACTGTTGTGGAATGGACAGATGGAAGATAAACACAAACCCCAAATACTGGTGAACAATCCGGCAAGAATGGTTCCTGGAATGTGATAAGCAACACCAACAGGTCCACTACTTAAAGAAATAGGTCTAAGAGAGGCAATATTGCTACTCAATATTCAGAGGAGACAATTTGCCAAAACATTAGCGAAAATGACACATCAGGCAGAAGGCGTGGCATTGGTAGAGGGTGAGTGAATGTGGGCAGTAAGGCTGAGAATTGACTTAAGAGTAATAGGGAAGAGCAAAACAAACATTCTACCCATCTACCCACCAACAGTGGAAGCACAAGAGTATATCCTGGAGAAGAAGGAAACTCTCAAGGTCTGTCCAGTAACAGATAACGAACTAATTCTCTGGAAGGTCAAATCAGGATTAGAGGACGGAAAAGTAAGGTGTGCCATGGGATGGCAGGGGGCGCAAGAGATATGGGAAGGGGAGGAGCACTACTTGCAAAAGAAGAAAGAGGTTTTCAATGCTGAAGTATATACCATCAAAACAGGGCTCCAAAAAGCCATAGAAATGCTACCTATGATCATATACTCGAAGGTCGTTATCATTTCCGACTCAGTCACTGCAATACAACAGATACAACACCACAAGCTAGGCACTGGATAACAGATGGCCAAACACGCAGTTGGGTGGAACAACAATTTCGTCAGAATGGGAGTAGAAATAGAGTATTGGTGGGTAGCATCTCATGAATGAGTTGAAGGAAACAAAACGGAGGATGAACAAGCAAAATCAGCTGCAAAACGAGTGGAGGGCATGCCGGAGCTGGGAATGCAATAGAAAGCATGATCATTAGCAAGGATGCAGAGAAGGGTCAGAGAAGCCAAATGCAACAAAACTGAAAATTGGTGGAATGCAAAGTTCAATCACAAACAGGGGAGGTACAGACCGAATGAAAAGAGGAGGATGAGCAAGGTGTAGGGTGAAACCAAGAAAAGCGTCACGGGAAGGTTTCTCCGGTTAAATGAGGGGCATACACTTACAGGAGTTGATTTGGAACGCATTGAGATGATAAAAAGCACACAGTGCTGGTGGGGCGGACACTCAACACAGACAGTCGACCACTTGTTCAAGTTGTCCAAAAAGTGATAGCAGTGGCAGGATACTCTGTGGGAGAAGCTGAAGAAGTGTAAGATAAAAGCCAAAGACAGAGAACTGATGGCGCAAGTGTTCGATATAGATGGAGCAGATGACAGGATATTGGATCCATTGGTCGACACTGACATTGGAAGAGTTATGGAGGCATCGGCCATTGACAGGGCAAGAGGAGGGTGCAAAGAGGAGTTTAGCTTGAAGAAAGGAGAAGAAGGAGAAAGGAATGGTGTGACTTGACTCAAAGTGTCAAGAAGGCACACCTGATGGTCACACTGGGCAAGTATGGTGCAAAAGGGTTAGTGTATGGCACGGCCGTAAGCGGCCGAATACAATATGATTCAAACAAAAAAAGCATGCCTAATTATCAAACGCTACAAATAAATGGATTTCGGAGAAACTTGTGACCCTGCTGGAATATTCACCACTTTTCTGTATCTCATTACTCGGGTCAGAAAACATGGCTGGATCATCGATCATTAAGATGTAGTCACTGCATTTCTCAATCCTGAGGTCAGTAATGATGATATCTCTATGACCCTGCGCCAAAGGCGTGTGTTCGAGTCAAGTCACAGAGAATGTCCCTCCTCGGAGCGACCGGTCCATTCACGGAGTCCCACCCTCAGTTACTGGACTGGTGCAATTGAGGAGAGTATCCCTGCACCCAGTGTTCCTAAGCGGCCCGGCCGGCCGGCCGGCCGGCTTTTAGCGGCCTGCAGGCCCGGCCTCCATTTTGAAAGCCTGCGCTAGCGGCGGCCCGGCCCGGCCTGGGTCAAAAGCCGGCCGGCCTGCACGTGATTTAAAAAACTAGCATTGGCTTGCATCGGCCTGCATAAGCCTTGGTGTGGTTGATGGATGGAATACGGCAATGGCAGGGCTACGATGATTGAGTTGGATATAGTTTAAATTTCGTACTTTGGAGACTTTCTTAGTATAGGCAGCAGAGAATCTTTCGAACAAAATATTCCGTTTAGGCTTAGTTCCGCCAAGAAAAGCCTGCAGGCCGCCAAGAAAAGCCGGCCGGCCGCTAAGAAGCCTGCAGGCCCGGCCCGGCCTTCATTTGAAAGCCGCCGCTAAGGCCGGCCAGGCCCGGCCTATGCAAAGCCGGGCCGGCCTGGCCGCTTAGGAACACTGCCTGCACCCCACCTCCGTGAATGGTCAGGTCCATTCACTGAGTATACACCCAGTGAATGCTCTGCACTCATATAGGCCCACACATGTATGCAAACACAGCTGGCTCTATCCAGCTGAATTTAGTAAATGCAATTGCATTCAGCCCAGCTCAACTACGAGTATTCAGCCATGTCGGGGAATTTGACTATACTTTGAAAGCTCCTGAATTTACCACATACTTTCAGGCTTTCGGCTTGTTGAAACCAAGAAAAGAATGGACTGACTAGGAGTCGAACCTAGAACCTTTCCTATACTAGATGTATGCGCTACCATTGCACCACCAGCCCTTGATGAGTGTGGATTGACATGTTCCAACACGGCGGCATTCCACACACTTTCGTTGCGAATGCTCTTAAACGCCCTCTCAGGGTTGCAGATTTTCACTTCTCTTTGTGTCATTCGCTGTGGTGGCCCTTTCGCTGCAGTGGCCCTTTCGCTGCAAAACGTCCTTCTTTGCAGAACCCCTTTTGCGGTAGAACCTCTTTCGCACTAGATTCAGCTTGTCTATCACAGATACATAGCTGGTCTTTTGAAGCGGTCCTATTGAAGTGATGCACTGAGTCTTTAGCACCCTCCGGCAGCGACCTTCACCACTCTTTGCAAATATCGAGATAATTCCCAGTGCCATGAATGAAATACATCTTCAACAGAGCAGTATAAGGTTACACTGCCGAAAAAGAGAGTGCTTGAGAATCAACTAACTTAGTTGACTTACAGTGCTTATTCACAAATCCTAATGTTGAAAGACGTTTAGACGCAGTTTATTCCCTCGACTAACTCCGTGACCAACTCTGCTACCCACACCTGGAACCTCAGTCTGAGGATCTCACAATGTCCAATGGCAATGATGTTGAGGATCTAAGTTGATGGTACTTGGTTAATGATTATACTTATAGTCATGGGGAGAGCAGATCTCCAAATCAGATTTGTCAGCCGAATCCGCAGCTTGATCTTCACGGTAGTTCATCGGCCCAATATGAGTGCGAGCGTAAGTGTGAGCGTTGAGTGCAAACATGAACATATAGTGATAATTGACAGTGTACTAGATCTACAAGAACATGGTGGTGACACTGATGGCCCCACAATTGTCATTAATACAACCACACTAGGACTCTAGATTGAGCACAGAGGTTGAGTTAAGTCTGCATGCTACAGGGCAGGCATGTCTGCTGGCCAGAGCTTCTGACATCTTGCTGGCGGCCAAACCTTGAGTTTACTGTGCCAGATAACATTGAGTATACAGCTGCAGCCTCATCTGGAAGAAAGCATAAAGGTGTACCTGCGCGAAAGTAAATGCGCTGCAAAAGGTGGCGGAAAGTAGGTATGTTTGTGATACTTTTACAGTTGGCTCCCGTCTAACACCTTCTGGATTTGCTTTCGTGCCGGTGAAAGCCTGAAAGAGCGTCCAAGCCACTTGTACAATATTGCAAAGGCGCAGAGAATAATGACAAACGTGATTTGACAGAACTGGATATTCAGGAAGGAGCGAGACTCGAGGAGTACAAGGATGTGGACAAGGAGCAGGATGAGGAAGAGGACGATGTAGAGGAAGAGATCGATGTAGAGGAGGAGGCCAACAAGGTTGAAGAGCTGGCTTCAAGTCATGATATGGAGCATAGTGTAATCGTATTACGTTCAATGTAATTAACACTTTGTATCCCCCGGATCATAACCGTTTCCCGGCCCATATGGCACTCGAATCTGAATGCACTTCCCACCTTCGATATCACAGATAGCACTCAATTATAGGGCTTTAAACTCTACAGTATCATCTTCAGTAACTAACAAAACAAGCTACCTTTCCAACAGTTGAATCCCAATTGTATTTTCCTTTTGCCAGCCCACATCCCCAGTTTTCAGCAATGATTCCACCAGTCCGGACGGACCCGGTCTGGGGTAGGGCTCAGTCCGGTCCGGTCCAACCGGAAGGTCGGACTGGACCGGGCCCCAGACTGGCAGTCTTGGACTGGACGGGCTTGGTCTGGACCGGTCCAAACAGGGTAGTATTTATCAATTTCAAAGTAGATCAAAAAACTAAAGAAGTGAGACAGTAATCCCTGAAATCCTCACCCAGACACAATGTCATTTCATAACAACCGCCCACTGCTAGCAATCACCATCACAAGAAACCCAACCCACCCCCCCACTGCTAACAAGCACCACCACAAGAAACCCAACCATACCAAACAAAACTCATAGATGTGCATAAAAGTGAATTCAACAGTACCGTCCGTTCGGAAACTATGCCGGACGGGACGGGATGGTGTCATGCCCTCCGTCCAAGCATAGGACAGAAACAGTGCCGTCTTTTTGAAGAAGGATGGGGACAGACATAAAGAATGGCTGGGGACGGAGAAGTGCCGTCCCCAGTGGTCATCCACCGATATCCATGGATCTTAATGTATATAACACAACTTATATGTAAAATGGAATGCATACTCTGACCGTGATGCAAGATCCGTGGGTACCTGCACCATGCTTATCATGTCAGACTTTGTTGCTCCAAAGATTAAGCCCTGCTGCAACCGCAATGTCATGTGTAAAGATATATGGTAACTATCCGATGGCAGTGGATGACAGCTGATATTCCGTCCATCTTGCGTAAGGATGAAACAAATGCCATTGACGCTGTCCCATCTATCTGGCTTTGATGTCGGACATCACGGTTGAGAACACTGGTGCATACTGGCATGATACCATAAAAATTGCAGAATAGTTACATATGTTCCTAATCCATACCTTCAAGCTATATATACAGTTCGAATCTGAGGGCCTGTGGAGATGAGGTAGTGAAATTCTGAATGGCAAGTGGTGAGTATTAGAGAGTGGTGACTGGCGGATGGCAAGTCAGCAATCATTTATGAGTCAATTCAGTAACTCAGTATATCAGAGTGGTAAGTAGTGAGTGGCGAGTGGTAATGGATTTGTGGTGGACGTCAAGTGGGGGATGGCAAGTGTGCAATCATTCATTAGTCTATTCAGTGACTCCATTCATCAGAGTGGCAAGTGGTGAGTGGCAAGTAACAAGTGGTGAGGGGTGAGATGTGCATGGCGACTTGCGAATGACAAATGAGCAATCATTTATGAGTCTATTTGTAGACTCAGTATATCAGTAACTCCCTGCATATTCGGGCCGATTCGGCCCGAGTGGACTGGTCCAAAGCAGTCCAGGCCAGTTCAGTCCAGGTCCAGAAAAATTGGGGATTGGTCCGATTCCCGGTCCAAAAATTACTCGGACTGGATTGGACTGGACTAGGACGGACCCGGTCCGGACTAGTCCATAGCTGGACTGGTGGAATCATTGGTTTTCAGCGCCCCCCCCTATACCATAATTTCGCATGTTTGCAGCCAACCACACCCAGAGCTCATGAAACTCAGCAAAACAGTTTCTCTCATCGTTTTGACATAGTAGTGTAGTGCACTTGCTGCAGGCCTACTGCGTTTTGGGCAAAAAACACGATTCTGATTTTGCATCTATATAGTGTTTCCACCTACACAGCCAGCAAACCAGCCGTCTCTCTTGATATACTGGAAGGTGGCCACAATCACAGCATCGCCCAACCGGTAGCAAGGTCTGCTGTGTCACATTGGTCTGGCTGACTTCGCCTTTTTGTGGTTGTTGAGTTTTGTACCCCACCAGAATCAATTCCCAGGCGCAATTCAATCGGAATTCCTTGTGTAAGATACCAGCACCAGTAGTCTGTGGCATATCTTGGGAGATAAAGTATGTATTCATAACGAACATATCGAGGGCCCAAAATAGCATTGACCACCAGCTTCGAAAGGAGATAAGTTGGGTGTCATAGTTGCTGCGCAGCTGGTCGGCAATAGGAACCGCCCCCCATATGATGGTTGTAGTCATCGATACATTGCGGAATGGCCATCGCTGTCTGAGTTTAATCACCAAAGGCTTCACTCACCATTTTTGCATTGGTGTCTTTCTTCCCAGGTCACTTTCTCAAGTGTTCAACTGTAGAGTCAAGTTGGTGAACTATGCTCATGATTGTGAGTGGGGCATTATCGAACCACAACAGTCCACCCACCGCTTCGTGAACAACAGAATCACACATTGACATAGTTCGGGTAGTATGGTACTTGTACTTGGTTATATCGTGCTTTGAAACTTTAAGTTCTGAGGGAAATCCAGCCGAGCTGGGCCGTGCGGTACCACAGCCACTAATTTGGAAATCATGATTTAACCTTCTAAGCAGTGGCACAATAGCAAAAGTGCAAATCCACTATAGGCTGCGCGACGCATTCACGCACATACGCGCCACTCATAACAAGCTTCCTATGACCCCCTGCGTTATTCGCAGCTTCTAATGATTTGCGCGGTACTCAATGGAAATCTAAATGGCCTGCAGATCCTATGAATGGACTACTGCAACAGCAAAAGTGCAGATCGACTATAGGCTACGCAACGTATTCACACGCATACGCGCAGCTTCTGATGGTTTGCGCAGTGCCCTATGGAAGTCTAAATGGCCTGCAGATCCTATGAATGAACTACTGCAACAGCAAAAGTGCAGATCCACAATAGGCTGCGCGACGCGTTCACGCGCATACGAGCAACCTCTGATGGTTTGCACGGTGCCCTATAGAAGTCTAAATGGCCTGCAGGGCCTATGGATGGACTACTGGCAGATTGATCTATCATGCAGCATCTGATAGTCAGCGCGGGGTTCTATGCAATGATTCCAGCAGTCCGGCGGTAGACCAGTCCGGACTGGACCGATCCCGGACTGAGCCCTACCCCAGACCGGACTAGTCCTGCAAAAAGTCATGTCATGGTCCAGTCCAGACCGGTTGAGACTGGACTGATCCCGGTCTAGACTGGACCGAGCCCTACCCCAGACCGGGTCCGTCCGGACTGGTGGAATCATTGGTTCTATGGAAGCCAAAATAGCCAGTGGTATCTATACATAGTGTTCGGCTGTGGCAAACTCTGAAGCTCTGACTATGCAGGAAGCTTTGACTACGAAAAGCTGTGACTTCACATGAAGGCGGAAGCTTTGTTGACTAACTTAAGGTAGTTTGATCCACTTGCCTTTCTCATTACTATCACCACCATCGATAATATCACCGTGACAATAAACCAGCTCAACACTTGCAATGGAGGCCCTGCGCGCATCCCAAATAGAGCGGAAAGCCAGGGTGAGATGGCTGCTGCCAAAACTGGATCGGAGATCTCTCCTCCCTATGACCAGAATATCAACTGTTACTACAGTAGAGATACCTGAAGTTGTCAATACCATAGCCACGAAACCTCATGAGATTCTGAAACATCGTGAGATTCTGTTAGAGTTCCTGCACCTGCAAATAAGGTTTACACCAATAGATCGACTGATGTCATGATTTCGGACATAATTACACCGCTGGTCTGAAAGCTTCCTGTTGACGGTAAATTGACTACACGTCACTAACTCAAAATTTTGCCCTGGGGCTCTCAACGTCAGAACCACCTAGAACCTTCTCTCAATCTCAAGGTTCCCACAGTCGGCGAAAAGCTGCTTGATGTCGGCGAAAGCTGCTTGGTAAAAGTTTGTTTTAGATCATATATATACACGCACTTTGGACCTGTATCTAGAGAATCAATCCAGCGAGCAGATCTCAACAGTCCTTCCTTTTCTTGGTTTCAACACTTCCTGCATGTTAGTCAAAGCTTCCTGCGTGCTACATCGCGAAGATGAAATGGAGTTGGAAACACACGTGATATTTAACAATGAAGTTTAATCCTTTGGCAGTTTGGTTCTTTGGACCGCAGGGAAATTTAACCAGGTGATGATGTCACCCAGCCCAACTAACTAGACTTTTGACCAAAGTGTATCCCCCACTGCCAGCTCCGTTACAATCCACTCAGGCCTACATGGCTGCGGCCAGGGAATCTCACGATGTCCAATGGCCATGGTGTTGAGGATTACAATCGAAGATAAAAGGTCAATGGTAGAGATTTCGGTCTTGTGGAGAGCAGATCTCCGAGTCAGATTTGCCAGCCGAATCTGCAGCTCCATTTGCAGCGAGTTTGGCTGTATGTATGTGAGTGCCCGAGTGGCAGATAGACCATCCACTGCAACTCCATGATCGTAGTGGTGGTGATGGTGACGGTAATGATGAGGGTGATGATGATGGCACTCTAAGTTGAGCCAACTCTGTTCGCTAAGTCTGTTCGCTAGTACTATATTAACTGACTAGAGCTTCGTCCGCTGGCAGAGCTTCATCTGCTAGCCCAGAGCTTCGTCCGCTAGCTCAGAGCTTTGTCTGCTAGCCCAGAGCTACTTTCGCTGGCCAGAGCTTCGTCTACTGGGCTGCATAGATCCATAGTACTTCATAGTGTCCTTGCGCATATCACCAGATTGAGCCATTGCCCATGTCCGTGCATTTGCCATTTCCCCTTGTGCCTGCGCTCTATAGCCACCAAGTGCAATTGACATCATAGTACCAATGTTCATACGCAGTCAATATGAGCTCATAGAGCCCACGCGCAAAATATCCTATGGAATGCCGTCCGAAAAACTGCTTGCCGTGAGCTTGGCTACGCGTAAGATCATTTTTGTCGGTGTACTTCATAGTGTCCCCGCGCATATCACCAGATTGAGCCGTTGCCAATGCCCGCGTATTTGCCATTTCCCCACGTGCCCAAGCTCTATAGCCACCATGTGCATTTGACATCATAGTACCAATGTTCACATGCAGTCTATAGGAGCTCATAGTGCCCACGCGCAAAATTTCCTATGGGTTGCCGTCCGAAAATCCGGTTGGTATAAGCTGCGCTACGCGTAAGGTCATTTTTGCCGGTGTTGGGATGGATTTTGGTATTGATTTTGGCTATCTTGCGCAGGCATGATAGCATCGACGCGGTGCGGGAGTGGGAGATTCATAATTTCGTCTCCATCATATGCGTTCGGATTTTCGGGAACCTGGCCAGGAAAGGATCTGTAGTCGGTGGTAGCTTGGGAGGCCTGACCCTGAACAAAAGATCCAGGGGAGGACATTTTTAACGCACTTCTAAAAATATTTCGTAAAAAATAGCTGAACTCCGAAGCCTAAGAGTTCTGGGGATCTTCAATACAATTGGTTGAAAAGGGGCTTGGCAAATTCAAGCGAAGGTTCGGTGGGTTGGGTATTCAGGCTACTTGTCATCATAGACTTTGACAATCAATGGCTCAGTTCGATCAAGAGAAAAGGTTCGACACAACAGATCGTTGTTGACCTCCGTTTGTCACTTGACACCCTCGCGCCTCTAATAGTGGATGTAAGGGGATGCACTGTGAAAGTTCCATTCGCATGTTTTGTTCATGCATGTCAGCCGTCCCGCGGCCCGTCTCGCTTTATGCGTAACCCCATCCTTATTGGGAAAGTGGGGCGGTGGGGCGGTGGTGCGGCACTTGTAGGCTTTGGAACATGTACAATCACATGTCACCACTTGGTCGTGCCCCACTCTAACATTGATATATTCATGTTTTTGTACTTCAAATGGTATGTTCGTCGTCGTTGCAACCACATGGTTGATCAGCGTCTCTGTTGCATTCCCACTGCTGCTTAGCTGCGGAAGTCCCGCTGCCCTCTTCCTGCATTCCTCTGATGTTGTTACTACTTCCTCATTGCTCTCTCCCACTTCTCTACCGCTTTCCTGGTTCTTCATGCTATTTGTTATCAGTACCTCTTAAGTGAGTGAATACAGTAGTCGATACACATGGTTCTCCCCATATTGCAACAACCATTGTTGCTTGAAAGAATAAATTTTCAGAGCAATGTAAAGAGAAAACTGATTGTCTATCGTACAAAGTCGAAAGAACAAAAGCAAGAAAACCGTCTATTTATATAGAGAATGAAGAAACCATCAGCCAAGTGCCGAACATCATACCCGAGCATAAGTGCCGTCTGTCATACCCAGACCAAGGTCAGAAGTGCTCAGGCCAGAAGTGCTCGGAGCCGAAGCCCTGGCCGGAGGTCCGGAAGTGATCGAATCCGCCCCGAGAGACATCACCGAGTGACGTCGACTGTGTTGTATGGATACCAGTGGCAAGTGGCAAAAGCCGCGCAACAGTCGCCACTACTCTCTTGTATACATCTCGAGTCTTTCTCTTTCTCTCTCCCTTCACTCTGTACCTTAGTCTACACACATGGTTCTCCCCCTATCATAGTAACACAGTGATCCAGGATAAACTCCGAGTGACGTCAGTCAACTACTATCAGCATTAGGAAATTCCTGCACTATGAAACATCATAAACTATTGACATTAGGAAAACAAACAGGTAGAAGATATCAAAATCTGACCGCCAAGAAACCATTACATATTGTGCCACCGCACTGATGACCTATAATATCTCCACTGCTTTCAGTGTTCCCAATGGGCTGGGCGGGCCAGTTCCAGCGCATAACTGGCCGGGCCCGCACGTTACGGGCCTGGCCGCTGTGCGGCCCATACCCACAGGCTTTACGCAGGCGGAAACCAAGGATGACTGGGCTAAACATGGTTCTGGAGGCCCACAGTTTAACTGCAGGCGCCTTCAGGTAACTACAGTTTCTACAGATAACTGACGATAGGTGGCTAAGAAAATCGCAAGATGGTACTGATCTCAATAGCCCAGCCCGGCTCATAGCAGCTCCTAACAACACTATCCGAGCAGTTTCGCCACTCGGCTGAACTGGGCGGAATCTAGCAGCTCCGAAGCAGTTTGAGCAGCTTTCTGAGGGTGTTACGCTGTGTAACACAATTTTCTATATTCACATACAATGAGTATGGTAATCAGTATCCTCACCGTCTGAGAACGATCTGTATACATCAAATTGACATCGACATTCATTTTGAGAACCAACCCTTCGGCAACCTCACCACCAGTGTGGTGCTAGTGCTGCATGGTGTAAACCCAAGCGAGCCAATTAGACTCAACGATGACGCTGGCTACGGTGACGAAACATCATAATGACTTCACCGGAACGAAGCTTAATGTGAGCCATAGCCTTCCAGCCCGAGCAGCTGGAGAGCAGCTAAGTGGCAACGAGACTAACTCAGAGCAGCCATCGGGCTGAGCCGCGGACGGCAGCTCGAGCTAGTCGGGCCGAGTTATTGAGACCACCGACTGAAATTGCAATTTACAGAGATCATGACCCCATAACTCACGCGATATACAGTGAAGCTATGTACTGATGAATCTTGACATCTTCTACAGACTTCTGGATTGCTCTCCGAACCTCAATAGATTACCGCCTGTATGATGGAGTACCTAACCCTAAAGCCCACAGTTGGCCCAGTGACCCACATGTATTGTCCGGCTATGAAATCGTGGGCTCGGCCTGCGAAGTCCCAATTTTTGGCGGCCCAGCCTGGCCCGGCCTTTGGGCTGTGGTTCTGACTGTTTGTTTTTTTTTTTTTTTTTGAATCATACTGTATTCGGCCGTTTGCGACCATGACATAATCTACCCTGTTTTTTGCGATACTTCCCCAGTGTGACCGTCAGGTGTCCCTTCTTGCCGCTTTGAGCAAAGTCATATCATCCCTTTCTCCTTCTCCCCTTCTCCGAGACCAACTGAATCATTTCCACCCTCCTCATTTCCTGTCTGCCTGTCCCCTCCCTGAGCCTAAGCCTCTGTAACTCTCCTGACATCAGTATCCATCAGAAACCTCAACAATGCCTTATCAGCTTCTTCCGTATCGAAGACCTGTGCCATCAGTACTCTGCGCCTCTCCTTCATTTTGCACTTCTTCTGCAGCTTTTCCCACAGTGTGTCCTGCTGCTGCTTCCATTTCTTGCACCAGTTGAACAAGTGGTCTAGTGTCTGCATTGAGTGTCCACACCACCAGCACTCTTTGCTTTCGTTCTTTTTAATGACTTTCAAATGAACTCCTGTAAGAGCATGCCCCATTTTTAACTGGGGTTACCGTCCCGCCACACTCAACTTGGTCTCCCCCAACAGCATGCTCATTCTCCTCTTCGTATTCATGCTGTACCCCTCATTTTGGTCATTGATCTTCGCCTTCCACCACTTTTCAGTTTTGATCCACTTGGCTTCCGTGACCCTTCTCTCCACCTTTGCCATCGACCAACCATTGTATCCTTTCCCAAACGCCAGAGTGCCCTCCACTCTTTCCGCAGCTGCATTTCCTTGTTCTTCGGCTTTTTCATTTCCTTCAACTGCTTCGTGAGATCGCAGCCACAGGTACTGTATGTTTACTCCCATTCCCATGATTTGCTTGTTCCAGTATACTGCATTTTATGCCATCCTTGGTCGAGGGCCTAGCTTATCGTCTTGTACCCGTTGTATTGCTGTGACTGAGGCTGAAAAGATAACCACCTTCAAGTCACCTGTTGTGGGTAAGATTTCTGCCGCATTCTGTCAGCCCCTTTCGATGGCGTATACTTCAGCATGGGAAACTGCTTTCATCTTTCTCCGGTAGTGTCGCTCTTCTTCCAAATTCTTTTCTCCCTCCTTCCATACCACAACAAACCCGACTTTTCTGTCTTCAAGCCTTGGCCTGGCCATCCTAAGTATTCAGTCTTGGTCTGTTATTTGAGCGACCTTCAGCACTTCCATCTTTTCCAGGAAATACATTTGCAATTCTGCTCTCTGTGGGTTGATGGATAGAATGTTCGTTTCTCTCTTCCCTTCTACCCGAAGTCTTTTCTCAGCCTTCATGCCAACGTTCACTCTCCCTCCACTAACGCCCTTCCTCCTGCCTGGTCTGGCATGGTGGTGCGTCTTCTGGCAAATGGTCTGATCCAATTATTGAGTGGTGATATCGCTGGTCGCAGTCCTGCATTCATATATAGCGCAACTGATGGTGTTGACTTGAACATTCTCGCAACCATTCTTGCCGATTCGTTAAGCAGTTTCTGGAGTTCGTATTCCCCTGCTATCTCTCCATCCCACCACAGTTCTGACCCATACAACATCACTGACTGAACCGACGCCATCCGGACCTTCTTTGCATATTCTGGTCTGAGCCCAAGTCTTCTGGTTATTTCTTTGATTCTCCCCTGCGCCTTGTTCACTTTCGTCATTATGACTTCATGGTGGTGTTTGAAGTTCAATTTTCTTTCCATCCACACCCCTAGCCATCTTGTCAGTTTCGAATTGAACTATATGGAGTTGTTCTCGAAAATGTGGAGCCTCATCTTGAAGTTATTTCTTCGGTGGTTTCTTTTCTTTGAGAACAAGACTGCTTCCATTTTTTGTAATGTCAAACAGGACGATATTCATCTCCGCCATATGTGTAGCTCTCTTTGCACATCTTCGCATGTGACATGTGCACAGTTTGTCATCCTTCCCTCCAACCATACAGGCAACATCGTCCACGAAAGATAACGTTCTGACTTCCAGCGCATCATTCTCTGCTTTCCAGAAGAGGCCAGTAATCTATATTGCGAACAGAATCAGTGATGTGGGGGATCCCTGTGGTACTCCTGTTTCAATATCTATCACTTCTTCTGTCCTTCTGTCCATCTTAATTTTTACTTTTCTGACAGACATGAAGCTCCCCACCTATCTGCACAGGTCTGCTTCAAATTTCATATCTTCTATCATCTGGATCAAGTTACCTTTTGCTACACTCAGGAAGGCTCATTTGATGTCCATCAGTATGGCCGACAGGCTGTTCCCCCTTCTCCATGCTTCATGCACTCTTTGCACCATCATCCCCACCGCATTGAACACTGACCTGCTGTTTCTGCATCCAAACTCGCCATCGGGTAGCAGTCCTCTCCTCTTCAACTGCTCGGAGATTCTTGTTGCAACCACTTTTTTGACCACTTTTCTTAACCACTTCTCAAGTGCAATAACCCTGTAGGCCATGGCTTGATGATAATCTGGCTTTCCTGGCTTGGGTATCACTACTCCTGTGATCATCTTCCTATCTGTTGGATGATGTTCAAATCGTATTGTTTTCACTCAGTCAACTATTCTGCTTGCATCCAACTTCCAAAACAATCATATTATCTTGATGTTAATTTTGTCTGGTCCTTGTGCTTTCCTGACATTCTGCGTGTAGATAGCTTCCTTGACCTCTTCTTCAGTGATCTCTTGGGAGGTCTCTCCATCCTTCACCTGTGCCTTCTTCTTCATTCCTGGAAATGGTTTTGGGAACCCGACCTCTTTTATGCGCTGAGGTTTTTCACTCCAGGAAGTGGCCAACCCACCTGCTTGTTTCTGCAGAGCCTTAATTGTAAGTTCTCCCTGCTTTCCAGTATGCTTCAGTGCCATTCACACCTTGTCTCCTGCAACCGTGTGTACAAAGGTGTTCCAGCACTGTCGCTTGCTATGTCATATTGCATGTCTCCGCTCCTTCCATGCTGCCTTACAGAATCCGTCATTGGTTCTGCCCGCTCTTCTTTCTGTCTTCATGAATCCCAAGTTTTTCCTGGTCTCCGCTATCCTGCCATTCCACCACTTCTAGGATCCCGCACATATTCTGACTTGAATTGCCTTGTGACACATTAACCTGGTGACTTCGTTTTTTATCACCATCGCTTCATCTTCCTGCTCTTGGATCGTGCTTTCTTCTTCCTAAGTATTTTCTGCTTCTGTTCCATTCGCCAAAGCTGTTCTGCATCTTCTTTAAACCCTCCTCATGAAATTCATCGATGTTCCATGCTATTACTTCGCGGTTTGTACCATCACCAGATTTTCTCCCCCATTCAATTTCAATCACCTGATGTTCCGAATCTATATCTTCTTCGTCTTCTGACATTGTTTACGCTGATGCATTCGTCATCTCACCCACACTTACTAGTGTGACATCAATTATCGACTTGCTCAGCTCATTGTTTTTCCATCCAATTCTGGTCAGCTGGCCGTTGTTGATTACCTCTAGGTCCTGTTTTAAAATGAGGTTTTCCAAGATACTAGCACTCCTTCTTTGACGCCACCTGCTGTTCCACCATGGGCTGTAAGTGTTGAATTCTCCACAGACTGCCACATTACCCATGGCGATCATTTCATCCCTTCTCACCTCTCTATCTTGTTCGGCTGATGGTCTGTCGTTATCTTCTTGCAGTGTTTGTTCATAGACATTGACGATTCTGACCTCGACTCCTTTCTTGTTGGTGCTGTCGACAGCCTGAATGTGCCCTCAGCCTCCTAAGTCCCCTAATTCGTTGACCACAACTGTTGTGTCCACTCTTACCGCGGTCATGGTTCTCTTCACTTTTATCAGTTCAAAAGCCGGATGGCTTATTTGGTAATCCTCCCCTTTTTCTTTTCCCTGATAAGCCTCTTGTATTACCACCCAATCTGCTCTTCTTTCCACATCCATTTCAAGCGCCCGGAACGTACTATTGTTTGCCTTCCAAAAATCTGCTTGTAGGACTTTCACCATTGCGTTTGTGGGATCGACTCTTCTGACCCATGTTGTGTAGCCGGAACTTGGATCACTTCTTTGTCTCTTTCTTCTTCTTCCATGGCTGGGGCCGCAGTCTCGTTCTCCAATTTCTCTAGGCTTTGGGCGATGTTTCCATTTCTCCCTCTTTCACTCCAGCCAGTCCTATCCTTCTTGGCCTTTTGAATTGGCTTTTGTTTCTTATGCCACACATGACTTTTTGTGATATGATTGCCCTTGCAGTTGGCAAAATTGTGGTTGTTGTGTGTGCAATTCTGGATCTTATCAGCCGTGCACCCTACGACATCACAATGATGGTCTTCCCTCCTGTATTTCCCGGCGCAAAGCATGCCCCTCACCACCCCCAGCCCCAGCCTGCCGCACTTCGAGTTATGATGTCCCCATCCACAGCAACATTCACGGACAGTGTCTGGTCCGGTGTGAATCTATCTTTCCACTTCATGCCACACTCCTGCTGCCCTCAATTGGTGCTCGAAACACCTCTGTACTATCTTCTTTCCTCACATAAAAAACCCCACAGATGTAACCTGTTTCTTCCCACTCCTCCTCTTGTCCTCAATGTCTGAAGTTTTTCCCGGCCAATTGATAGCCATCGGAACGACTACTCCCTCGTTTTCTGCCGGTATTTCATGCATGAGTATCTCCAGGCCTCCCGACCTCTTAACTCCATACTGGTGAAAGCTGATTCCATGCATATTCACCTTCTCCCAGGTCTCATTGTTTTCCAAGACAATAATCCCTTGGTCGATACGCCTTGCTGCGTTCACCACAACTTCCCACAAGCCACTAGTTTGTCCGCCAATGCGTTTGCAGTGGCCAAAGCCGTGATTCTTTCCCTAACATTAGTGGTGATTGTCCTCACTCTGATATGGTGGGGGGCTCCGGCCGCTTGGAGCACTGTGTTTACCGCCGACACAATTTCAACGTTCTGTTTCTCAGGAATCAGGAGTGTCAAGGATTCAGGGCTGGGTGTCGAGGGTTCAGGGCTCGGGGTTCTAGGGGTTATAAAATCCAAGAGCAGGAAAGCTCAGCATCGAGAATAGCCTGTAGCTAAAGGAACAAGGGCTGTACGCAAGAGACTCAATCCGAAATCACTGAGTGTGAAAGAAGTGCAAGCCGAAGCTAATTGATTGTTTTATAGACGAGAGAACGAGTGAAGAAAGACCTTATCCTCCGCCGAACACCTGGCTTATATACAGGAATTCACTCGTTCATAATACATTCGAACTCCTGCGTTCTTTGTACACCGCTTTTGCACGATTCCGTCGTTTTCCTAACTCGAAACTTGATTTCGTTCTCGTCGTACTTTGGCCTCCGTTTGAAACCTGATTTCATTCTTGTCGTGCTTTAGCCTCTGTTCGAAACTTGATTTCGTTCTCGTCGTGCTTTAGCCTCCGTTCAAAACCTGATTTCACTCTCGTCGTGCTTTAGCCTCCGTTCGAAACTTAACCATTTATATTATTCACCGATCGTCACTCCACCACCGATCGTCACTCATCACAACCGTGACAGTAGCTCCCCCTCTCCAATGCCAAGTACCTACGAGGTTTACGACCCCGGCTTGCCAGGTTGTTCTGTGTGAAAGTCATCGATAGCCTTAAGTCCATCCACATTGGCCGCGGGCTCCCAACTGCGCTCGTCGTACCCTCTCCACTTCACATGATATTGTAATAGCTTTCGGAACAGCCTGGAATCATCCACTCGCTCGACTTCGTACTCCTCTTCTCCTTCGACTATCACCGGTGGTGGGGGTTCTTGCTCTTGGTACGGGAGAGGATCTTGAACGGCTTTCTCCAACCGAGATATCGGTTGGACATTGTGAATGCGTAGCTGATTGGGTAGTTTGATTCGATAGGCCCAGGGACTAATGACCTCGGTGATCTCGTATGGCCCTCTGCGTTTCCAGTCGAGTTTCCTGCTTGGTCGGGTTGTTGATATATTTCGTGCGTCCAGCCATACTCTATCGCCGACTTCCAATGGCGTGCCGACCCTTCGGGTCTTGTTGGCCTGTTCAGACTGTACAGCCTGGGATCTTTTCATTTCCGCCCTGAGTTCGCTGAAAAGTTGCTCCATCCGTTGGGCCATCTGCTGGGCTTTGACTTCACGAATATCGTCAGGATCTTCGATTGGGTGTTGGCCAAAGGTCATTCGTGGATGAAAGCGGTAGTTGCCAAAATACGCGGAGCGATTACTCGTATCCGAGGTATGAGTGTTAGCTGCGAATTGCGGCCCTCGATCGGACACTATTGTTTCGGGCAGTCCATGCAGTCTGAACACTTCTTTAACGTACATTTCTCCCAGCTTCTTTCCATCTGCTTTATCAGTACAGGGTACTAAATGTCGCATCTTCGTTAGGCGATCGACCACTACCTATACTGTGTTGAACCCTTCGCTTTCTGGCAGTCCGACTACGAAGTCCATGCTCAGATCTTTCCATGGTTGCTCCGGTACATCTAGTGGTTGTAACAAGCCATGAGTTTTTCTGTGGGTTGCCTTGCTCCGTTGGCAGGTGTGGCAGTTTCGTATAGAGCGGTCCACGTCCTTTCTCATCTGGTTCCAGGAATGGTTTCGGCTTAGAAGGTCGTAAGTTTTTGCTCGTCCTGGATGTCCCGCGACCGGAGAATCATGGCATTCCTGAATCCACTGGAGCTTGTCTTCGTTTGTTGGTAGGATTTGTATTTCAGAGATTTCCAGTGACTGGTGCTTATGCATACATAGCCCTTCGCTACTGTTGTGCGGGCAATGCTGACATACATTTTTTATCCAGTTCCACAACTCTTAGGGGCTTACAGAGTCGCTGTCCAGGTTGACTGTTTCCGCGAATGGCACGATTAACTTTTTGCATACTCTCTCGTCGAGATTTTCCGTTTTTAGCACCATTTGCTGGTTTTTTTCTGCCCCCCCCTTCGGAGGAATGTCTCCTGGCATTGTTGTAAGTGCATCGGGTTTATGACCTTGCTTTCCTGGCCGGTAAACTATCTTAAATTTAAATCTCGACAGAAATTCGGACCATCTGGTCTGCCTTCGATTTAACAGTTTCGATGTCATTCAGTACTCCAGGTTCTTGTGATCGGTAAGAATCTTTATCGGATGTGCTGAACCTTCGCATTCGGGTCTCCATTGTTCCAGGCTTTTGACTATTGCGCCTAATTCTTGGTCGTAGATTTCGTAATTTTCTTCGGCGGGCGAGTGTTTTTGGGAGAAGAAGGCCACCTGCTGTAGCACTCCTTGGTCGTCGTTTGGAGAGAGGACTCCTGCGGATACGTAACTTGAGGCGTCGGTTTCGAGAACTATCCCTTTTTCATAATCGAAGTGGGCTAGCACTGGTGCGGTTGTAAATGCTTTCTTGAGTTCGGCGAATACTCTTTTTTGATCGGGTCCCCAGTGAAAAGGTACTAACTTTTTGGTAAGTTTTGTTAGTGGTTGTACCACCCTGCTGTAGTTCCGTATGAATCGTCGATAGAAGTTGGCAAAACCCAAAAGGGCTTGGACTTCTTTAAGTTTCTCCGGTGCTTCCCAATTTTCAACGGCTTGGACTTTCTCGGGATCCATTCTGCTTCCGTTCACTCCGACAATTAACCCTAGGTACTTGACTTCCTCCTTATGGAACTCGCATTTCTCTGCTTTTAGGTAGAGACCAGCTTCCTTAAGTGCGATCATAACTGTTCTGTCGTGTTCCTTGTGTTCCCACAGGTTATCGCTGAAAATAATGATGTCGTCCAAGAACACCGTGCATATGATATCCAAGAATCGTCGTAACGTATCATTGATGAATTGTTGGAACGACGCCGGTGCGTTGGTAAGTCCAAAGGGCATATCTAGGGAGTCGAAAAGTCCATAGCGGGTCCTAAAGGCCGTTTTTCAGGAATCCCCTTCTGCGATTCTAATCATGTTATACGCATCGCGGACGTCTAGCTTGGTGTAATAGCGGGCCTTCGAGAGTCTTAGCAGGGTTTCTTGGATCGATGGTAGGGGGCACCGGTTCTTTATTGTTCCTTCATTTAGGCCTCGGTAATCGACACAGAGTCTTAAGCCTCCTCCCGGCTTTGGAGCAAAGAGTACTGGGGCTCCGCAGGGTGATGGGGACGACCGGATAAATCCCTTCGACAAGTTCTTCTCGATCCATTCCTTTAAAACTTGTATCTCTTCTCGAATTAAGCTGTAAATAGGTCCAAACGGCGGTGTGAAGCCCTCCTGTAACTTAATCTTGTGATCGTAGGGTCGGTGCGGTGGTAGCATTTTAGCGATTACCTTGATGAACAGGGGTAAAAACTTGTGGTATTCCTTGGGGATGACTTCTTCGAGGGATTTTTATTGTAGATCCTTTATTCCCAAGGCTTTGTTGATTTCGTACATTGTGATGGTGTAAACCTTGAGATTCTCCCTTCTGACTCTTCTCACGAAAGGTGATGCTGCTACTGCGCAGATGTCTAATTTTGGTTTTTCCGGATCTGCTGCTGTTGTTTCCATGTGATTGCCCCATATCCATACGCTCGAATGATGTTGGCAATGCTGTTGACAGTAGCTGCATTCAAAGCCGATCCTTCGCGCCTGGAATTTAACTGTTACGTCGTAAAGTTGTAACCATGGCAATCCTAGCACTATCGGATAATGTCCTAGATTTGTGACAAACGCTGGTAGCTGTTCCTGATGTGATCGTATTCCCAAGTTTAATTTGACCATAGTCGTAATTGTTCCTGATTCGATGGGTCTTCCATCGATAACCTCTACCTCTCTTGATTCTCGTCATTCCTTCTCTTTTAACTGATGATGGCGAACAAAATCTTTATCCACAAAAGCTATTCCCGTGGCTCCGCAGTCAATTAAAGCATGTGTATCGATTAACCTGTCTCCGATTTTCAGCGAACATTTCACAACAAGATGCTTGCTTTCCATTGAAGACTCTATAATTTCGGCACTACTAATCGAAAACTGTGAAATTCCAAAACGAGGCTTAACGACTGTAGACAAATGAGATTCGTGCCCAGAGCAATGGCCATTCTTATTGCACTGGCTTAAACTTTTCCTGACTCGACTTCCCTTCCTTTTCCCATTCCCGAATCCGCGTCCATTTCATTTCCTGCTTGCTTAAAAGGCGTTACTTCCACATGTGCTGACGCTGCTTTCAACTTCCTTGGACACGATGCCGCGAAATGCCTGCTATCTCCGCAGTACATACAAAGTCCTCCCTCCCTTCATCTCTTCCTCTCTTCTGGAGTAATCTTCCTTCCTTTGATTGCCGAGAGGTCCATTGGGGCAGGGCCATGATATCCTGCCACGGTCCCTGCGGGTGCTGTCTCCGAGGTTGATGGAGCGGATGTGTTGTTGATTTCTGGTTTCTTGGATCCTCCACTCCATCTTCCTGACATTCTCTCAGCGGCTCGGGTGCGGATTTGGGAGTCTCTCTTCGAACACATATTGACGAATTCCGTAAGATCTGACGGGATGTCGCAGTGATGTAGTGAGTCCTTCAGCTCCTCAGATAGGCCTTGTCGTAATACTTCTAACTGGGCTGCTTCGTTCCAATCGACGTCAGGTACCCACCGTTGCATAGTATTGGGCAAATTCTCGATCTTTTTGCTTAAGTTTGAGCAGTTCCCGATTCGCTGTGGCCCGTATGTCCTGGTCTCCGAAAGCCAATTCCAATAGGTCCAGCAATTTTTCTAGTGACTCTAACTTCAGATCTCCGGTTTTCCTGTCGATGTACGGTTGAATTTGATTCAGGGCCACGCTGTTAGGGGGATACTGCAGCTAGATGTGACTTATCGATATTGTTGTACCGATTTCTGGTAAAGGCGTATCTTGATTTTAATAATCCAACTAAAGATATGAAGTTCGATTGTGACGCGTTTACGTCGTTGTACCGTATGAATGAATACGGGCATCTATTGCAGTATGGCCCTGTTTGAAAGTCGTAACTGTCTTGGAGGTAATCTTCCGAAGACTCGTCAAAGGTGACTTTGGAAGGAAGTTCACCGGTATGGAAATAGTGGTAGTATTCTTCCCAAAGTTTGTGGCGAAGAAGTTACCTTGCCAGGTGTTCGTATTTGGCTCGAGTGTTTGCTTGGGCGTGCAAGAGGCGAGCGTAGAAAATCTTCTGGTCGTCTGTAATAGACATAAAAAGTTTATTGGTGAATATTCTTAAGGTAATTAACTTAATAATATTTCAGGTGGTTTTTCTGCTGTTGTGTTCTGACTGTGGTTTGTTCGACTGTTGCTTGAATCGTTGTGTTTAAACTTGTGGGTTTAAGGTGGTCTTTTATAGGTGAGTATTTCCGCGTCAAACCATCCTGCTAAGGGGTGACGGTACTTCTCTGTAATCTATGATGTGTGTGTATAGTACTATCTCAATAACACTCAATCCACCGTGGTGGGTGTTCACATAACATCCGATCGGTGCTTCAGAGCCGATCTCGGTAGTTAGCTGTGGAGAGTTCCGTTTGACAACGTGTGGTTGCGAAAGCCCCCACCAGGAGTTCCCAAAGGTTATCCTGCATGTTATGACGTTGCTGACATACATATCGGACCATTACTTCGTATTAGTTATCTTTCTTCGTATTGAGTGGAATAGTGATCAATGATTTAATGAGCTGCCAACCCATACATTGCTACGTACCTAGTGTCATCGGGTCTTATCCGTGTTCCCCGAAGGGGGTGCCCTCTATCAGTTATCGTGTTGCAAACACGGTGGAGCTGGGGTTCGACAGTCTAGATCCAAGCACTTATCTTTCAGGTAGAGTTAACTACCAGGGCGCAGTTAGCTTATCTCCTTTGCTTATTCTAGCTCTAGAGATAGCAAAGTCCCGCATACTAAGATAATATCGCTTGTCCAACCAAATCCATGAAGCTAAGCACGGGTATGGTTTGTCCCAGTATTAGCATGATAATAAAGATAACACTGGTTTGATCTGTAATGCACAGCTGACCCGAAGGCCCCTGCTTTGGCAGTTACGTTGCTTCGGCAGTATGGTTGGTGTGTCCCATGCCTTGGCCAGTACTATGGGTTTTTACCCCCACCATTACTGTCTGATCGAGTGTACGTACTGTCTCCACACTGGGTAGCTATTCCCTATGCTGAGACGCAGTATTGTAGCATAGACTATTATGGGGATTTCACCCGGCTATGTTGAGCCGTCTGCTAACTCATCGGTAGACATCCTCAGGGGTGTGTTCTTAACCGCTGATTCAACTTTGACCAGCGGCAAGCCTGGGAGACTAAGCCTGATGTACTTCATACGTATGCTAAGGGGAAACCCCTAACACACGCCTTCTAGTCGATTTGCCGCGTGCCTCATATTGGATTGTTCGCTGAAGAATCGTCCCGGTTCATCCGCAATTTTCATCGCTAGTTGTGCCATCCATCCTCGAAGTACCCTTCGGTCTGTTCCTGAAAATCGGAGAATTTCGCTGCTTTCATGTCCTCTGTTACCGCCACCATTACCACCATTCCCCGCGAGTGCAAGCACTCTTTTGACCTGATCTGAGAGGTCGCGAGAAGGTTGCTTCATTGACTAGCTAGCGGCGCACAGGTAACCTGGGCCGTGCGCTATAGCCGAGTCGTAGCCGGGCCGCACGGAGCCGCACGGAGCCGCACCTTAAGTACACGGCAGAACCTCCCACAACTATCCCCGGCTCAAAAAAACTAGTGCCCGCTCCAAAAGAACATTCCGAAAAAGAAAAACTCTGGCCCGGGCAAAAACCCAGTACGAACCAATGAAAACCCATCCTTAACCTTCCTGCCAATGAAAACCCATCGAAAACCCATCGTTAACCTTCTTGCCAATGAAAACCCATCGAAAACCCATCCTTAACCTTCCTGCCAATGAAAACCCATCCTTAACCTTCCTGCATCCACTTATAGACCAAAAGACCCTTCTCTTGGTGGTACTGCCGCAGTAACTCTTTGCATCCGCCTTTCAGGTTGACCAATGGCTGCCAATCCGGTTCGGGGTATCCAAGCCACTTCACCTTGTACTGTAGGGTTTTGATCGAAGAGCCCTGATGCTCGAGGATTGCTTCCACTTCGTATTCCGGATCCTTATCGGTCATCGTCCGTAATGGCGGGGGTGGAGGATGTTCTCCGCCATAATCCACGCGGTCTCGTTTCAAACGGGATACATTAAAGACATTAGGTATTTTCCAATGAGCAGGCGTATCCAACCTGACGGCATTGACACCGATGGCTTCGGTGATGCGAAATGGGCCACAGAATGGCTGTTGAAATTTCCTGGAGTTAAGATTTGACGACTCAGATTTGGTGTGATTTGCATAGCCAATCGGGAGGAGCGTGGTATCGAGAAAAACTGAGTCTCCCACCTTGAAGTCGTGCGGGCGGCGAGACTTATTGGCCTCCAGAATCATCTTTGTCTGCGCTTCCTCCAGCCGCTCTCTTAGCATGCGGAGGTCTGACATCATCTGCTCGGCGAATTCGTCGGCTTCCAGGCTGACTTTTGACTGACGGTCGGGACTCGGAGTCGGTACGAGGAGGTCAATTGGCATTCTTGGCACGAAACCAATATCGGCCCGAAACGGAGACGTCTTAAGTGACTTATGGTACGCTGCGTTGTACGTAAATTCGGCCAGTGGAAGAAGACGATCCCACTCCTTTGGGCGTTGCGCTACGTAAGCCTTAAGGTAACGTTCGACGACTGCGTTCAGGTTCTCTGCTTGGCCATCTGTCTGCGGATGATAGGCGGTACTGTGGCGGCGTTTAATTCCCAACTGGGCCGTAAGGGAACCCCAGAAATCTGACATAAAACGCGTGTCCCGATCAGAGATGATATCGTCCGGGATTCCTCTGTTTCGTAACCACATGTCAATAAAATCTTTGGCGAACGCTTCTGCAGTTAAATCTTTTTCCTTTGCTGCTTTCCACCGCACTCTCTTGGTTAGCGGATCGACGATCGTGATTATGCAGTCGTAGCCATCCTTGACCGTGGCTGGCAGCTTGGTAATAAAGTCCACATTAACCCTTGAGGACCGTGTCTCCGGAATCGGCAGCGGTTGCAGTAAGCCGTAGGGAAGTTGATTGGAATGTTTCACACGGTGGCATACGTCGCAACCCTGAACCCATACTCTTATTGATTGAGTCAGCTGAGGCCAATAGAACCGTGATGCGATGGTTGCCGCCGTTTTTTCTGCTCCTTGGTGGCCGCCGCCGAGTGGAGAGTCGTGAGCTTCCGAGATGACGTCGCTCCGCATGTCCGATGGGGTGCAGAGTGTTCCCGTGTCCCTGCGAAAAAGAAGGCCATGGTCAAGCCGAAATAGCCTCGCCCACACGGTGTTTTTCCGATGGTGCTTCCCTTTCGGACGCCGAGTTGCCTGATTATCGGCCTCGTCAGTTATTTCGGCTTCCTCGCGGAGGACATCGACAATTGGACCGAAATATGCGTCTTCAACCAGTAATTCACGTACCTCTTGCTTCCATTGCTCTGCACCGATGATTTGAAGGTCCATGGTGTTCATGCTGATGGTGGCTACTGGGGTTGCTGAGGCTGGATGATGGATTCTGCTCAACGCATCCGCCACAAGGTTGGCCGCTCCTGGGAAGTATTTGATCGAACAGTCAATCTGCTGCAGTTTATCCAAGTGTCGCCATTGGCGGCTGGAAAGCTTCTTCTGGCTTAAGATATGCTGTAGCGACGCGTGATCTGTATATACTGACGTGTGTCGATTGCCAAGGTAAGGCTCCCAGTGGGTTAAGTTGTCGTGGATCGCTAATAACTCGCGGTCATACGCTGCGTACCGCGTCTCGACGTCGTGTAATTTTCGAGAGAAGAAGCCCAGCGGGCGCTCCACCAGCCGGCCCTCGGTTCCCCAGGGTTGCTTTTGAGCCAGAACGCCTCCAATCGCCACGTCTGACGCATCAGTGCGCAGAATATAGTCGCGCTCAGGATCGCGTAGTGCCAGCACCGGAGCAGACGCTAAAGCCCTGCGAATATCGTCAAATTCGGCCTGGTATTTCCGCAGCCACCGAAACGCAGGTTTTTCGGTTGTCAACGTGTATAACTCTGTAGTCCGGTGCGCGAAGTTGTGTACGAATGTCCTATAGTAGCCTGCCAACCCCAGGAATGATCGAAGCTCGGTTGTACTCAACGGCACTGGCCAGTCTCTCATGGCTGCGATCTTCTTATCCTCCGTGTGAATTCCATTCGAGTTGACCTTGAAACCGACAAACGAAGTCTCCGTGGCTCCAAAAACGCACTTTCGCTCGTTCAACCGGAGACGCGCCGCTCTGATTGCCAGCAAGATAGTTTCCACGTGCAGCTTATGTTCAGCCAGATTGCGAGAGAAAATTAGAATGTCATCTATGTACACAATTGTAAATTTCCTATACGGGCGTAAGATTCGATGCATAACACGCATGAACGCTGACGGCGCGTTGGCCAGCCCAAACGGAATTACCGTCCATTCGTAGAACCCCTCCGGCGTGACAAAAGCCGTTTTATGCCTGTCATCCGGATGTATGCGCAACTGATGGTAACCACTGGCCAGGTCGAGCTTCGTAAACACCCTGGAGCCGTGCAGCCGATCGATGAGATCTTCTATATACGGCAGTGGGTATCGGTCTTTGGTGGTGATTGAATTTAGGCCTCTGTAATCGACACACATCCGGAGTCCAGAGCCATCTGGTTTCTTAACAAAAATTACTGGGGCCGCGAATCGGGATTGGCTGTCAGTAACCCAGCCATTGGTAAGCAACTTGGCAATTTGGATTTCGAATTCCGCGCGTTCCGAGTCTGACATCCGATATGGCTGGCGGTGAGGTGGCTTTGCTGCCGGATCAGTATCTATGCGGAAGTCATGTCTCGAGGCCGCAGGAACTCCCGTTGGCGGTTCGAAGAGATCTGCAAATGCCTTCCTCACTCGTAACCGCCATATTTCAAGGTCTGCGGGCTTGTGTGGAGTAGGCTCCTCCTCCTCCTCCATGATTTTGTCGACGCGTTCCCGGATGTTGGCTATAACGATTTCTGATGACTTGCACTTGGCAACGAAGGACGCGGACACCATATTAATTGCCGATCTACGGGCCACTGTTCCGCAGTGCGCACGAACTTCTCCCAGTCGTCCTTGGTGAGGTCGGAGGCCTGCAAGCGATGTTGTGATGATTGTTGAAGGAAGGCGAGAGCCTTGTTGTAAAACAGTCCAATCAGGCTCCAGCATGTGTAGAGTATTAGTTTTATGGTCGATGAGGTGTAAATTGACTGCCATCCAATCTTTACCGACAATTAGATCATAGATGCCTCCCAAGTCGAAAACCGTGTACCAACCAGAAATGTCAACCCGATTGCCGGTTACGCCTCTTATTGACGCATTGAGCCAAACTTGCCATCTATCTTCCTCTGCCTTCTCTTCCCCTGCGACAGAGACTTTCATGCGCCCACAACGTCGACGTTTTAACCCTAGGGAATTGGCGTAAGCGGTATCAACGTAACGATGGGAGGCGCCGCAATCAAACAAGGAGTATGCTGAACGAATTTTGTTATTGGAGGTTGAAACAGAAGCGTTAAAACGTAGTAGGTCAGAGTTAGGTGAACTGATGTCAGAGTCAGGTGGAGAATCAGATATCTCATTATGTGTCAGGCTGCTCAAGTACAATTTTGCATGCCGTATGCGCTTCTCTTTGCCTGTCCCTATTTCCTCCGTTTCCTTAACTTTTCCAATAACCGTCTGGGTTGTAGGACGTTCTATCACTACTCCCAATTGTCGTTTCCCTGGGCCTCCTCCCCCTCAATAGTCTCCTGCTCCGCCGCCGAGGGTTCCGCCGCCGAGTCATCTGCATCGTCGTTCGTGATTATGCCGTCCCCGGTGGTCTCAATATTATTGATGTTCCCGGCTGTAAACCTGGTTGAACCTCCCTGGCCCCCGCGACGATTATCATTGCGATCACGACCTCCCTCCCGACTACCACGGTTCCCGCCACCTCTGGCACGGAAAGCTTGGCCTCGCCCACGAGTGTCTGGGGTTGCACAATCGCGTGCCTCATGTCCGAAACCACTACAGCGGTAGCACTTGGTATTGGCGTTAGCTACAGTGAGGTCCATCGGCTCAGACCCAGTAGGCGTTGGAGTGTTGGTTGGGACGAAACTGATTGGCGTAGCCGCGATAGCCGGATGCGAAGTTGTACGTTCTGAGAATTCGCCGACCATCTCCATGGCATCGGCCAACGTGAAAGGCGTCTCCGGCTGGAGTTTTTTTTGCATGCGGGCTGAGGCGATGATCTGATCTGCGATTCCCGAAGGTAGCTTGGAGCAGTACTCGTCGTACAAGGGATCCTCGCGCGTGATAGTAGTCTCTTTTTGCAACATGCGGATAAGTTCGGAGAATCGCTTGTTGAAGTACGCGACATCTCCTTTGGAGTAGCGTAGGGCGTGGATCTCCTTTCGAACTGCGGTAATGGCGACTTCTGGGACGAATCGATGGCGAAAAGCGGATTCGAAGGGAGGCCAAGTCACTGGTGCATAAGAGCCGTTTGCAGGAGGGATGATCGTGACACCTTGCTGATGGATCCAATGCGCGAACCAACTGTACGCCTCCGGGTCCATGAACCTCCAGGCCGAATCGATGCGCTTATCCGACTCCGTGGTACCCATTGCCGCGCCACCTTGGCGTACCCAATACTCGACCTTGCGAAGGAATAGATTGACAGTTTCCAACTTGAGGTCACCGGTGAACAGTGGAGGCTGATGCTGTTTAAGATGGGATGTAGACAGAGCCCCTCCTCCGCCGGTGTTGACGCCACCGACACCAAGACGAGCCGTCATTTGCATCATCGTGTCGAATCGACCGCGCCACGACTCCAGCTCTGTCAACGCGTCGTCTCGCGCGGTGATGACGTTGACGAGCTGGGCCTCAAGGGACAGTACGCGATCGGTCAAACGTCGGAGATCATTGGTTTCGGTGGTGTAGGATTGGTAGATTGTGGCATAGAAGTCGGTTACTCCTTGACGACTGATAGCCGTAACATCGGCAGTAGCTGTATCTGGGGGTGCACGAGCAGCTCCTTGGAAACAATGGATCAGGCCATCATCATTGTCGGCTCCAGGAACAGGCCAGTTGAAACCTTCGCCTTCCATTCCTCTGATTAGTGAAGTTTTTTACTAAATTTGTAAGGCTACGCCCATCAAGGCCGGAACACAACGCCGGCCAACTAGAATACTTAGCGTAAAGCTTAATTCAATCGTTTGTTTGTATTTTAATCGTTTGTTTGAGTAGACGCGGGATGAACGTCGCTTCGTCGTGTGTTTGTAGGCGCGGAATCTCCGTCGCGTCGAGTTTCTTCGAGAAACGCCCAGCGAACTTTCTGTCGCACCTCTCCTTCGCGAGATCACGGAATTGAGAGTTGCCGAGCGTCGTAGAGAGAAGAGAGAAGAGATTTTGAGAAGTTGCTACCAATTGAGAGGTCACGAGAAGGTTGCTTCATTGACTAGCTAGCGGCGCACAGGTAACCTGGGCCGTGCGCTATAGCCGAGTCGTAGCCGGGCCGCACGGAGCCACACGGAGCCGCACGGAGCCGCACCTTAAGTACACGGCAGAACCTCCCACATGATCCCGATATTCGTTTCTCTCTTCTCCAATTATTTTCAATTGTTCCTGTGTATCCTCGAGATCCTGCCTTAATACCTCCGTATCTGTTGGCATTCTGTTTTCCAGTCGTTGTTCTGATTCGGTGACTTTGATTTGTAAGTCCCCGTGTTTACAGGTGGGCACTCTTGCTTCCAAGTCCTTCACTTTTTGTTGTGTTAATGCCAGTTCTTGGTCCGTGTTTTCTGTGTTTTGTTCGAGATCTGTCCCTGCTTTTAACAACTCGGTGATTCGTTCTTGAGCTGTTCCGATGCTTGCTGCTTTGGTGACGATTTGTTCGTTTAGTCGGCTTATTTGATTCTCGACTTGAGATGGGGGTGCCTGTAGTAGTTGACATAAGGTATCCTTTATTGCATTCGCCGCTTCCAGGGCTTGTTCTAGGTTCAGTTTGGTGAAATCCACCAATATCTGTCTCCCAATTATTTCTTGGCTTATTCTGGAAAGCTCTATGTATCGGGCTTCTGAGGAGCTGCCTTCCATCTTTGCAATTTTCGAAAGATGATTGGTATAAGTATTTGGTGATTCTCCAGCCGAAGGTTTGTGCTACTTCAAGGCAATCGTCACAGATGTGCCTCCAGGTATCGCTTTTCCAGTATATCCAGCAGTCGTTGCCACAAGGAATTTCACACCAAATAGACTTATTGGGGTTCCAGCACATGAACGCCTGGCTAGGTACCAAGGCAAGAGGGTCTCGAGATCGAGGGTCCACAGTAAACAAAGGATACAAGAGCGTTCCTCGATGCAATCGAAAAAAGTATCGAATTCCTCTATACCGCAGTTGCAGGTAGGTAATTCGGCCCACTCTTGAATTGCTCCGCAGTTGCAGTGGATGGTTGGGTTTGGATAATCATGATCTAAATCTCCTTCTGCTTCTAGACAATAACAAAAATAAATACAGTCGCAGGTCCTTTCGTTCTCGCTCATATATTTAGAAGTGGCACTGATTGCCGAAAATATCTGGATTCGTAGGTCTTTGAAAGGTCCACAAACAAGGTAAACAGATGTGTCTCCAGTAGGAATGGATAGCCAATCTGTTTTTGAAGTTGCTTGCTGAAAAAACTTTGCAGGACGTGTTGCAAGTGCGATGACAGTAATAGCAGCCTAAACGGTGAGGATAACGGCACATAAAAACCAGAATATAACCGGTAGAATTGGTTTTAGACTCGTTCTTCTGTCAAGGATGCAGGGCTGGGTGTCGAGGGTTCAGGGCTCGGGGTTCTAGGGGTTATAAAATCCAACAGCAGGAAAGCTCAGAGTCGAGAATAGCCTGTAGCTAAAGAAACAAGGGCTTTACGCAAGAGACTCGATCCGAAATCACTGAGTGTGAAAGAAGTGAAAGCTGAAGCTAATTGATTGTTTTATAGACGAGAGAACGAGTGAAGAAAGAACTTATCCTCCACCGAACGCCTGGCTTATATACAGTAATTCACTCGTTCATCATACATTCGAACTCCTGCTTTCTTTGTACACCGCTTTTGCACGATTCCGTCGTTTTCCTAACTCAAAACTGGATTTCGTTCTCGTCGTGCTTTGGCCTCCGTTCCAAACCTGATTTCATTCTCGTCGTGCTTTAGCCTCTGTTCGAAACTTGATTTCGTTCTCGTCATGCTTCAGCCTCCGTTCGAAACCTGATTTCATTCTCGTCGTGCTTTAGCCTCCGTTTGAAACTTAACCATTTATATTATTCACCGATCGTCACTCCACCACGGATCGTCACTCAGCACAAGCGTGACAAGGAGTGCATTGTTTGCTTTGAAGGTAACTCTGATATTCTCCACCGTGTTTTTGTTTGTCAGGATTGCCGCCGTGTCTTCTGGCTGCAACTTCTCAAGCGTCATATGTCTCTCGACAATGTGGAAATCGTACATCTTGTTCTGCCCATTTGCAGACGATGCTACCTACACTGCTTACGTTTGCTTCCTTTGCTGTTGTTGTTTTTGTTGCTGTTGCCGTCCTTCCGGTGTCATCGCCACCTTTGTTTCGTTGTCCTCCACCTTTGGTCTCTTGGGCATGTTCACCAGAGCTTTTTTCTTGGAGGGGGTGATCAATGTTTGCTTTTCTCTGCCTCCAAATTGGATCGCAATTGGGGTGGCTCTAACGATCAGGACCGCCAGGGCTGGGGGTATCGTTGGTGCATATCTTGAGGCCTCCATCTGCAATCTCTGTGCATCCATCTCCTCATTCATGACACTTGCCGTCAGTTGCAGGTAGTGTTAGCAACTGTTCCAAATTACGGGTCCGGGTCGGTTCCGGTTCGGAACCGCTTGTGATTGGGTGTTTCGGTTCTATGGGTGGTTCGGAATCGGAACCGACCCGGACCCGCCGGGTTTTGGCGGGTTGCTTCCCAAAAACTATCGCTCCAATTAAGTATTTGAGTTCTGATTGGATCGCGACATGTTATATACGTAGATTATGCAGTTTTTGACGCTCTTTCACATCCCGCTCTTCGATTTGCGATACGATTAGTATTCGTTGTGTCGCTGCGAACAATAGTCGTTTTTGGACGTATTTTCGGCTTTGTTTCACAGCGATCCAACGAATACTAATCGTATCGCAAATCGGAGACCGGGAGGTGAAAGAGCGCCGAACACTGCATAATCTACGTATATAACATGTTGCGATCCAATCAGAACTCAAATACTTAATTGAAGCAGAAAAGCAGTGATTATTGGGGCCGATGAAAAATGAGGCACTGCTGCAGGTAAAACCCGCCAAAACCTGGCGGGTTTCAGTTCGGTTCTGGTTTTCAACCGTTTGTGATCGGGCAGTTCGGTTCCTTGGCGGTTCCAGAACCGACCTGGGGCTGCGGGTCCTGTTCGGAACCGGACCGCGGCCGGGTAACCCGCACCCGTTGCTAACACTAGTTGCAGGACTTCTTCTATCACATCCGTATTTGTTTCCAAGTTCATATCACTGAATCGCTTCACTTCCTGAATCTCCCTCCGGACTTCCCTCCTTTTTTCGTTGTTGATCTCCTCAACCATGTTTGTAATGCTTGCTGTCCACAGTTTGTACACCTCATGGCGGAATTCCCACATCCCCTCTCTCTCGTCCATCCAAGCCTTCACTGCTGACCATTGTTCCACTTTGCATGCTGGATGGGATTCCAACAAGTTCGTTCTTTGTCTGGTGGTTCGGTGCACCTGGGCCAATTCCTGTGTGTGCTGTCGAAACGTCATTTACATGTGGCACCTCCAGTCCCCCAAGGTCTTCGTGAGCTCTGGGTCATCGGCCATCAGTCTCATTGCATTTTTGTTGCACTGCAGTGGCTCAGCTGCAGTTGCAATCGTGATCATGGGGATGACGCGTATCATCAATGCATCACTTGAAGTGCCATTCGCCGCTTCTGTTCCTGCAAATCCCTCCAAATTTGTGTCTTCTCTCTGAGCTGGTGTTTTGACTCCCTCATCTGCTACCCCGATGGGAATCTCTCTTCCCACAGTTGCCATCGTTCCTAGCTTGGTTGTGGCATAGTGGACACATGCTTGCTTCGTGGGCCAAGTGACCAACCTCTTCTGATTGTCCAGATGCCCCGGGAATGTCGTACTAGCGTCAATTCAATGCTAGAAACAGATTTCCGGTATCCGATTGTCGATTACTGCTGTGGTTGGCGACTTATTTCGCGGTTTCCGATTTCCCCAAGTCGCGCAGTCGTGGTTCTGACTGTGGGCTGGCCGGGCCCGTTGGGAAAACTGACTGCTTTACCACCAGTAATCCATTCTGATCGCATGTGACCCACATATACTCTAGAAAATCACAAGTCAAATATACTGTACCGGGCTTCTTGTTTACAGGATATTTGAGTTCATACGATCAAGGCTTACGCACTTTTGAATTCATACTGGCCAGGTTATTGTAGTTACATGGTTGGGTCTTCAGAGCGTTCTAATTGTTACATATATAGACAGTCCGGGTTGCCAGAATCCATGAAATAGCCTTCTACAAACTTGCACTGGGACTCCCAGGAGTGGTTATTCCAAGCAAATCACAATGATCACTCGGTCGATCGATCAATTCACTCGAACCAACCCTTGATTACGATGACAAAATGGGAATTTCTTCGAACTACACCCATCCAGATTACGAATTACACACGAAGCACAAATTCCGGTACAGTACAAAGACAACACAAATTGGAAATCACTCCCACGAAGCCTGCGTCCGCCCACAATCATTCAGAAATGATGGTCCAACGTACGTCAATATTCATCACCACCCTTCCCAACTTGTACCAATAATAGCCCCCTGGTCCAGACATGCCGACTGCTATTGCAAATATTCGTTCACTGTCTTTCGGCACCACGGTCGAGGAGGAGCCGAACCGTAGCCTCGTGTCCATTTTCAGCAGCCAGTTGCAACGCTGTCCAGTTGTCCTTGCCCTTGGCATTGATGTCGGCGGGGCGGTCGAGGAGGAGCCGAACTGTAGCCTCGTGTCCATATTTAGCAGCTGCGTGCAACGCTGTCCAGTTGCCTTTGCCTTTGGCATTGATGTCGGCGCAGCGGTCGACGAGGAGCCGAACCGTAGCCTCGTATCCTATCAAAGCAGCTGTGTGCAACGCTGTCCAGTTGTCCTTGCCCTTGGCATTGATGTCGGCGCTGCGGTCGAGGAGGAGCCGAACCGTAGCTTCGTGTCCATTCGCAGCAGCCAGGGGCAACGCTGTCCAGTTGTCCTTGTCCATGGCATGGATGTTGGCGCTGCGGTCGACGAGGAGCCGAACCGTAGCCTCGTGTCCATTCTGAGCAGCTGTGTGCAACGCTGTCCTGTTGTCTTTGCCTTTGGCATTGACGTCGGCGCTGCGGTCGAGGAGGAGCCGAACCGTAGCTTCGTGTCCATTCCGAGCAGCTGCGTGCAACGCTGTCCTATTGTCCTTGTCCTTGGCATTGATATCGACCCTGCGGTCGAGGAGGAGCCGAACCGTAGCCTCATGTCCATTATCAGCAGCCAGTTGCAACGCTGTCCAGTTGTCCTTGCCCTTGGCATTGATGTTGGCGCTGCGGTCGAGGAGGAGCCGAACTGTAGCCTCGTGTCCATATTTCGCAGCTGCGTGCAACGCTGTCCAGTTGCCTTTGCCTTTGGCATTGATGTCGGCGCTGCGGTCGAGGAGGAGCCGAACCGTAGCCTCGTATCCTATCAAAGCAGCTGTGTGCAACGCTGTCCAGTTGTCCTTGCCCTTGGCATTGATGTCGGCGCTGCGGTCGAGGAGGATCCGAACCGTAGCCTCATGTCCATTCGCAGCAGCCAGGGGCAACGCTGTCCAGTTGTCCTTGTCCATGGCATGGATGTTGGCGCTGCGGTCGAGGAGGAGCCGAACCGTAGCCTCGTGTCCATTGTCAGCAGCCTGGTGCAACGCTGTCCAGTTGTCCTTGTCCTTGGCATTGACGTCGGCGCTGCGGTCGAGGAGGAGCCGAACCGTAGCCTCGTGTCCATTCTGAGCAGCTGCGTGCAACGCTGTCCAGTTGTCCTTGTCCTTGGCATTGACGTCGGCGCTGCCGTCGAGGAGGAGCCGAACCATAGCCTCTTGTCAATTCTGAGCAGCTGTGTGCAACGCTGTCCAGTTGTCCTTGTCCTTGGCATTGACGTCGGCGCTGCCGTCGAGGAGGAGCCGAACCGTAGCTTCGTGTCCATTATCAGCAGCCAGTTGCAACGCTGTCCAGTTGTCCTTGTCCTTGGCGTTGATGTCGGCGCTGCGGTCGAGGAGGAGCCGAACCGTAGCTTCGTGTCCATTCCGAGCAGCTGTGTGCAACGCTGTCCAGTTGTCCTTGTCCTTGGCATTGACGTCGGCGCTGCCGTCGAGGAGGAGCCGAACCGTAGCCTCGTGTCCATTCTGAGCAGCTGTGTGCAACGCTGTCCTGCTGTCTTTGCCTTTGGCATTGACGTCGCCGCTGCGGTCGAGGAGGAGCCGAACCGTAGCTTCGTGTCCATTCCGAGCAGCTGTGTGCAACGCTGTCCAGTTGTCCTTGCCCTTGGCATTGATGTCGGCGCTGCGGTCGAGGAGGAGCCGAACCGTAGCTTCGTGTCCATTCTGAGCAGCTGTGTGCAACGCTGTCCAGTTGTTCTTGTCATTGGCATTGATGTCGGCGCTGCGGTCGAGGAGGAGCCGAACCGTAGCCTCGTGTCCATTTTCAGCAGCTGCGTGCAACGCTGTACAGTTGTCTTTGCATTTGGCATTGATGTTAGCGCTGCAGTCGAGGAGGAGCCGAACCGTAGCTTCGTGTCCATTATCAGCAGCCAGTTGCAACGCTGTCCAGTTGTCCTTGTCCTTGGCGTTGATGTCGGCGCTGCGGTCGAGGAGGAGCCGAACCGTAGCTTCGTGTCCATTCCGAGCAGCTGTGTGCAACGCTGTCCAGTTGTCCTTGTCCTTGGCATTGACGTCGGCGCTGCGGTCGAGGAGGAGCCGAACCGTAGCCTCGTGTCCATTCTGAGCAGCTGCGTGCAACGCTGTCCAGTTGTCCTTGTCCTTGGCATTGACGTCGGCGCTGCCGTCGAGGAGGAGCCGAACCATAGCCTCTTGTCCATTCTGAGCAGCTGTGTGAAATGCTGTCCAGTTGTCCTTGTCCTTGGCATTGACGTCGGCCCTGCCGTCGAGGAGGAGCCGAACCGTAGCCTCGTGTCCATTATCAGCAGCCAGTTGCAACGCTGTCCAGTTGTCCTTGTCCTTGGCGTTGATGTCGGCGCTGCGGTCGAGGAGGAGCCGAACCGTAGCTTCGTGTCCATTCCGAGCAGCTGTGTGCAACGCTGTCCAGTTGTCCTTGTCCTTGGCATTGACGTCGGCGCTGCGGTCGAGGAGGAGCCGAACCGTAGCCTCGTGTCCATTCTGAGCAGCTGCGTGCAACGCTGTCCAGTTGTCCTTGTCCTTGGCATTGACGTCGGCGCTGCCGTCGAGGAGGAGCCGAACCATAGCCTCTTGTCCATTCTGAGCAGCTGTGTGAAATGCTGTCCAGTTGTCCTTGTCCTTGGCATTGACGTCGGCGCTGCCGTCGAGGAGGAGCCGAACCGTAGCTTCGTGTCCATTATCAGCAGCCAGTTGCAACGCTGTCCAGTTGTCCTTGTCCTTGGCGTTGATGTCGGCGCTGCGGTCGAGGAGGAGCCGAACCGTAGCTTCGTGTCCATTCCGAGCAGCTGTGTGCAACGCTGTCCTGCTGTCTTTGCCTTTGGCATTGACGTCGCCGCTGCGGTCGAGGAGGAGCCGAACCGTAGCTTCGTGTCCATTCCGAGCAGCTGTGTGCAACGCTGTCCAGTTGTCCTTGCCCTTGGCATTGATGTCGGCGCTGCGGTCGAGGAGGAGCCGAACCGTAGCTTCGTGTCCATTCTGAGCAGCTGTGTGCAACGCTGTCCAGTTGTTCTTGTCATTGGCATTGATGTCGGCGCTGCGGTCGAGGAGGAGCCGAACCGTAGCCTCGTGTCCATTTTCAGCAGCTGCGTGCAACGCTGTCCAGTTGTCTTTGCATTTGGCATTGATGTTAGCGCTGCAGTCGAGGAGGAGCCGAACCGTAGCTTCGTGTCCATTATCAGCAGCCAGTTGCAACGCTGTCCAGTTGTCCTTGTCCTTGGCGTTGATGTCGGCGCTGCGGTCGAGGAGGAGCCGAACCGTAGCTTCGTGTCCATTCCGAGCAGCTGTGTGCAACGCTGTCCAGTTGTCCTTGTCCTTGGCATTGACGTCGGCGCTGCGGTCGAGGAGGAGCCGAACCGTAGCCTCGTGTCCATTCTGAGCAGCTGCGTGCAACGCTGTCCAGTTGTCCTTGTCCTTGGCGTTGATGTCGGCGCTGCGGTCGAGGAGGAGCCGAACCGTAGCCTCGTGTCCATTCTGAGCAGCTGCGTGCAACGCTGTCCAGTTGTCCTTGTCCTTGGCATTGACGTCGGCGCTGCCGTCGAGGAGGAGCCGAACCATAGCCTCTTGTCCATTCTGAGCAGCTGTGTGAAATGCTGTCCAGTTGTCCTTGTCCTTGGCATTGACGTCGGCGCTGCCGTCGAGGAGGAGCCGAACCGTAGCTTCGTGTCCATTATCAGCAGCCAGTTGCAACGCTGTCCAGTTGTCCTTGTCCTTGGCGTTGATGTCGGCGCTGCGGTCGAGGAGGAGCCGAACCGTAGCTTCGTGTCCATTCCGAGCAGCTGTGTGCAACGCTGTCCAGTTGTCCTTGTCCTTGGCCTTGATGTCGGCACTGCGGTCTAGGAGGTGCCGAACCGTAGCCTTGTGTCCATTCTGAGCAGCCAGGTGTAACGCTGTTTGATAGTCTTTATTCTTCGCCTGAATTCCAGCGCCGCGGTCGAGGAGGTACTGAACTATACTTTTGTGTCCACTATTACAAGCCCAGAGCAGCGCTGACCACTTGCTGTTTCTCATCTCCCCGACATCGATATTTCTGCCTCCTAGCGCCTGGATGACTTCCTTGCCATTATATGAATTCCCTGCCGCCACCGTCATGACCCCTTCAGAAATCTCGATATTTGGGTTTCTGGCAAGCAACACTTTCATCACTCCGCTTTGATGATTGAATGCCGCCACCTTCAATAATGCGTCTGTGATTATGATATTAGGGTGTTTAGTAAGTACAAGCTCCACGATCTTCTTACTGAATCGATGTACAATAGTAGTTATCGCAGCGTCAGTGAGATGGATATTCGTATTCCGGCGCAGCAGCATCTCCATCATCTCCTCGTCGGATCTGTCCGCAATCGCTGCTACTGCAGAAGCGGCGATGCTGATACCGATATTTCTGGACAGGAACTCCTTTATTACCTTTGGACACTTATAGTTCATCGCTGCCGCGCTCACAACCTCCTCAGTAATCTCGATGTTATCGCATCTAGCCATGAACATCCTCAATACTTTGATATCACATCTCCTTGCAATCGCGGCTACGACTTTGGCAGAGATTTCAATTTTTGCGTCTCTGTTCAGCAGATTCATGACCACCTCTTCACCAAAGCTTGTTACGATTGCCACCACAGTAGCTGCAGTGATCGTGTCATTGGTATTTTTGCTTAGTAATATCGCCATGATCTCTTTTCCGCTGCTATAGTTCCATGATGCCGCAGTCACTATCTCCCTTGTAATCTCGAGTTTGTTGTTTTCGGCCAGTAGTACTTTCATAAGCTTGTGGTCAAATTTCTTCGCAATCATGGCTACGCCGGCACCAGAGAATTCGACGTCGTGTCTTCTCACTAGTGCTTCCATTATTTCTTTTCCGCGGTCGGAGTTTTCGGCAGCAGCGGTTACTACCTCCTCCGAAATCGTAATTTTTACATCTGGGCTCATTAGCGTTTCATTCATTTCTACTCTGAGATATCTCGCACCTGGGTGGACAGCCCTCTTAGTCTCTATTAGAGCATTGAGAATATCATTTACTATGTGTTTGGTCCCGATTGCTGCCGCCGCCTCAAATGCATTGCGGAAACGGCCACTTCGGATGTTAGCATTGGCCTTTCTATTGAGAAGTAATTTGACTATCGGCACGTGGCGGGATTTAATTGCAGCGTGTAAGGCATTGGTCCCGTTACAACTCTGAACATTGATACAGGCTCCATTGTCCAGGAGCCTTCTCATAAGCACTCCCAACCCATGACATGCTAATATTTGCAGCGGTTCTGCAGCTTGAAAATCATCATTATTATATGCCCGGAATTGTGAAAAAAGCAATACTTTATGTGCCAGATTAATTCTGCGCGGAAATTGTGCTAATCTCTGAAATGCAGCCCACAGGTCGGAATTTTCTTCGTCAGATTCTCTGGCATGCAGTACCCAGTACAAGGCAGCATAATTAAGTAATGGGTATTTTTTTTGTAGGTCAAGGATATCAGCTGAAAATCCGATACTCCATCTAGTCATTCTATCGATCATCGGATCCTCGTCAAATTCGTCAAAACATAAGTACCTTAAGCAGGAAATGGCGAGCTCAAGGTTGGCACCCCGATGGCAGATATTGACGAAATCTAGGTTTGGACTGCTAACATCGGATCCCTTTATCTGATACCCCTCAAGAAATTCTCTAGCTGTTTGATGAACTAGGTGGACAGTACTGTCGCCCCGTATTTTAAGGAAGGATCCAAAAAGCGAGAGGAGAAACCCCTTAATGTTCCGCTGAATTTGACCTCGCATAGAGCCCATCGATGCGGCATCTTGATGGATTGCAATTGCAACCTTCAGCTCCTCTAGCGTCATGGGACGCTTGGCGGAAACTACCCACTGAAGGATTGTCCTGGCCTTCTGTTGATGCTGTGAGGCTATACTGCTTAAAATCCTTCTATACACATCCGACAGGGATTACGGTAGCTCCATGAGCGTTTTGCGAATCGAGTCCTCAGATGTGTCTATATCGTTTCGAAGAGCTTCCACAACAAGTGAAACCCAAAGAAACATCCCTTCCGCCTTCTTTGTGAGAGCTCCAGATGTATAATCCCTCAAAGTCTTATCAAGGTTTTTCGATTCGACTAACCGGCTGACCTCCTGCATAGCATATCGGCCAATGTCTTCCTGTAATTCACAGCATGCATCAAGGGAGATATTCACGATGCTGGTGATATGGTCTCGAAGTTGAACTCCTGGACGGCTAGTTAGGATGATTTTGAATTTGTTGCTGACAGCTGTAAGGTTTCGACAACAATAACCGAGTTCGCTTAAAAATGCCTTTTGTGACTCTATCGAACATTCGTCCAAGCCATCGACGAGACAGAATATGGGATTTGCGTTACAGTTAGTGACAATATTATGAAATACCTTAGATAGCCTCGGAAATGTCCAGTTAGTTTTGCCTTTGAGTGGACTGAACTCGGGAAGGAAGTGCTCAAAAAGCTGCGGTGCTTCGTCTAATAATTGCGCCAGCAGGTACCGTAATATAGCAGTTTCTGTTCTGAGGTCATCATTATCGTGACGACAGAAAAAATAGCCCACGACAGGTTGCCTTTGGTCAACGTTTCCGGTTTTGTTAGCGAGACGCTCAGACAGAAATGCTGAGAGAACACTCTTGCCACAACCGGGGGTGCCACTGATCCAAAGAACATTTAGTGTGTCGTCCTGTAGCCACTTTCGGTACTGTTCATCCTTCAATAACCACTCGAAGGTTCCCTCATGTCGTTTGCGAAATAGTTCATCGCGATAATCTTGATGATAGATCACATTTAAACATTCAAGACATGCTAGCATGTCTTTGCTACCTAATCCTCATGTCTCAGTCAACAGATCCAAATGAAAGTATAACTTGAAGAAGCCAGACTGGCTGAGATTTTATTCTCATCCAGGTATTCTTACGCAAGCTGGCCTTTCAACTGGATGACATACGAGCGTTTTCAACAGTGTCTTTTTGGTTTGCTGTAATAGCCTTGTGAGTGAAATCATTCCAACTATACGCTAGGCTTGATCCATCACGTACCACGATGCTCAAAAAGTTCGTTCACACACCCTCTCAGGCACCTAATCAATGTTTTATACGTTGGATCATGCCTTGATACGAACTTAACCATATTCGAATGGTTTTGCTGTACAGGGATGCGTTCTTCGTTTGGCAAATATAACAGCGCAGAAATTTGCTGAACCATCATCTTTTCTGGGCCGGATCGCTCAAACTTTCCGGACACAGACTGATGCGGGTTAGTTTCTAGTACACTGAGATGAAGTTTCGAGAGTTACCTTTTGAATGGTTGGTGTTTTTGTCGTCTCATAAAAGCTGAAGATTTTACGTCCATCCAAGATATCCGAAAGATCTTCTTTCTGAGTTTCCAGGAGTTCTGAATTAGCTTGCAGATGTTTCACGAGCCGACTTCTTGAAGATTCAGGTTCGTGTGTCATGTCGTCAACCATAGCTTCTATTTCCGCTGTTTGAAGCCCCCGATGTGGCGTTCCAAAGAAGAATAGGCCACGCGTCGAATCCAGCAAGTGTCTATGAGTCGGATTGCTCTTCAATTGGGCTAACACCTGACAAATTTCGTAAGCTTATGTGCTAGAAACGCCTGTAGCGAACAAGATATTACTTGTGATATTAAGATGCCACCAAGACTATGACCGATAAAGAAAATTGGCCGGGTCTTCTCCTGGATAAAACTCAGCCTTTTGATGCCAAACATCGATACCTTAATTACCTCGGGTGAACTCCTTGCATTTTCTAACTGTTCAATGAAATGCCTTCGGTAGTCCAAAATTGTGTCATCTACCGTACTCCTTACAAGGTTGGTGTTATAGCCGTATGACATGACTCGGATGTGCTGAATGTCATGTGGCAAGAAGTCCTTCAGCCACATTCGGCAACTCTCGCGATTTCTCCATGACCCGTATGCATGTCCAGCCATACCTGTTACAGCAAGTATACTGCATCAACACCGCATAAGCAACAACCAGATAATAAAGAATATAGATTGGGAGGGAGGTATCAACTAACTCGGCGACGATCACTTTTCCAGGAACGTTCAATGGTGTGAGATCATAAAATTGACAGTCAATCAAAAGATCCACCATATCGTCGGATCGCTTATCATGTGTCAGAAAACACTGTGTGTCGTTATGTAGGAAGCGCAGGAACGATGCGGGGCACTCCTTGAAGTCCAACAGCGCCGTTTGGATTGAGCTTGGGTCACAACAATCTGGGTAAAGCGACAAAAAGTCTCCACTCCCCAGTTTATCGTGTAATAAACCAAGACCTCGTAGAGACTTGAGTAGATCATCTTTATTCCAAGCTGTTGGCACATTTGATATTCGGAAACACTTCGACAAAAGCTGGATGTCCGGAGCCGGGGGATCGCTTAGAACAGAACTTCCTGAGGCTGGAACTGAACATTCCTTCTCAGTACGCGCACGTTTTGATCCACTTTTCGACTCCTGTCCAGTAGCTGGCTGCTGCTTTCGCTTTCTATTGATGGTTCTTCGGGGGGGTGATGGTTGCTCTGAGTCTGAACGGATATTGGGCAAAGACGCTATTCTAGCAGATTTCCTGGTACTAGTGGGGGCTGTGGGCCCCAGAGTTGGCGTTTTGCGCTTGAGCGGCATTTCGTATGAATATTTTTGCTAGATATAATCAGGCAGTAGTTAATATAAGTTATATGCAACTAAGAACTTGCGGCTAAATGAAATGCTGAAAAGAATACTGAGGTGGGTGGATGTAAAACGAGGCAAAGCAGAGCTCCAAACACCTTGCATTTAAATAGAGAGCGTGAACGTAGATCGAACCGTAATGGGAAAAGCACAGATGCAAGGGTAAGTTAGAAAGGCCTCATTCACTCATGATTGGACGTCACCAAACAGGCTGTGCAATGGCTGACACTTGTCTCAAAACAATTGGCGCTAAAGTAGAGTATGCGGTCAACGATCGACGGTACTCGGGGTCAACCGAGGGGGTCAAGTATTTTTGAGATATCTAACTCCCCGCTAATTTCCTTTTTTAGTCGTCAATACACCTAGGACTAGTCATACCGACATGCGTTATAGCAGTACCAAATACTTGACGGAAGTGTGAATGTAATAGTGCCCAGTTTTGCAACTTTCCAACTCCCAGTACTCGTCAATTTAGTATCATATTTACTACTCGAATGCCAAGCCAAGATTATGCAGCTTTCGCACCCCATGAAATCTCCTGAGAACTTCAAACAAAAATAAGTCGTTGAACTGTAACCTACTCTGTATAATTTTGAAAGAGAATGTAGATAACTCTGAGTATTATTTATCTGGCCCAGTTTAATATTTGAAAATGTTGTGGTGTAATCTCAAACTATTTTAAAACGAATATATTGGCTTGGCATTCAAGTAGCGTACGCATTCGAGTAGGATACGTACTGATCGAGCAAAAACAATTCCGTCTCAATTGATGATGGTTAGAAACATATAAGAGAGGAGAGGCAAGTCTCCATGAAAAATGAAATAAGTATTCAACACGCTAAAGTAACCGTAGCAACGTCTCCCGCCCCACGTGAGCACTCAGCACCTTAGCTTCACACTTGTTAAACTTATGGCTCTCTAGTTGTCCTTATTGTCTATATACGTGGAGAATGACTTCTCTTATATACTTGTATGTACGGTGTCATGATGTCAGGCCGAGGCGAGCAGGCATGGCATGATACCGAGGTCTGGAGTCATGATGCTCTACGCCCTCACGATGCCTTATGAACAACCATTAAGTAGCCGCATGGCTGCACCGTCATAACTAGATGACGTCAGCCCAATATGATATAGTAACACCCACTGGACAGTGAGATTACCTAGGCCTTCCAGTTCGCATCTTGTTGACAGCGTAATAACTTGTACTAACTCCCGGCGATGATATTGTGCAGCCTCATACCATTCTGGATTAAACCAAAGGCTCACGGTGAAAACAAGTCACCCCAATTATGTCCGGAATGGCCAACCGTGAATCCCCACAGCGCCTCATCTACGCTAGAACAGTGGACCTCCCGTTTCGAATAGCGGGACCTCCAGACACCCTACGTAATCCGGGATCGGGTAGACTTCCACCGACCCGGAACGGACTTTTAGGAGGCCTATTAAACACGTCACTCCGAAGTGTAGGAACATATGATATCGTTTTTAGTTGACTGCATCGTCGTATGGTATCTGTTGTACCGAACCTTCTTCCTTGACTATCTTAATCAAATGACACGTATGCAGAACCTAAAGTGCAAGCTGCTCCGCATTTAAACCTAACCCACACCACGTGATGACGAATTCAATAAATCGCTCCAACAGTATCTCTGCCTAACGCTAGCTACACGACTACTACGCAATCCCCCTCGGCGGCCAAGATCATTTATGTGTCATCCATCATTCTTCACTTACACATTGCCGGAATACTGTTCTGAATCCTTCCTCTCACCATGTTCATCCAACCCGGCGACAAAATTCATTCTTCCAGTTTGTTAAGGACAGTCATCACACTCCTCGTAGGAGACTGCCTGGTGTTTTGCGAGTTTCTATCTGGGCCCTGTAACTATAGTAGTCAGCAATTTGGCATTACTCTAACAATGTATCAAAAGGCAACAGTTATAAATTGTGTCTAAAACCTGCCTACCTCTTCTTTAAGCGATTGCTCTCCTTCATTGCATTCTGTTTCGTCATTGCCGTGCTGGTCGTTACCTGACAGGCTTGCTGGCTTCACATGTTGTTTAGGTAGTGAAACAAAGTTAGCGATGGCAGCTAGAATTTCTGGATCATCATCTCCAAACGCCGTATGCATAGCCACAATGACTTGACGCTGTAGTTCCTCGGCCTCTTTCCGTCTGCCCTGTTTCGAAAATGTCGATGCAAGATTTGACATGCTTGCCAAGGTATCTGGATGGTCGGGTCCACGAACCCTCTTAGTTGCCTCCATGACCTGCACCTCTAGCTCCTCGGCATCCTGATATCTCTCTTGGTCCCAAAACGTCGTTGCGAGGTGGTTCATGCTGGTCAACGTATCCGGATGCTCTGGACCGAGTAATCTCTTTCTCGTCTCCATGACGTGCACCTGCAGTTCCTCGGCTTCCTTCCATCGCTCCTGGTTCCGATATATGGTTGCGAGATTGGCCATGCTACTCAAGGTGTCATGATGTTCTCTACCTAGTTCTCTCACTCTCGTCTCCATAATGTGCTGCTCCCGCTCCTCTGTCTCCTTCCATCGCTGCTGGCTCGATAATGTTGATGCGAGGTTACCTATGCTGGTCGCTATATCGGGTTTCTCTTGGCCAGGGTCATTCTTCAACGTTTCCATAACCTGCGTCTCCAGCTCCTCTAATTCCTTGTATTGGCCCTGATTCTGGTATACCGATGCGAGGTTGGCCAGGCTAGTCAAGGTAGATGTATAATCTTCGGCAGGTGCGTTGGTTCTTGTCTGCTTAACCTGCAATTCCAGCTCCTCAGCTTCTTTCGTTCGTCCTTGGCCGCGGTAATTCGAAGCTAGGTCGGTCATGCTGGCCAGCGTATCTGGATGCTCTTGACCGAGTACCCTCGTTCTTATTTTCATGACTTGCAGCTGCACCATCTCAGCTTCCTTCCATCGCCCTTGGTCTTTATATACTGATACAATACTATTTATGCTGGTTAAGGTAGAAGGATGATCTTGGCCGAGAACCCTTGATCTCTTCTCGATTACTTCCAGCTGCAGCTTCTCAACCTCCTTCCATCGTCCCTGCATCCTGAGCGTCGTTGCGAGGTTATCCATGCTGGTTAAGGTGGAAGGATGTTCTTCTCCGAGTACCCTCTGTCTCGTCTCCATGAGGTGCACATTTAGCTTCTCGGCATCTTCCCATCGCTCCTGGATCGTATAAGTCGATGCAAGGTTATTTATGCTAATTAATGTCTCTGGATGGTCTTGGCCGAGTATCCTTTTTTTCGTCTCCACGACCTGCACCTCAAGTTCGTTGGCCTCCTTCAACCGCCCCTGTTCCCAATATGTCGCTGCGAGGTTGGCAATGCTAGACAAGGTATCTGGATGCTCTTGTCCAAGCACCTTCTTTCTCATCTTCATAGCCTGCGCCTCCAGCTCCTCGGCCTCCTTCAATCGCCCCTGCTTTGAAAATGTCGAGGCGAGGTTACTCATTATGGTCATGGTTCTTGGGTGCTTCTGACCAAGTACCCTCTTGGATGTCTCCATGACTTGCATGTACAGCTCCTCAGCCTCCTTCCATCGTCCCTGCTCTAAAAATGTCGTTGCGAGATTGTTAATGCTAGACAGGGTATCTGGATGCTCTCGGCCCACAACCCTCTTTCTTATCTCCACTACTTGCACTTGCAGCGCCTCGGCCTCCTTCCATCGCCCCTGGTTCTTGTATGTCGATGCCAGGCTATTCATGCTTGACATTGTATCTGGATGCTCTTGGCCAAGAATCCTTTTTCTAGCCTCGATGATCTGTAGCTCCAACTCTTCGGCCTCTCTCCATCGTCCTTGGTACCTGTATGTCGCTGCGATGTTGGCTATGCTGGACAAGGTATCTGGATGTTCTTGGCCAAGCAGTCTCTTCCTTGTTTTCATAGCTTGCTCCTCAAGCTCCTCGGCCTCCTTCCATCGTCCCTGGCTTGTATATGTCGATGCGAGGTTATTCATGCTGCTCACGGTATCTGGGTGCTCTTGGCCAAGTATCCTCTTCAACATACTCAAGACCTGCACATGGAGCTCCTCAGCTTCCTTCAATCGCCCTTGATACTCATATATCGATGCAAGGTTTTTCATACTGGTCACCGTATTTGGATGCTCACCACCGATCGCCCTCATTTCCAGCTCCATGACCTGTAGCAGCAACTCTTCAGCCTCTTTCCATCGCCCTTGGTACACATATGTCAATGCGAGGTTATTCATGCCAGTCAAACTCTCGGGATGCTCGTGGCCAAATACCCTCTTGAATTTTTCCACGACCTGTATTCCCAGCTTCTCGGCTTCCTTCCATCGCCCTTGTTTACAATATGTTGAGGCGAGGCTTAGCATGCTGTGCAATGTAGAAGGATGCTCTCGACCGAGGGTCCTCTCCCTTGTCTCTTTAACCCGTAGGTTCAGCTCCTCCGCTTCTTTCCATCGTCCCTGGCTGCGATATGTTGATGCAAGGTTTGCCATGCTCGTCAAGGTAGCAAGGTGCTCTTGACCTAGAACCTTCTGAGATATTTCTATAACCTGAACAAATAGCTCTTCCGCTTCCTTCCAGCGCCCCTGAGCCTGAAATGTTGATCCAAGTTTGATTGTAATAGTGATGGTCTCGAAGCTGTTCCGTCCGTGGGCGCTTTCCGTGCGCTTGAGAACCTCTTGCTGTAATGCTTGTGCTTCCATCCATTCGCCTAGTTTGCTGTGTGATTTGGCTAACTGAAAGAGAGAGTTGATGTAACCTGGATGGGCTTTGTTGTTTTGTTCTAGTTGGTTTTTGATCCGCATCCTCAGGATTTTTGATTTCTCAAATTCTCCCAATGCGTCCAGAAAATTGCCGATGATTTCGTATACGGCCAATGGGATGAAATGGAGTTCACCAAACTCTCGCACCATATCACTAGCCTCTCTTTCGTGCTCCTTCCAGGCTTCTTCAAGTGCGTGTAAACCCCATGTTCGATATTCGTAGACGATGTCAACCCAAATGAGACGACTATTATATCCCTGCGCCTTCTTACTCCTCCAATTCGCGGGCCGTACTGCATCTTTCTCAATCTTTAAATCGTCAGGCTTTCTATTGCTTTTTTCAAGCCATAAATGACATTTCTCCTCGTCTGCCTGGACTCCAAACCCAATCTTGTAACAGAAGGCGATCTGGAATGCAATGTCAGCAGCAAAGGGTGTGTCGTGATTCCTGAAGTAGTTCTTCTTGAGGCTGTCCTGAATTTGGCTGCGAACAAGATAGTTGGCTTCCATGAGATCGGCAAGGTTGTCGGCAATCTAATAGTCCAGCTCTCAGCAAGTTTTTGGATAAGTGCAAAGTTGATTACTGCATACCCGGAAATCTGCAAACCTTGGACAGTCCTGTGTCGAATTCAACTTTTCTGCAGTATGGGATTGCATATCTGGTCTAAATTTATTAGCGATTTGTTGCGGTGACATCAGCTGAAAGTTACCGTTGATCGATTAAAAGACTCAGTAGTGTTCCGAAATCAGACGATCGTTTTTCAGGGTCAAGAACAACACTCAAACTGAAAAATTCCTTGAGACGAGGCCTGTGCTCGGCTTTCAGTGGCATCGATCCCATAAGTTGGTTGGCAAGGTGTTCCATCTTATCATCATATTTGAGCTGCTCAAGAGAACTGAGAGCCCAATTGGATCCGTCAAACTTGTATTCCGTACTATCCTGCACAGCAGGAACACTCCCAAACAGTACCCAAAGACACAGAACGCCAAACGAGTACACGTCTGTCAATTTCGCTTCGGCAGGTGAGAACTCTCCAAAGTGGTGTTCGGGAGCATTCCATGGTCTGGACTTGGGCAGAAAGACCTTTCCTGTTCTACTTGTGGGCTGCGCGGTGGATGCTGTACCTGCGGCAGGAGCCTCACCCCCAACAAGAGCCTCACCAGCGACAAGAGTAGAGTACCCGAAGTCGGCCACCTTCACAGTGGTCTCGCCAGTAGCATCTTTGAAAACAAGCACGTTCTGTGGCTTGACATCCCCATGAATAACATCTGTGTGCTTGTTAACGATCCAACCTGCGATGGAAAAAATGTCAGGGGCGTCATACCGTAAGTATGCAATGTCAACAGGGCATGTCCAATGTCGGCACAAATCTTGAGCCGTTCATCGAAGGACATGTTTATGCCCTCTTGAACGTTCATGTACTGCTGCAGATCCCATGAGGCCTTCTCAAAGACCAGCACAGCGACGGCTTTCGGCATTGTGGGCTTAATTTCCCAGCAAATCCCCTCGAGGTTGACGATGTTTGGGTGGCTTTGAATCGGGGGTTGACTCAAAATCAGGACCTCTGACATCAACGGTAAATAGTCCTCATCGGAATCTCTCTCCCAACGAAATCGCTTAAATGCAAGGGGCAGATCGGCGTGGAATGTAGACTGGCTTATAGTCCCTGTGCCACCCTCTCCGAGATTACCCAGATGAGGTTGCCACGTAATTGGGAGGAAGTCGACGTTACACTTTTGGACAATTGAAAGAAATGCGATTAGATCATTTTGGATGATATCGTTTGCGGGATTTGTTGAGGCGGCGGAGAGGCGGGAAAATATCCCATCGTAATATTGTACCAGAGCAAAGTTACGCGTTGAGAGCATGATGTGTTGTTAGCGAATTCTAAAACTGCCGCACAGTTGAGTGTAAGAAGATAGGCGACCGAATGATAATTTGAAGGCTTTGCGATCCTATTTATTCAGTCATCATGGAGCTTGTCGACCTCACAAAGAGTGACAGGGAAACAAAATAATAAATACCGAGCGGTTCTTGGGTGTGTATGGACACTATTTACTGCTGCCTAACTCAAGTATTAATAACTGGCGGAAAAAAAGGGTGTGCTCGCAAAATGACGAAACATAGCATGATGCAGCCGGCTCGAACGGCACATCGCCTCCAGCTTGTGATACCTGAATGCTTTGCGTCATGCACACACTAATGCACACACTAATGCAAATGCGCATGCATATGCGTTAACTAGCAACGGAGGCGGGTGCTGGTGGTGCGGAGGAACGGCAGCCCAGAAGCGGGAGCACCTCTTTCGCCAATACCAGTAATCTTGATGAGCCAGGCGGGCCAGTTTCAGAATAAGCCCGGCCATTGGAGCGGCCCACGCCTACGGGCTTTGAGTAGGTGGGAGTTGTAGGTGCCTGGGCGAACCATGGTTCAAAAAGCCTGTAGTTTGACTACAGGTAACTATAGGTAACTATGGTCCGGGCGTAGAACTTCAAATGTGTACATATAGTAATACATTTCCAAGAGCCTACTTTCCCTTGGCTATCAGTTCCTGATACAATATCTGCAAAATATGCTCTATCTCATTGATCTCAGTATGCACTCAAGAAATTTGATCAGAGTGGCGACATCGAGAATCTGCGAGATTTCACCCGCAGGCTCAAGTTTCAACAGATTATCAATCATTTGTATGTCACCTTGCGTTGACTGATCAGAGTAACGACTATGAGAAACTTCTGGAACATCCATAGCTTATCAATTGGAAGTCACCTTTCGCCGACTGTCATCATATGCAGCCCACTTAAAAGCCTATAGTCCCCCCAGTCACCCACAGTTATGCCCCAGGCTGTCAAATCGTCGGCCTGGCCAGCGCAGTTTCTAAAATCAAACGGCCTCATCTGGCCCGGCCTGTCGGGAACACTAGCCGATACAGCCGGTGGAAAGACCAGCAGAAAGGGCTCTGGAAAGCGGTGGGGAACACGACGGGATGGAATCCAGGCAGATGCTGGTACATGCAGCTCTCTGAGCTGTTTTCCATGGAGAAGTGCGACCAAGTGGTGATGGACTTCCTAGCAGCTACTGACATCGGGAAGTTTCCTCCCAAGTGAATGATAGTATGGAGGTAGCCAATCACGTTGCTTGCTTCCATGTCTTGGCAGGACACAGGCAACCTGATTGGTCAAACCGATGGCTAGGTAAGCGCGCGAAGGCGTGGAGTGTGGGGGGTGGTGGTCTCTCTCGTTTCTCATTCCTTTGTCTTATGGGTGCTGTCAACTATTCACATTTTCCTTTCTTGTCAACGAGCTCCGCAGTCTAGCCGGCTCGCCTGGAGGCGGAGGTGTCTTTTTATACTATAGTTAAAGTGAATACAGTATGAATAAAACAAAACAAAAAGGGGGGTTTAACAGCCGTTGATGCGCCAGCATTTGGTACGTATCTAACACTCATGATCTTAATGTGAACGTGATTGTCCGATTAGATTAAAGTATCAGATAATGCCCCTCGACACTCGCAAATTAATGGGCTAGATCTTTTCGTTCACCATGTAATGACACAATGAGGAGCATTCATCCTTATGGGACTGGTATTTGTGGAATTGACATTGTGGGTGCTGTGCTTGATGACTCATCCAATACTCCCACGATCACAGCCGTAAAGACCAGCCACTCGGACGTTGAGAATATTCCTTTTAATCGTCCTTCAATTCAGTTATCATACAGCGATGTCCAATTTTTTTAAAAAAACATTATACGGTTTTGATACTTTCTTTAGTATTCCTGAGATTGTTGAATTTCTAACCCTCCCATTCATAGGCGAAGTATCTATCCCAATTCTATTCCGCCCTGTAACAATGCAGTACCATGTCATTATTTTGTAGGGCTAGTGTATCCATTTGGCTTGCACAACGTATCATCGATAATTTCACCGGACCACGATGCTAAGACAGCTCGGTCAGCACTAACAGCTTTGAACCGGATATATTCCCGAGCACTGACCACACTTTATTTGGACCACATTCAAAATTATCGCTGCACGAACCACGATATACATCCAGTCCGAGACTACCCTTCTAGAGCTTGGCGTTTAAGAAAATCACATGTGAGGTATCATGTGAGAAGTACAGTCCATAAACAAAAGTGTTTGTGATGGCCTGGCGACACCTCGTTTTCGGGAATTATCGAAACAAAAGCTATCAACACCCAGTAAAGTGCAGCAAGCTGTGTTTACTATCCCTCAGAAATGGTTTTCGGTTGTCAGAACTGGTAACCCATTGAATACAAGGCTTTGCTGCTGGTCTGCAGCAGCAATTGAGCTCAAAATTGCAGCAGGTACCACAGGACCAAAAAAAAAATCTCAAAGACATTCAGAAGGATCTCACTCAGTACTGTGCAAAGTTTGGAGTTGATAGCTGTCAGTGTTGAGATATGAGCAATTAATGTCTAAAAGTCAGGGTTTTTGGCTAGAAAAGGGCAATTTTACATCCAGATTAGGTGCTGTCTTGGCGTTGAAAAATTCGATCCACAACGGTGGCACCAATACAGCCAGAAATTTTTCAAGCCTTCCAAAACCAAGAGTTTCCTACATTTAGTTTTGTCTATTAATTCATATATTAGCCGTTGATTGTGGTGAAGTGGTGTTGTAAAGTCAGGTATTTTGGTGTAAAAATAGCCGATCACGAACACTTTTGTCTAGGGAATGTACTTTGCGTCATGCACTTTACCTTGCGTTTTCTTTATACGGTACACTCTATGCGCCCACTCTTACCGCCTTCCCTGGGATTGGCCAATTTTGTTCGCAAGCAATGGTTGTGCCGTAACACTACATCAACCGGCGACCCATTCCATCAACCTTACGCACGGGACCCAACCTCTTTATTTTTAGGCAACCGCCTCCCGATTCCCGGCACTTTATTCGAATCCCCCGTTTTCTCCATTCCCATCCTCCTTCACTCAACTCACCATGACCACAACAGACCCCTATCAACTTCTTTCCCTCCCCTCCACCGCAACACGGCAACAGATCCGCGACCGCTACACACTCCTCGCACTCGCTCCACACGCGGAATCTCGAAAACTCAGAGATGCGCACGACCTACTTATGGATCCGATACGGAGGAGCTTTTACGATATGACCCAGCGCATAAATAAAAATATGGATGAGCGCGCACGGTGGTTGCAGGGAGACGCTCAGCAGACGGATAGGGAGATTAGAGAACGGGAAGAGGCGGATGAGCAGAGAGGCAGGGTGTATGCAGAGTTTTTGGATGAAAGGAGGAGGTTGAGGCCAGATGAAGAGGGGAGAAAGAATCGAAGTACCACTAATAATAACTATGGAACGGGGAATAGTGATCAACCGCAGCTTTATCCGACACTCTCGGCAAGGGTGGGGGAACATACGCCGTTGTTTTCGGGCACGAACAATAACGATACTGATGAGCCGTGGTGGTCGGAGTATGTCTCCACCGTGTGGAAGGCAATCAGGCCGCGCATAAATGTCATCCTCACACTCTTCATCCTACTCCTTTTCTTCGGTATACCGTCACGCCACTCCCCAACCCAGCCTCCACCTCCCACCATACCTACCTTACCTCCCACAACTACCCTACCTCCCCCACCACCAACTGCTCCAGTCCCATACGAACGGAAAATCGCAATTATCGGTATCTCCTTCCCCCTCCTGCCTTTTTTTCCACTAACTCCCTAGGTGCCGGTCCCGCTGGTGTCTCCACCGCCTACCACCTCTCCCACCTCGCCTCCCTCTCCCACATCCCCCACCATATCACCATCTTCGAGCAATCCTCCCACATCGGTGGTCGCTCCGTCCTCCACATCCCTATCATTCCGGGTACCAACCTCGACGTCGGCGCAACCACATTCTCAAAGACCGCCTCTCTCCTCTCCAAAGCCGCCGCGCACCTCGGGCTGGACCTTCACCCCTCCAACAGCGGCACCAGAGATCTCGTCGGGGAAGGATCCGGGAGCTTTGGGGTGTATGATTCCACCTTAGCTAACTGTCGGAGGAGGCTAACAGTGTATGCGGGGTAGATACGACGGCCGCTCCTGGTCTTATATCGAGCCGAACCCAGAAAACCTCTTCGGCCGCGCGTGGTGGAACTCTAGGTTATGGCAAAACTACGGGGATTCGGTGGGGAAGGCAGAGAACCTCATCACCGCCGCCCGTCAAGCCCGAGAGAAACTCTACGAATCAACATCAATCTTCACATCCCTCTCCACCATCGTCCACACTGTAGGCCTCGACGTGTTTTCAAAAGTCACCGGCGCGTCGATGCTCTCCGAGCATGATGTTCAGGAAAATTTCCAACGAGAGATCTTCAACCCCTGGGTCCGTGGACGGTATGCGCAGAATCTTGGGACTATCTCGGCACTGGGCGCAATGATGGCGGCGGATAATTCTGCTGTTTTCGAGGTGACAGATGAGAAGGGGATAAGTACACTATGGGAAGGTATGGTTGCGTCTACTAATGCGACGGTGAAGCTAAGTACCCATGTTCGGGGGCTACGGAAGGGGGATTGGGGCGGGTGGATTTTAGCGTCCGAGTCTGGTGGTCGGGAGGCGTTGGAGCCGTTCGATGCGATTGTTCTTGCTAGTCCGTGGGGCTTGACACAACTTGAGATCCGAGGGGATAGGTTGTTCGTGGAGCCGGAGAGCGTGCAGTATGCGGAGATGTTTATTACGCTTTTTTCGTCAAATCAGGATATTTCTGGGGATGAGTTCTCGGGACACCAGGGGATGCCGGGGTTGGTGCTCACTACGCCGTGTAGTTGGGAGTGGAAAGAGATCTCCGAGGGAACAGGGAGGGAAGGGATGGGGCATGCGCCCTTTTGGGTTTTGAGTAAAGTGAAGGAGGTAGTGAGGGGAGGTGCGAGGGAGTGGTTGTATAAGATTGTTTCAGAGCAGGAGGTCAGTGATGATCATATTCGGAAACTTTTGGGTGGGAAGGAGAATGAAGAGAAGAGGTGGTCGTGGGATTATAGGCATCATGTACGTACCCCCACCCCTCCGGAGGAGGCATCAGCTGATGATTGTAGGTACGAGCGTCACATCCGCTCCTTACGCCCAGGGATAGGTTTAGTGAGATAGTTCTGGATGAGAATTTGTGGTACTCCGGGGCAGTGGACGAGTTGACAACGGGCGTGGAGATGGCAAGTCTTATGGGAAATAATATTGCGGAGTTGGTGGTGTTGAAGTGGCAGTCTGAGGGGGAATTTCCGGCTGACTATAAGAAGATTCCAAAGGAAGGGCCGCCAGGGATGTGGAATCATACAAAGGCGACGGTGTAGGAGGGGGATATATATATAAGCTTTTAAGGTGAGAGGGACGGGGGTTGTGTTTTAGTATGAGTAAATCACTTGGATATGATTCGCGTACTACTACTACTTCCAGTGGTCTTAAGTATAGCAGCCGAATTTTATTGGTTGACTAACCCTAACCGCTATTAACGCAACCCTTCAGGTAGCCGACGAGAAAATAATACGTTTGTTATTACGGGATTGGCATCATAGATTATATCGGGTGAGGTGAGGTGTTTTTGAACCTGAATATACCTTGGTAAAGCAGGGCACTGGACGGGTCGGGAATGCCTGTGTTAGTCAAACCAAGCCATCGGGCGATGGATGATTGGTGTGGTACTAAGTACTCGAAAACCCCATCATTCATCCCTTATAGGTACAAGTCACGGTAAGAGCATTAAATACACAGGTTCTTTACGTCCTGTACTACTCCTCAAAAATGAAGCACGGGGAAAGGCAAGGTTAGGGTTAGAGTTGTCCCCAAACTTAGGCGTTCTAGGCGATGGGCAACGCCATCCATAGAGAAGATCTAGTGTTCTAGTCAGTTCGTGGAATTTGTTGCTCCGTGGAGTGACTGGTCAGTTCATGGAGCCCCACCTTCCACGAATGAACCAGTCAAATCACGGATCCATGAACTGACCAGTGCTAATTATGCTCAACCAAAATTAAAAGTTACTCCAATCGCAAAGTTATGTATACATGAAATATTTATAATTCATCGCTCTTTCAACTCCCAGTCCCCAATTTACCATATCTCTAATATTGATAGAATAGTGGTGGAAAAACATCAATTTTCGGCAGTTTTTAGGTGTGTTTTTAAAGCCGCTCTATCAATTTTAAAGATATTATAACTCAAAGACCGGGAATTGAAAGAGCAATGTATTGTGTATGTTACATATATATATCTCTTTGTGATTGGACAAATATTCGCAGACTTAATTAGACCGACATTGTGTCATTTTTGTCTATCCAGCCATGGCTCCATGAAGTGACTGGTCAGTTCACGGAATTGTGGTAGACTCCATGAAGTGACCGGTCAGTTCATGGAGCCCAGTTATTCCATGGGTTGACCGGTCACTCCACGGAGCAACATCCTCCACGAACTGACTAGAACATCTAGCCATAGCCCGAACAGTAGTATCTAGCAACATGACCAAAGGAAATCACTCTTTATCTATACTTCATCAAATCACAAGTGTGATATCTCAACTCAAAGATGCTTCTCAGCGTAAACCGTATATGTGTTGAATTTACCCGAAGATCATACAGATGCGAAACTATTCAACTAGTGGACTCGCACTTCCCTCCAACACACGTCTTTACATTTGCACTCATTTACAAACATTTGTAGAAGAATGGGAACAGACAGCAAAACTGAAATGAAACACTAAACGAAGCATAAACAATGTTGCCAACTTGGAGGAGTAGAGGCCACCACCGCAGCCGCCACTCTGCCTGGACTCTCCCAAATGTTGTGGCAACGCCCTAAATGGTATGGAATATAAGGGGGTTTATTGGGAGTGTTCTGGTGAGTTTTGGAAGAAGCGAGCGACCTGGAAGATATGCTCAAGGGGGCGGCGACCCTAAGACACCCTTAGCCCGTGGTCGACGGCCACCGACTAGCTGAACTCCGAAGCCTAAAAGTTCTGAGGATAATGGATTTGATTGGGTAAAAGGGGCTTGGCAAAATTAAGCGGTGGTGTGGGTGGTTGTCACGGAGGATGTTGTTGGCTAGAAACGTGCTCTCTATTCTCAGGGGGCCACCCTCTATGTATATACAGTGTTGAGCTGCACATGTGACCCGAAGCGTAACCCTAACCCAATACGTACATCCTCCATCCACCTCCATCCGCAAAAAGTTTCCTGCCCATCCGTCAAACCCAAAGAAAAGAAAAGCAGCTTCATCGCCTGTCGACTCTTAGGTTGCCATTGCTGCAATTCTCAGGCTCTTTCTCGTCGGCAGCACTCCTTTGGTCTTCAGTGTTCCTGGCTTGGTCGTTGCCGACAGGTTTACGGGGCTTTGAATCTGACGGAGGAGATTGTTGAACTTTTCGTCATTGAGTGCGGCTGCATACTCCCGCACTGTTTCGCTGCCTCCAAAGCGAGTGAGGTTTGTCAGTGGCTCCCATGTGCTCTCCTCCTCAGATTCGCCCTTCCACTGAACACGGAACTGGGCCTTACCGTCTTCACTGGTTCACCCCTCCCGGATAGCTTCTACTCCTTGCTCAACTTTGCCACTCTTGCTGACTCTGATTGGTGGTGGTGGGTTCTGTGGTCGGGACTCGTTGATAGTGCACCGCTTGAACTTCCTGATATTGTAAGTTTCGTGTATATGGCGGTGCTCGGGCATATCTGTGATCTCGAAGGCATTGCCATTGTCGTGCTGTATGCCGATTGTATACGGACCGACATGTCGTTGTTGTAGTGCACGACTTAGCCGCGCTCCCGATCGGTTGGTTTTGGTGCCTGGTGCTGCCGTGCCACAGCGCAATCGCATGTTGCAGGTGTTGATCATAACTCTGTTGCCTGTCTGGAAGTTGTGTGGTGGACGCTGCTTATTTGCCTCCGCGGCCTGGGCAGCTTGGGCGATTGCCAGTTGGTCTTTAAGCTGGGCAAGGATGTCTGCCATGGTTGTTGCGAAGCTGACTGCTTGATGCCCCCCTTGCCCAGTTCAATTTGCGGAGGTTGTGGGGGCGATGATATTGAAGGGCATTGGCGGGATGGATCTGAGGTCTGCTTCCAATGTGGTCGTCTCAGTTGCCTTGTTCTTGCTAGCGTTGTATGCGAATTCTGCCAATGGTAGTAGCTTGGCCCAACATCTTTCATTGCCTGCAGCAAAGGTATGGAGGTAGCGCTTGATCATACTGTTGACCTTCTCTGCCAGCCTGTCCATCAGTGGGTGCAACGCCGTCAACATTCATAGTTTAGTCCGCCAGATTTCATTCAGGTGCTGCCATCAGTCGGAAGTGAATCTGACGTCTCTGTTGCTGACGATCGACTCTGGGATTCCATGTAGTCGGCAATACAGGTTGAGGAAAATCTCCACAAAACGTTGAGCCGTGAGGTCTTTCTCTGTCATGGCCATCCAGGGAGCTCTTTTGGCAGGGCGTCAACGAAGATGATGATTGTGTCATTTCTGTTGCTCACTGGAAGCTGTGTCATCAAATCGATGTTAATGCGTTGCAACCACTCGCTGGGAACATCCAGTGGTTGCAGTATGCCATTTAGTTTCTGATTTGTCTATTTTGCCCGGTGGCATGCGGCGCACCCCTTGACGTACTGTTTGACCGTCTGATATTGGCGCAGCCAAAAGAACCGTCTGCCGACTGTTGACACTGTCCGGTCGATTCCGAAATGTCCGCCCACTGCTGAGTCGCGTGCCTCGTGTAAAACTTTGATTTGGAGCTCCTTGGGTATGCAAAGGCAGTCAGTTGCACGATGCAAAATCAGGCCATCATCGTTCATCCAATAGTGTCATGCTCTATCTTGTCGTTGTTTCCTCTGTTCTGGGGTTTCCTGGTGTTGGTTCACTGCGGTGCCTGGGAGTTTCCGATATACCATGTCAAAGTAAGGATTCTGCAGGTATGCTGGTCACACCTTGTCCGTCTAACTGTCAGCTTGTATGATGTATGCATACATCAGTTCCGCCGTGGGGTTATTATTCCATAGGTCATTGGGGATTGTTCGCACTGTGCGCGGTAGTGGTCGGTCCTTGTAGTCATGCCGCTGGCTGAGCGCATCTTGAATTTTGTTAATGGCTTCCGGTAGGTACTCGATTTCGAAATCGTAATCCTTCAGAGTTCTAAGGAGTCGCATTTGCCGACTCGTCAGGCGTGGCTGCTTGAGGATATGCTGCACGGCTGAGTGTTCGGTTTGGACCTTGAATCCGCCGGCTCTATGGAGGTAGAAACGCTAATGCTCGATACAGTGTTTGACTCCCAAAAGTTCATGGTCATACGTTGAATATCTAGTGCCTGCATCTTGTAACATACGGGACAAGTAAGCGATGATTCTGTTCGTCCATTTGCCGTCCTCTATGTTTTGCAATTGCCGCAGTGTGGCTTCAATCGTGAAATCCGAGGCATCTGTCCATACTCTGTATTGACCTCCTTGTTACGATGGTAGCGCGAGTACTGGGTGTGCCTGCATGGTTGCCTTGAAGATATCTACTGCGCTGGTAACCTGTTTGCACTTTTCCGGATCATTCTGTACTCTGTTGAACTGTGTCGGCATTACGTTGAGCATGGCTGTGGGCAAATACACTCTTTCGTACGTGTGGAAGTAAATGTTATTGGGGATGCAGCTGAACCCCCGCTAAATCTAACTACGTGAGCGGCCCGCAGAGCCGCAACATAACGTGACCACCCGCATCACAACCTTCTCCAATCATCTTTGAGAAACCTCTTGATGAAACAAAACACCCTGATCAAAAACAAACATGCCTCGGCAACGTCTCTTGAACGTTCAAACGAGAAAAACAAAAGAAAACCATGGGAGTTTCCCGTCTTGCCGCCACGACTGAGAAACAAACAAATAAAACACCAGATTCTTCGTCCAAAGAAAATGAAACTTGTTTCTCACGCCTTCTTCAATCTCGCTTTGTTGTGCTCCTTTGGCCGCCCGCCTATTCCTTTCCAGTACTGCTTCACCGTTTCTTTTGCTTGTGCCATATTCTCCTCTGGTTCCCAAGTATTATCCTTCTTGTCCCATCCTTTCCATTTCACCTCATATTCCCAAGCGGTTTCATCAGAACTTGTCCGGTAATTTGCGATTGATTCGACGACATAGCTTGTGCCTGTACGGCTTGTTTGTACCGGCGGGGGCGGCGGACGCCAAGCAACCCTATAATTGTCCATGCGGTCAACCATGGGCCTGCTGATATTGACAGTATCATGGGTCATCATGTTGTTTGGAAGATCTAGTTCGACGGCGTTCCCGCATATTTGGAGGATATCGTATGGGCCAATGTAACGATGCACCAGTTTGCGGCGCATTGAGTTGACGTGTGCGTATGTGATTGGCAGATCCTTTGTATCTGAAAATACCTTCGCACCGGCGATGATAGCAGGGTCGATTGGGCATCACGACTTATTAGTCTCAGCCGTCTGTTCATCATGAGCATCGTGGAGCTCATCTCTGGGGACTCCCAAAATACGCTGCAATCGTTCGACGAATTCACAGCCTTGTAAGGTGTCTGCCGATGTCTTGGCCTGCGGCCGTTGGAGGTCTGCAATTAAGTCTAGCGGCAAAGGCGGTGCATAACCAAGGTCGAGTTCAAACGGCCTCTGCTTCGTCGAACTGTGTACAGAGGAATTGTAAGCATACTCTGCTAGTGGAAGGTAGTCGTCCCAATTGGCCTGATCGTGAGTTGCGAAGCCTCACAAATGATGTACCACCGTCTTGTTTGAGTTCTCCGAGAGACGATCCGTTTCTGGATGGAACACTGTAGACATGAGCAGCTTCTGTCACGGTTGTGCTGAGTGACGATCGATGGCGGAGTGATGATCGATGAATAATACAAAGGATACCGCACGACGAGAATGAAATCAGGTTTCGAACGAAAGCTAAAGCACTTCGAGAATGAGATCAGGTTTCGAGTGGAGGCTAAAGCACGATGAGAATGAAATCAGGTTTCGAACGAAAACTAAAGCACAACGAGAATGAAATGAGGTTTCGAGTGGAGGCTAAAGCACAACGAGAATGAAATCAGGTTTCGAATCAGGTTTCACGGGAGACGTAGAAATCGTGCAAGAGAGGTGTACAAAGTAAGCAGGAGTTCGGATGTATTATGGAACGAGTGAATTAATGTATATAAACCGGGCGATTTGGCGCAGGATAAGTTTCTTTCTTCACTCGTTCCCTCGTCTATAAAACAATCAATTAAGCTTCGGCTTTCACTTCTTTCACACTCGGTGATTCTGGATCGAGTCTCTTGCATACAGTCTTTGTTTCTTTAGCTACAAGCTATTCTCGACTCTTGAGCCTTCCGGCTCTTGGATTTTATAACCTCTAGAACCCCGAACCCTGAATTCTCGACACCCAGCCCTGAAACCTTGACAGAAGAACGAGTCAAAAATCGATTCTACCGGATATATTCTCAGTTTTAGTCCTAGTTTATGTGCCGCTATTTTCACCAAAGCGGTTGTTACTTTTGTCACAGACCTCGATCCCTTCCGTTAGCAGCATTCTTACATCACCAGAAAGATGTCAGGCGAATCCTCAACAATGGCCCACGATGTAACCTGACAACGGCGGTTCAGCAGGAGCTGGAAAACGTAACACAGGCGGACACGGAGGCGATGAACGAAGAACAATTCCGAAGTTACATCCAAAATGTCAAAAAGGGGTTGAACGCCCTCGCCAGATTACCGACGACCAGCAAGCTGAACGAATTGATGAAGAAACGACAATCTGTGAAAGATGCGGAAGCACCAATATCAGAATTATCGGACGAAAGAGAAAACTGGAAAATGGAAGCGAACCTAGCAACACAGAGACTGGCAGCAGCAGAAGGAACAGTTCCCGAATGCAGTCATGGGGACTAAGTGGAAAAAGTCCGGAACCTGGAACAACAACTGGAAGAAAGGAATCCAGACCTGGCGGAACTGAAACAAGACCTGGAAGACGGCCAGGCACAGATGGAGAAATTCAGATCGTTGGCAGAAGAAAATCGGGAACAGGTAACCCGAATCTTGAGACTAACGGAAGGAAGGATGGGAGAAAGCGAAGAGAGGGAACCAGAAGAAAAGGGCAACGAAATTGCCCGTTTTTCAGGAACAGACAGGAAGGAACTTAGGGGATAGAAGGTGCAGTTGGCTTTGAAGATAGCAGGAAAACCCAGAACGTTCAATACCGAACAGAAGAAGCTAAGGTACGCGATGGGACGTCTCGAGGGAGTAGCCATGGCACAGCTTATGCCATACTGTGAAGAAGTTTTGGGGGAAGTAAAACTCAATTCCTTAAAAGATCTGCTTGACCTGTTGGACTTAGCTTTCGGAGACCAAGACAAAGCGGCAACGGCCAAGAGGGAACTATTGAAACTCAAACAACGAGACCGCGAATTCTCCCAGTACTACGCCGAATTCCAGAGGTACGTAGCGACGTTAAGTGGAACACGGAAGCCCAGCTAGATGCATTACGAAATGGGCTGTCAAACGAACTCAAAGACTCCTTACAACACACCGAGTTACCGGAAAACCTGGTCGAATTCGTCAAGCTGTGTTCAAAAAGAGACTCTCAGCTGAGAGCCCGGGCCGCGGAAAGGAAGTCAGGAAGGTGGGAAGGAGGATACAAGAAGTCCGACCCAACGACCAGCACCACACCCGCCTCAGAGACTGCACCTGCGGGAACAGTAGCAGGGTATTTCGGCCCCGCCCCAATGGACCTCTCAGCAGTCAAAGGCAGGAAGATCACACCAGAAGAGAGAAAGAGACGAAGGGAAGGAGGACTATGTATGTACTGTGGGGACTCAAGGCACTTCGCAGCAAGTTGCCCGAGAAAATTGAAAGCAGCATCAGGACAGGTGGAAGTAACGCCTTTTAAGAAAGCAGGAAATGAAATGGATGCAGATTCGGGAACAGGGAAAGGAAAGGAAGTCGAGTCGGGAAAAGTTTAAACCAGTGCAATAAGATGGCCATTGCACTGGGCACGAATCTCCTTTGTCTACAGTTGTTAAGTCTCGTTTTGAAATTTCGCAGTTTTCAATCAGTAGTGCAGAAATTAAGGAGTCTTTAATGGAAAGCAAACATCTTGTTGTAAAATGTTCGCTGAAAATCGGAGACAGGTTAATCGATACACACGCTCTAATTGACTGCGGAGCCACGGGAATAGCATTTGTGGATAAAGATTTTGTTCGCCATCATCAGTTAGAAGAGAAGGAATTACGAGAATCAAGAGAGTTAGAGGTTATCGATGGAAGACCCATCGAATCAGGAACCATTACGACCATGGCCAAGTTAAATATAGGAATAAGATCACATCAGGAGCAACTACCAGCGTTCGTAACAAAGTTAGGGCATTATCCGATCGTACTAGGATTGCCATGGTTACAACTTCACGACGTAACGGTTAAATTCCAAGCCCGAAGGATCGGTTTCGAAAGCAGCTACTGCCAACAACACTGCCAACACCATTCGAGCGTATGGGTGTGGGGCAATCATATGGAAACAATAGATCCGGAGACACCCAGGCTAGACATCTGCGCAGTAGCCGCCTCACCCTTTATGAGAAGAATAAGAAGGAGAGACTCAAAGTTTACGCCGTCACGTTGTAGAAATCAATAAAGCCTTGGGAATAAAAGACCTACAAGACAAACCTCTCGAAGAAGTCATTCCCAAGGAGTACCACGAATTTCTACCTCTATTCAGCAAAGTAATCGCAGAAACCTTACCTCCGCATCGACCTTACGATCATAAGATTAAACTACAGGAAGGATTCACACCTCCATTTGGACCTATCTACAGTCTCTCACGAGAAGAATTGGGAGTACTAAAAGAATGGATAGAAAAGAACTTGTCCAAGGGATTCATTCGATCATCGTCATCACCCTGCGGAGCCCCGGTACTTTTCGCTCCAAAACCAGGAGGAGGCCTGAGACTCTGCGTCGACTACCGAGGCCTGAACGAAGGAACAATAAAAAACCGGTATCCCCTACCATTAATCCAAGAAACCTTCTAAGACTCTCCAAAGCCCGTTACTACACCAAGTTAGACGTCCGCGATGCGTATAACATGATTAGAATCGCAGAAGGGGACGAATGGAAAACGGCTTTCAGGACCCGCTATGGACTTTTCGAATCACTGGTTATGCCCTTCGGACTTACCAACGCACCAGCATCCTTCCAAGAATTCATCAACGATACACTACGACCTTTCCTGGACATCTTCTGCACGGCCTTTTTGGACGACATCCTTATCTACAGCGATAACCTGAAGGAGCACAAGGAACACGTCAGAGCAGTCATGACCGCACTCAAGGAAGCTGGTCTCTACCTAAAAGCAGAAAAATGCGAGTTCCATAAGGAAGAAGTCAAATACCTAGGGCTAATTGTCGGAGTAAACGGAATCAAAATGGATCCGGAGAAAGTCCATGCAGTTGAAAATTGGGAAGCACCGGGAAAACTTAAAGAAGTCCAAGCCTTTTTAGGCTTCGCCAATTCTACCGACGATTCATACGGAATTACAGTAGGGTGGTACAACCGCTAACAAAACTCACGAAAAAGCTAATACCCTTTCACTGGGGACCCGATCAGAAAAGAGCATTCGCCGAACTCAAGTTAGCTTTTACGACGGCACCAGTGCTAGCCCACTTCAACTACGAAAAAGAGATAGTCCTAGAAACGACGCTTCGAGTATGTATCAGCAGAGTCCTTTCTCAGTACGATGATCATGGAATATTACACCCAGTGGCCTTCTTTTCCAAAAAACATTCGCCTGCCGAAGAAAATTACGAAATTTACGATCAAGAATTAGGCGCAATAGTTAAAAGTTTGGAACAATGGAGACCTGAGTGCGAAGGTTCAGCACACCCGATCAAGATTCTCACAGATCACAAGAACCTGGAGTACTTCATGACTTCGAAGCTGTTGAACCGAAGGCAAACAAGGTGGTCCGAATTTCTCTCCCGTTTTAAATTCAAAATCGTTTATCGCCCAGGCAAACAAGGACAGAAGCCCGATGCACTCACAAGAATGCCAGGAGACATTCCTCCGAAGGGGGGGCAGAAAAAACCCAGCAAATGTGCTAAAAACAGAAAACCTCGACAAGAACTACGCAAAACCTTGTAGTGGCGTTTGCAGAGACGGTCAATCTGGACAACGATTCAACAAGCGCCAAAGAACTATGGAACTGGGTAAAAAGGGTGTGTCAACAATGCCCGTACGACAGCAGCGAAGGACTATGTACACACAAGGAACAACCGTTGGAAATTTCCGAAACACAAATCCTACCAACGGACGAGGACAAGCTCAAATGGATCAGGAATGCCATGATTCTCCGGTCGCGGGGCATCCAGGACGAGCAAAAACCTACGACCTGCTAAGCCGAAGCCATTCCTGGAACCAAATGAGAAGGACGTGGACCGCTATGTACGAAACTGCCACACCTGCCAGAGGAGCAAGGCAACCCACGGAAAGACTCATGGCTTGTTACGACCGTTAGAAATACCGGAGCAACCATGGAAGGATCTGAGCATGGACTTCGTAGTCGGACTACCAGAAAGTGAAGGATTCAACGCAATATGGGTAGTGGTTGACCGCCTAACGAAAATGCGACATCTGGTACCCTGTACAGACAAAGTAGATGGAAAGAAGCTGGGAGAAATGTACGTCAAAGAAGTGTTCAGACTGCACGGACTGCCCGAAACAATAGTGTCGGATCGAGGACCGCAATTCGCTTCGGAATTCTGGAAACACGTCTGCTAGAGACTGGGAATCGAGCGAAGACTCTCAACCGCGTTTCATCCCAGACCGATGGCCAAACTGAAAGAATCAACGCGGTAATGGAACAGTATCTCCGGAACTTTGTCAATTATCAACAAGACGACTGGGTTAAATGGCTACCACTGGCAGAATTCGCAGCTAACAATCATACCTCGGAGACAACCAATTGCTCCGCGTTCTTTGGTAACTACGGCTTTCATCCACAAATGACTTTGGCCAACATCCAATCAAGATCCTAACGACATTCGCGAAGTCAATGCTCAGCAGATGGCCCAAAGGATGGAACAACTTTTTAGCGAACTCAGAGCCGAGATGAAAAGGGCCCAGGCCGTACAGTCCGAACAGGCCAACAAGTCCCGAAGAGTCGGCACATTATTGGAAGTCGGCGATAAAATTTGGTTGGACGCACGAAATATATCAACAACCCGACCAAGCAAGAAACTCGACTGGAAACGCATAGGGCCATATGAAATCACCGAGGTCATTAGCCCCTGGGCTTATCGGATCAAATTACCAAGCCTGCTACGCATTCACGATGTCCAACCGATATCTCGATTAGAAAGGGCTGCTAGGGACCCTCTTCCACTACAAAAACAAGAACCCCCACCACCGGTGATAGTTGAAGGAGAAGAGGAGTACGAAGTCGAACGGATAGAGATTCGAGGTTGTTCCGAAGGCAATTGCAATATCTCGTAAAATGGAGGGGTTACGACGAGCGCAGCTGGGAACCCGCGGCCAACATAGACGGACTTAAAGCTATCGACGATTTTCACACTGAACAACCTGGCAAGCCCGGGTCGTGAACCTCGTAGGTACTCGGCGTTGGAGAGGGGGAGCTACTGTCACGGTTGTGCTGAGTGACGATCGATGGCGGAGTGATGATCGATGAATAATACAAAGGATAACGCACGACGAGAATGAAATCAGGTTTCGAACGAAAGCTAAACACTACGAGAATGAGATCAGGTTTCGAGTGGAGGCTAAACACGACGAGAATGAAATCAGGTTTCGAACGAAAGCTAAAGCACGACGAGAATGAAATCAGGTTTCGAGTGGAGGCTAAAGCACGACGAGAATGAAATCAGGTTGCGAATCAGGTTTCACGGGAGACGTAGGAATCGTGCAAGAGAGGTGTACAAAGAAAGCAGGAGTTCGGATGTATTATGGAACGAGTGAATTAATGTCTATAAACCGGGCGATTTGGCGGAGGATAAGTTTATTTCTTCACTCGTTCTCTCGTCTATAAAACAATCAATCAAGCTTCGGCTTTCACTTCTTTCACACTCGGTGATTCTGGATCGAGTCTCTGGCGTACAGTCTTTGTTTCTTTAGCTACAAGCTATTCTCGACTCTTGAGCCTTCCGGCTCTTGGATTTTATAACCCCTAGAACCCCGAACCCTGAACCCTCGACACCCAGCCCTGAAACCTTGACATCTTCGTCTGCAGAATCCACGCAACTTCTCTCCAGTAGGCTGCTGTGAAGCGAACAGCGCAGTCTGATACAATCTTTTGTGGCACTCCGTGTAGGCGGAAGATGTTGTCGATGAACATCTGTGCAAAGGCCGGTGCGTCGACTGTTTTCTTGCAGGCTCGCCAATGTGCTCTCTTTGTCATATGGTCGATAAACCTTACTATGCAGTCATGCCCCTCTCCTGAGATCGGTACGTCGGTTATGATGTCGATGCCGATTCTTTCCCATCGGCCTTTGGCTATAGGAAGTGTTTGGAGGTGGCCCATGGGTTTTGTGCTCCGGTGGTTGGTTCTATGGCATAAGTCGCAGCCCCCAACGTATCGCTGGGTGTTGCACCACATTTTCTTCCAGAAATATCTATCTTTCATGCGTAAGTACGTTCGGCCTGCACCAAAGTGTCCCCCAGAAGGTGTGTCGTGGGCATCATGGAGGATTCGTCGCCACATCGTCTTTGGAATACACAGCCCTCCTCTCTCAGCGTGTTTTTCTGTCTCTCCTTTGTCCTTCTTCTCACTGTTCCTTACAGTTTTCTCCATCCCATCTTCCTCTTCCTTGTTCTTTGCCCCTGCATCTTTCTCTATCTCTTTCTTTTCGGTCCTTTTATTTGCTCTTGTTTCTTCTTCGCTGTCTTTCGCTCTTGTTTCTTCTTCGCCAGCTTTCATCATTGCCTTTGCATCATTCTCCACCTCTTTCTTTTCCAAATGTCCACGTAACCACAATAAGCCATTCTCTTGTAAATAGAAACGTTGCGCTGACACCCATAGTTTGCGTTCTTTGGTAGATGCTGTGGGTGGCGGGGGGCAGGGACTTGGGTTGGCTAAGAAATGTGAAATAGGCCCGAACCATTCGTCATCAATTATGCCCGCCTTGATGTCATCAAGCCATTCTCCGGCCGCGCTAATTTCAAGTCCCATTACATTGCAACGCTCCCGACAGAAATCCAGGCGGCGAGATAATGCGTCCAAGACTTGATTCTTGATGCCCGAGATGTGCTTGACCTCCCAGTCAAAATTCTGGAGGACCGTCAGGATATCCATCTGACGCACGGTGAGGTTTGGTTGTGTGAGGATCCAACGCAAGGTCGCATGGTCCGTATGTACCAAAATGGCTGCTCGGCTCCGTGTAGGTTGAATTTCACGTATAATACCGCATCTCGGATGCGTCAAAGTTCTCTGTCGTACGCGGGGTATCGCGTCTCCGCATCGTGTAATTTACGGCTGAAATAGCATAGTACTTTCTCTGCCATGTTTTGCACCTGGGAAAGCACTGCGCCCAACGCATATTGGCTAGCATCGACATGTAGGCAATATTTAGATTTGGAGTCTGGTAGGGCAAGGACCGGAGCATTGCAGAGTGCCTTTTTGAGTGTGCCGAAAGCATGCTGGCAATACCAATCCTATGCGAATGGACTGCAGAAGATCTTGTTCGGCTCTCCACGTTGCTGCCCAATGTCCCCTGTTCCTTTCAGTGGAGTGCAGATGGTCTATAGCGGCATGGCGATGTGAGCATAGTGTTCAATACATTTTCTATAGCGACTGGTGAGGCCCAGGAAGCCTCTGACGTCCTTACTGTTTTCAGGTTTGGGCCAGTCCATGACCGCACGGGTTTTATGTTCCTGGGCGTGGATGCCATCATTGTCAATGTAAAAGCCGCAGAAGTCGACTTTCTGACAGGCCCAGGCGCACATTCCACGTTTGGCTTTGAGAATATGATCCGCCAGTAAGGTCAGGACTTCTTGGACATGTATGACCCGCTCCTCCAGGGTACGGCTGTGGATCATAATGTCGTCAAAGTATACGACAATGAATTTGTGTTTTATTGGCTCCAGGATGCCGTACATCATGCGCATGAACTGACTTGGTGCGTTCGCCAGGCCAAACGGGAGGACTTGCCACTCATACAATCCAAATTTCGAAGTGAAGGCCGTCTTTTCTCTGTCAGCTGCTGCGATGAGCATTTGGTGGTAACCAGCCGCTAAGTACAATTTGGTGAACCAGCAGGAGCCATGCATGGAGTTAAGTAAGTCCTTGATGTGTGGGAGAGAATAACGATCCTTGACAGTTATGGCATTCACTGCGCCATAATCGATATACATACGCAGCGTACTGTCAGGCTTTGGCACAAATAACACTGGTGAGCCGAAATTGCTTCGCCAGGGTTGAATCTAACCACAGGGAATTGCCTTGCCTACCTGCCTCCGAAGCTCCTGTTCTTCTTGCGGAAAGATGCGGTACGGTGAGCGGAACGGTATTTTTCCATTTGGGTCAGTTTTAATTTCCAAATTGGCCTGCCTTCCATTCTTCGAATTTGCATAAGTTGGCTCGCCAAAGGGGCCCTGAAATTTGGTCAACATCTCTTGAAACTCTCCCGGTGGTTTGTGGGTGGGATGGGTGTCCCCAGCGCCACGGTGGTGCACTTTGATAAACAAGGCCTGTTGCAACAGGCGGGCAGATACGTTTTTTAGTTCTGCCTTCTGTATGTTGTGGATGCCCATGAATTTCGCCTGCTCCGCTATACTTTTGATGACGTCCACTGGGCGTAAGCCAGTTAGATAGTGAACTTGGCCATCCTCTCTTTCCTCCCAGAGGTTATCGGCGATCAACATTTCGTTGCTGTCATGGTCCATTTGATAACATCGATTTATGTCGCACATCTATCTTTTGCGTAGCACGATATTGAAGCCCTTGACATCATAGACCGTCAATTTCGCTTCGTAGACGTATGACGAACCAAGTTGTAGTTTCAATTTGACTTGTTGGCATTTCTCTATGCCATTCTCTGCGTTGACATTGGCAGTCTCCACAATCATCCACCCCGCATCTTTTGTATTTAGAGAGGCCCCTTGACGTCTTAGCTCATCCAGAAACTTCCGACCGAAGTAATTCTCCAGTTGTCAAGAAAGAGCACGAGCATGGCCGGACAACCGAAGGAATGAGCTGGCCGGCCCCGGGCGAAGAACCAGTGGTCAAGACCATTATACTGAATGACGACACCACAGCCAAGAGAGCCGCGCAGCGATGGGCAAGAGAGAAGGAAGCCAAAGTGGGAGCGGGAGTCTGGATGCGGTGGATAGATGGATCGCGCTCTGACGATGGCCGAGTGGGAGCCGCTGCAGTGTGTAAACACGGAAACGAATGGTGGACCCGGCGCAGTTATCTAGGCACTGGACGCATGGAGGTCTTGGATGCCGAATTGTGGGCGATCGGACTCGCGCTCGGTGAGACAATCAAGAAGAGAGAACCACTGCAAAGGCATGGAGTGAAGACGGTAGCGATCTTCAGCGACTCACAAGCCGCCATTTGACGAATGGCACATCTGGAGCCGGGCCCTGGACAGCGATTAGCGAGACGGATCAATCGAAGGGCGCCGACCCTCCTCGCCCATGGAGTCGCAATGGAGATTCATTGGGTCCCGGGGCACTCCGGCATTGCCGGGAACGAAGAATCGGACCACCAGGCGAACTTAGCCCGAGATGCCAATGGAAGCACGGCAATAGAGCGGCCATACACCTCGGCTTCAAATAAAGCTAGACGGATCTCTGAGGGGAGATCAGCAGCCAAGGCACAGTGGGAGGCCGACAAATGTAGTAAGCACTTCGGCTACAGACTGAAGGGCAAGGCAGGCAGTAAGAGACCAATCCCAATGGCAAGCGCAAAGTCATTAGCAACACGATTCTACCGACTGAAATGCGGGCATGCACCTACCGGAGCGTACCTAAAACGGTTTGGACACCGGGAGGACGACAAGTGCTGGTGGTGCGGAGGGACGGTGGCCCAGACACGGGATCATCTCCTCCGCCACTGCAGCCGGTGGAAACACCAGCAGCGGGAGCTCTGGAAGAAGCTGGGGAAGGCAACGGGCTGGAAAGCGGGCAGATGTCGGCAGGTACAGATATCTGAGCTGTTTTCAATGGAGATATGTGACAAGGCGGTGATGCACTTCCTGGCGGCCACGGACGTTGGGAAGTTCCCGCCTACGTGAGGCATGGAGGTCGGTGGTGTCTATCTTTTGCTTTTCTTTCGGTATGGGGTTTTTTTGTCAGGAGCGGTCAGTCATTTACATTTCTTTTCTTTTGTCAGCGGGGATGAAGGGTAGTAGGTGGGAGCTCCGCCATCTAACCGGCTCGCCCGGAGGCGGGGGTGATAAGGGTCCTGTCATACTCTAGCTAGAGTAAATACAGTATGAATAAACAACAACAACAAGTAATTCTCCAACGCACCATCGTCCTTCACAACTCTCGCCTTTTTGCTGCTCCACCATCCCCGCTCTGTTTGGTATTGTATTTTGCCATTAAACCTTAGCAGATCGACCACTGCGTCGTCTAGTTTACTGACTTTCAAGTGGTGGTAATGGGTGAAATAATTGAATTGACTATCTGGAACATGCTTGCCACCCATTTTTGATGATACCGTACATGATGGTGTTTTTATGGGAGGTACAGCCGCAGCTACTGACCTCCTTTGACTTTTCCCGCGTCAGAGTCCGAGTCTGAAAGACTCTCCAACTCGCTTTGGCCCTCGCTATCCGTCTCCTGTTTAACCTCTTTCTCCTCAGCAAGCCGTCCACACTCTTTCTGACCGGTCGGCGCACCCGCCCTTTTTTTGTCCTTGCGCGGGCGGCCAGACATAGCTTTCGGGGAATCTTTGCTGACCAAATCTTGTTCGAGTAACTTCTTCATCAAGTTGCGGTTTGGGCAGTTGCAAGTGATATGGCCCATCTGACCGCCGTTGTAACAGGTTAAACCGTCGTCTTTCGCCTTGCCAGTTGTGTCAACTGTATCGCTTTTCTTGGATTCCATGTTTTTTGCTGAGGCTTTTGTAGTTGTGTTCACGTTGGAGCCATTTGCTGGTTGAGATTTGTTGAGAGACGTGTTCAATGCAGCAAGGTGTTCCATGCGCTGCTCAAGGGTTGGAGTCCTATCATGCATGCCAATATACCGAACTAAATCTTTGTACACTCCTTGGTTGCCCTTTTGAATCTTGTACCCATGAGCGTCGGCTAACAGTTCGGCTGGTATCGGCTGGAGTGGGTCTAATTTCGAACGGAGGTGACCAAAACGCTCGTTAAACACTGTGACCTGTTCTCCCTTCTTTAGGCTCAGCTCCTCCCATTTGCGTTTGACTAAATCCCAGGCATTGGATGGAATATACTTAGCTTTCAACTCCGTGCAAAAAGTGGACCAATCGATGGGGGTATTTATCGGGAAACGATGCATGGCCCAGGTTGCTGCATCGCCTTTCAGCTGTAGCACTGCTTGCTCTCCCCAACCCATAGTGCCAACCCACTCGATGGCTTGGGCAGCATTCTTGATCTGTCATCCCAAAGCTAACTGAAAGGCAGGGACATTATCCAGGGTTCGTCTGCCATCATACGTCGCAAGGTCAGACGATTTGATGGTGAATCCACGGTCTCCTGACGGGCCCGGGTTCGGTTCGAAGGAGCCATGGTTCCCGGATGACGGTGGGGTCGGTTCGGAGACGGTATTAGGCGCCGGAGTGGTTTTGATTTGGTGAGTTGTGAGTCGTTGAATGATACGCTCGAATGCTCGTAACTCCGATTCAAGTTTGCTTTTCTCGGAGCAGAGACTTTTCACTTGGTGTAGCAGCTTATCTTTTTCTTGCCGGAGCTGGGGGACAGTGGTGTGGTCGGCTGTGTGGTCAGCGGTGTGCTCCAGTTCCGACTTGCACTTCTCCAGGCGCCTCTCCAACTTAGCCGAGCGACACTTCTCGATCCGGAGCTCTTCCTCCAACCCGTCTATTTCTTGGTTAGCTGCCGCCAACTCCGTGTTTGGGCCTTGGACAGGCTCAGCAGCCTCCAGCTGTTGGACTTTAGCAGCTAAGCTTTCGTTGAGTTCGCACACCGTGCAGAATTTTTCGGCCTGTTCCAGACTCTCCGAGAGGCCAGCATCAACGATCTCTAGCTGAACGTCCTCCGTAGCCTTGATCCAGTTGATTGCTTGGTCAGACATGTGCCCTGGGCCATCATCGATGATCTTCTTTCGTTCCATTACATATTCTGCCGTGCGAAGTTCTGCAGGTTCGAAGCCCGCGGTGGCCAAGGTAGCGAAACTTGCTGCAAACCTAATTGACTCGGCCTGGTCAATTCTGTCCTTAAAACAGACCTCTTGCATGTCGTGTGGGTCGTGCGTAGCAGGAATGGTCGCGAAGTTGAAGGAAGTATGTGAGGCCTCCGAGATGCCGGCATTCCACTGGTTCGAGGGTAAAGTGGGTGAATCAACCATCGTGCGTTGTGTTCGATTGCTTCTGATGCTTATGAGGCCGTCAGCAGTCGAGTGTTACTACCAATGTGGGTAAATGGACCCTTTTGTATGTGTGGAAGTGAATGTTATTGGTGATGCAGCCAATGATCCCAGTAGTCCGGGGTGTGGACCAGTCTGGACTGGTCCAGTCCAGTCCAGTCCGGGTCCAGTCCAAAATTCTGGGCATACTGGTCCGGGCTTGGTCCGGACCAGTCCACTTGGGGCAAATCAGCGCAAGTCTCCAGGAGTCATCAATACACTGATCCACTGAATAGAGTTACAAACGGAGACTCATGCACGCAGACTCACACATGTAGACTCATACACGCAGACTCATATATAGTGGTTCACTCGCCACTTGCCATCCGCCATTTGTTACTCGAATGCCTCGAATGACACTGGAAGTCGGTGAATTGACTCACAACCTCCAGACTCATACTCAGAGACCCATACATTAGTTTTCCCTTCCCACCGGCTCCGCCACTGCTATTTCCAATTGTGGCCATCCATTGACTTCAATTGACTTCCACTAAGCTTTCACTCCGATAGGCTTCTTCGATTTTACATTGGCACCTCCCGCCACTCTGAACTTCACTCCATTATCTCCGTGGCACTTTCAGATCTTCTGTGTATATAAGGCACCAGTGTTCCTAAGCGGCCTGGCCTCCATTCTGAAAGCTTGCGCTAGCGGCGGCCCGGCCCGGCCTGGGTCAAAAGCCAGCCGCCCGGCCGCCCGGCCTGCACGTGATTTAAAAAGCTAGCATCGACCAGCAAAAGTCTTGGTCTGGCTGATCGATGGAATATGGCAATGGCAGGGCTACGATGATTGAGTTGGATATGGTTTATGTTTCGTACTTTGGAGACTTTCTTAGTATAGGCAGCAGAGATTCTTTGGAACAAAATGTTCTGTTTAGGCTTATTTCCGCCAAGAAAACCCTACAGGCCGCCAAGAAGCCTGCAGGCCCGGCCTATGCAAAGCCGGGCCAGCCTGGCCGCTTAGGAACACTGTAAGGCACAGATTCTTCCTGTCAATAAATCATCAAACTTGAACTTTGTTCTACAATTCTATACCTGTCATTAATTCACTAGAAGTAACCTCCATGGACTGGTCCAGACCAAGCCCGTCCAGTCCAAGACTGCCAGTCTGTGGTCCGGTCCAGTCCGGCCTTCCTGTTGGACTGGACTGGACCGAGCCCTACCCCAGACCGGGATCATTTGGACTGATAGAATCATTGGATGCAGCCGAACCCCCGCTAAATCTAACTACGTGAGCGGTCCGCAGAGCCGCACCCTAACATGACCACCTGCAACGGCGGTCAGGAGGGTGGCAATTTTAGCGAAATTCTTAACAAAATGGCAGTATACCCCCGCATGCCCGGCGAAGCTGCCCATTTCTTTCTGTGTCGTTGGGTCTTGACAATCTGCGATCGCAGTGATCTTCTCTGTAATCATCGACACACCATGTCTGTTGACCATGAATCCGAGGAAAGGTGCTTCGGCATTACTGAACTCACACTTTTCACTTTACAGTCGAAATCCCTCCCAGCGGACGGAATCAAGTACTTCCTGCACGTGTTTCTCATGGGTCTCCGGATTTTCGGAATATATCATGATATCATCCAGGAACACAATTAAATAGCCATCGTCAATGTGTGTCCTCAGAAGGTCTGTCATTAGCCTCATGAATTCACTTGATGCATTGGCCAGACCAAATGGCATTACCAGCCATTCGTTCAACCCGTCGGGTCCGATGAAGGCCGTCATCTCAATTCATTCTTCTTGCACGCAGTGCTGATGATATCCACAGTGAAAATCTAGCTTGGAGAAACATTGGGTGCCTTGCAAGCGTGCAATGAGATCCTCTGGGTGCGGCAATGGGACATGATCCTTGATTCTGATTTTATTGAACACCCGGTAATCGATGACAATTCGGAGCATGCCGTTCGCTTTTGGCACGAAGAGCACTGGTGCTGTATATGGCAAGTGAGAGCTGTGTATCTTGCGTTTTTCCTGTAGCTCGGCTATCTGATTTTTGTACTCTTCCCACTCTGCCGCCGTCTGTCATTAAGGGCTGCGGTGTGGCGGTTGTATCCCCGGGATTGTTCAGATATGGAAACCACCAGATGTTCTTGTTGGTGGCAGTCGTTTGGATTCCATGAACAGGTTGTGGTATTGCTATCGTACATGTCGCTCAAACTCTGATAATTCAGTCACACCACCGTTCTCTGGTGTCTCCTGTGTGGTCATGCATTCCATCCAAATCACCACGCAGTCTGCCTTGAATGTCGTCTCGTCGACCATTTCCCCGATTAACACTTCGTCTACCTTCTCGGCCCTGAGCTCCATCTCTAACAGTTCCCCCACAGTATAGCTATCATTATGTTTTTGTTGTACTGGCTCTCTCTTCGCTGCCGGCATCAGGAGTTGGGTAATTCTTCTTTCGTCTTTCTTGAGCACGTCGATTCTGTATTTGAAACAGTTGCCATCTCCATCGCCACCTAACCATAACCGGTTCATTTTATGATTGACGTGGTGTGGGATCTCCTCCATCCAGTCCTTGCCCAAAATAATGTCATATTTGGCTAGCGGATAGACGACGAACCATCCCTGATACACCAGCCCACCAATGTCCAAGTTTAGCTGTACTTCTTCTAGTGGTCGGGTTGCGACTTTCCCCGTGGTGATCAGTTGCATATTTCCGCAATGTCGAGCATTTGGTCTGCCGTTAGGTAGTATTTGTAGGAAATTCAGACTGACGAACTTATGGCTGGCACTGAAATCGTATAGAGTGTATGCTTGCACTCTGTCTTCATTTCCTCATTTTGGTGAATGGCTAGGTGAGTATATCATGGGGAGGTTGAAACGAAGCAGATTTCAGGAATCTCTTTCAGAGTGAAACAAATCAACATTAGTACTCTTATGAACTCTATCTCTGCACGCCAGAACCTCCGTGACTAGTCCCCCCGTACATTGTGGCTCCGGAGTTGCCGTGCACCCGGCAGCACCCCCATGGTATGTCCGGTATTCTCTTCCGCTTGGCTAGCTGTACCCCCCATCGCTTCCGTAGCATTCACCTCCCGCTGAGGATTCCCCTCCTGTAGGGCTCTTCCTCCTTGGCCACCTTGGGCTCCACCTCCTCGGCAACTGCTGCTGCGGTAACCCCATCTACGTCCCCCATAACCTCCTCCAACACGGCTGTTTCCACCGTTACTCTCGCCTGATGTCTCTCCGTTCGGACACCCATACGCCCAGTGCCCATCCGTGCTGTGGCCGATAGCGCATTTGTTGGGTGCTAGTGGGGGTCGGTTGCCTTGGTAGTTGCTTGGTTTGAAGTGTGTATGTCTACCGTACATCGCCGAGATTTCGGCTTCCCGGGTGTTGGCTTTCGGTGGGCTGGTGGTGTCAGAGTCGGCTAGGAACACCATCAATCTCTCCAATGTCGGTTCTACATCCATCTCACTCTTGAAATTTCGATACTGGATAAATGAGTTGTAGGCTCCCTCATTTGGTTGTAGCTTCGACGCGTATGCGTCTGGCTTCTGCTGTGGGGTCATCGGCGAGTGGGGGTTAAGTTGTAGTTGTATTCGCTGGAACTCCTCGTTGAACGTAGCTACATGCCCCTCGGCCGTGATCATAAGGAGTCACCACTCGTCCTCGAAATTCCGGAGTGCGTCCAATGTGGTGAACTCCTGCTTCAGGCTCCTGCAAAAATTGTTCCATATTGGGTACAGTTAGCTATTCGGGTACTTGGACATTGCCCACTTGCCGGCAGTCTCAATTATTTAAGTAGAGCATGCCAGGTCCAGCCGTCAGTTCTTGGGGTGCCTTCACCCATCATCGTTACAGTCGTAGGGCGGTGATGCCGCTCCCGGTTGTGGTACTGGTGTGGTTGGTAAGCCATCCAATTTCGTAACAGCGGGCTTCGAACTGGCATTGGAGGTCATTAAAGATGTCGCCAACATTCAGCATATCCTTTTCTCCCTCAAATACCGGTAGTCGTTTCGGGTTGATTGTGAACGTCGTATATTTTGTCCACGTTCCCACATCATCATGGTTATGATTTCATGGGCTGACTGACATCATTGTTCGTACTGCTTGTTCCGCCGTTCTTGCGGCTTCATGTGCTTCGGCCAGTTGCGTTCTGAGTTGGGCTAGTTCCTGTTGTGCCTCTTCCGCCTGTGCTCTCGATGCTAGCGTGTCTCTCGTTGCCCGCTCAACATCCTCTTCTCTCTTGCCATTTGCCGCTGCTCATAGCTGTTGGCTCTCTGCTCTCAATTGTCTGTTCCCAATTGTTCGCTCTTCCGCTTCTTTGAAGCATTCTGCCCAAGCATCTTCCACCGTGGCGATGTACCGTCTCCACCGCCCGATCTCCTTTGAACTGTTGATTGCCCTCTCTAGTATCCAGTTGCGGTACAGGGTGAATTTGTTTGTTCTGAGGTCCTCATCGTCCGGGTCTTGCAAGTGATTGACTGGGTCCCCAATGTTTGCAGGGTCATAGTACCACAGTTCGTCATTGTTGCTGCTGTTCGCCTCCAGCTGAGGTAGCATCACGCTCTGCCTTGGCACTCTTCTCGGGGTCACTGAATGTGCCATTGGTTTCCTTTCTCACGGTCTCTGTTTCAGGGTCACTTTCTCTGGGTGTTGCACGTGTTCTCGCACGTGGTTTCGTTTGCTCTCTCGTATAGAGTGTCTCGTAATATCTCTCTTCGACGCATCAGGGGTTACGGTGTAATGCGTGCGGATTTGGGTCTTGGTGTAAAATTACCGTAGGTCCTCTCGATCTGCTCAATTGTGATTGAATTGTCACTGCAAAAACACTGCAATCGAAGGCAAAGGAGGGTGTTGACGTGTCGTTACCAAGATATAGTTGGCTATAACCATGCTCTATATTCTCAGGGGGCCACCCTGTATGTATATACAGTGTTGAGCTGCACATGTGACCCGAAGCATAACCCTAACCCAATATGTATATCCTACAGAGGATCCATACACCCTACAGCATAACGTACCCCACCACTGTTTAGTTTTGCCAAGCCCGTTTGTATCCAACAAAATGATTATTTTCAGACGTTTTGGGTTTAAGATTTCAGCTATTCTGCTACAATAGTTCTTAAAAGCACTCAGGAAATGTCTTCGTCCATTCTTTTTCAGTCTGGACTCCTGTCCAAAATTGTCAACAAGCAAGCTATCCTTGAGAGGCTTTAAAATACCAAAAGAGAACAGGAAATCACCAACAGCGCAAGCACCGGGCAACAGGTCCATTCACAAACCACCACCAACCATGGCTCACTCTCATCTGGAGTGCCCACTATATCAACCCAATTCAATTTTGGGCTCTTTAACATGTAGGGTCCCACAACAACCATCCGATAGACCAACTACAGATTCTTCCCAACAGAAACAGCAGGCATGAATACAGAAGACATGGACCATGATACCACCAAGCTCACAGACCAGAAAGAGGACACCATGACAGAGGTTGGTGACGATACAGTAGAGCAGCATATATAGGAGGAAAGTGACTCTTCCCCCCTCTCATCTTTGCAAACTATCCCCAGACAGCGCCCATGCAGGCCAATGAACATGTACAACAATCCGGAAGGAAGCATCATCACTCACAGATACCACCAGGTGGTGGGAATCCCACAGACGCTGAAAATTTCGCCCCCCAGCCTCTCTTGCAGAAGTGGTGGCAGTGTTGAGCAATCAGAAAGCAACAACTCAGATGAGCATCTAGCATTGCCAACAGCACAGGCTGTGTAACGAAAACAGGAGGCAGTGCACCGCAATCCAGTCAACAGACGCCTCTATACACCATGACAGACACAATCTCCCTGTGACCTGGCGGAAGCAACAAAATCCATTTACTCACAGCTGAAACTGATGGAATCTGTTGGAATCAACAAGGCAGTGATCGCTGACGTTCAGGCAAAAGTCAATCACTTTTTGAGCCAAGAATGGATAGACTATGTGAAAATCTACAACAGGGTAGAAGAGATTACAAACGGAAAATTAAATGACATGCACAGAATGGTGAACAATGTAGTGATGACATGTGCCATGTTGGAATCCACAGATGCAAAAATGCGGAAGTAACCAATCAGCATCAAGTGAATAGACTTAATAGTGGAAAAGATGTTTGGAATGTATGAGGGAAGATACACTGAGGTGGAGAAAGTCAGGGAGGAAGAGAAAAACAAAAAGCATGCAGAAAAGACAAAGAGGAACGATAAGCTATGCCAGGAGGTTCAGTCAGGGATGGGGATCACTGATATGGAAATGATGATGAGCAAATATTTGGAACATAGAATGGAAGAGGTGGTTGACTGAGCAGAGGAAATGGATGTTGAGAGGCCGGAGTTGTTAGCCTCCAAACACGCACCAAAATTTCCGCCAGGAAAAATAACACCATTCGCTCTAGTATTACCAACCCAGCGGTGATCCAACGGTTAGGTAGGGCTAAGCCGACACTCATCATCCCACCGAAGACATGTGAAAGAGCGCCTGCACACACTCCCAAGGAACCAAGGGTAGAGGCCAAGCAACCAGGGATCGCAAGATCAGCAGATGTCATCAGACCAAATCCATCACAGCAACAGCCACTACCACAGCCAAACAAGGGAAGATATGCCGAGAAGGCAACATATGCCGAGAAGGCAACATATGCCGAGAAGGCAACATATGCCGAGAATGCAACATATGCCGAGAAGGCAATATATGCGGAGATGGCAACATATGTGGAGAAGGCAGCACAGTCGGCAAAGGGACAAAACACAAACAAGGATGGTGTTCAGATTGTCAGGAGAAGAAGCAAAGAAGGTAGAAAAATATGACATGAAATGCATACCAACAAACAAGAACTTAGCGGAAAACAGCATGGTAATGTTCAGGAGGAACAATGCGCTTTCCCTGCCCCAGAGGCGCGACACAGATATCCTGTCAGCAGCAAACATTATGCTCTACAGGGCAGGTGTCACTCACCACATGAGGTTGATGCAGATTAACATGAATATCACAGGTACAATGACAGCCATGGCAACTGCACAGGCTTCAGGAAATATGGTCACAGCATATAAGAACATAATTGTAATGGCAGCCAGGAAGGTGGACGAGGGAATCATCGAGATCAAGAAGAATGAAATCTGGAAAAGAGTCAAAATGCATGCAATCAGATTTGACCAATATACAGTTAAAAAGATGTGAGGCTTGAACAAGTTGAAGCAGGAAAACCAAGCAGAAAATGAGGGGATCGTAATCCCCATGGATATCATGTGGATGAAAAAGACCACAAAAGCAAAGGAGAAGGAAGAAAGTGGGGAAATGATAGCTTCATCGGTGGTCTTTATGATCAAGGAAGAAAAAATCAGGCAGATGTGCATTGGAAAGGGATTTAGGGCAGTGGGTGTATGGCATGAGGTGGAATGATATATGCAGGCAGGCCCTGATACCTTTTGCGAGAATTGCTGCAGATGGGGACACCATGCATCCAAATACAGCAGTTTGGTAATGGTCAAGTGCATGTTGTGCACAGCACCACACAAAACTGAAGATCATCAGTGCAACGTTGTGGGGTGCAGAGCGATGAAGGCACATCACTTCATCCACAATCAAGACAGATGTGCACACTGAATGGGGAACCATATTGCCAGAAGTAACATGTACCACCAGAAGCAGGAAGCGATTGAAGCAGCCAAGGAGGACAGAACCACCTGGAGTGAGAGAACAAGTGGACAATGATTCCAAACCGTGGGCAGAGAGGAAGAAGTGAAAGAGAAAGAGGATAAAGCACCTGCCACAGCAGAGGGAGAGCAAAACGACAGGACAAGCCAGGCCCAAAACAACAACAAAGTACAAGGAAAACAAGTCGAAGTGTTCCAAGTACCAGCCACGCAACCAGGATCCGAAGAGTACATTTCCGCCACTCACTGGTGAGAATCCTACAGGACAACTGTGGCAGGGTGAAGGATAGTACGATTTTGGTGTTGGAACAGGGGATATGAATGGGGGCAGATCTTGTTGTATTACAAAAAGCTCATGATGTAAGATGGGAGGAATATCAGACCAGCGATCCCGGCTTCAGATAAATCAAAGACACGAGGACAATGTCGGCAGGAAGGATCAACACACCCATCAAGATGGACAAGCAGGGGGACATTGGAGGACAAGGAGATATCCATGTCTTTCGACTCACAAACAACACAGGAGTGAAGGTTGCAGTGACCGATGTCTACGATCAAACACTCCAAGAGCACAACCACAGGACTTGAACAGGGTGGGCCAGAGCGGCAGACTGGAATCGAATCCTAGAGTCCAAAAAGTGGTGATCTTTCGGGCTTTCAATGCATACAGTCCTATGTGGAGTGATGGGAGCAGCCAGAGAAGAAACTCGGTCTTCCTGGAAAACGTCATCCAGCTGTACAACTCGGAAGTTATCAAAGACGGTCAGCCAACGTGCAACACTACCATCAACAACCACACTATCCAGTCGATTGCAATGGCGGTGGAGGCAGCCTGCCGAGGGCGGGGTAACCGCCCAGTATATAGTCACTTCACGGGAGCACAATTTCAGCTCCAGCGGTAATCATATGTATTACTCTACTCCATATAATCACATATTCTTATCTGCAACTGTATCTATTCCATTTGACATCTTTGGCCGTACACAGCCCAATTAGCACGTACTCGTCCTTATACTATTTTCGCTGTTGATCCATCAGATATGTATTGCTAACGAGATTTCGTGAGCTTATCCCATAATCTCGACTCGTCAACAACGCGAACAAACAAAGAAATCAGGGAATGAGACTGTCAGGAAGCCTCCAAAGCAAACCAAATCCCAATTGAGAGTAGCTGACAATCGCGCAAGCGATGACAGTCAGCAGGCCGCAGCCTCTGGGTCTGGAGGTCGACAAACTTGCTCATCACGAACCAGCTTTACTTCTACGATTCGACCTGAGGTCCAAATCCAGGACAATGCAGAAAGTGGTCTCGAAGATCTGAGCGATTTTGATGACCCAGACAAAGGCGACTGCCAAGATTACTCGCAATCCCATAACCAACCCAAATCAGACACCATCAAAAACCTCCTCCAAGTGCTACAACAGCAGAAAGAGATGTTGGACGGCGTCATCAGGCAGAACGCGATGCTGATGGAGGCCAATATAACGCAGTCGAGCACGCCAACTGAAGTTCCCTCCAATACCTCGAAGTAGTTCAAGATGTCTAACCCGAAACCCTTCGGCGGGGGCGCTGTTGAATTAGAGATCTTTGTAAACTCCCTCTGTTCAAACTTGTGAATTTACAGCAAATACTTCCCACAGGGCGTCATCTACCAGGTCCAGTACGCACTCCATAATCTCAGCAGCTGGTCACACCATCCTAAACCGAATCAAAGGAAGACAAGTATGACCGACCCAAGCTTATCAGGCCAAAACCAATCAGCAGAAAACAGCCGGTGCAGTTTGATTTGGAACTCTGCGTGGATGAATTGTGGAAGCAGTACCGTGACAAGGAGCGGGTGCTCACAACCGGTAGTCAAAATCGCACCGAGTTCAGACAGTGACATTTCAATAAAAACGAAACAGTTCGGGTATATGGGAATCGACTATGCAAGATGTGGCAAAATTCCAACTTCAACGAAACCCAGCACTTTATGCCTCTTTACCATCAGGTTTGGGCGGGCTTATGGCCGGAATGGCATCCCAAAATTAAGCTCTGCACCGCGGAGAACAGTATGTTTGACACACCAGAGGCACTTTTGACCGAGCGGCCAATGTCGAAACAAAGCCGAATCAAGAGCAACAGAGACAACCGGCATCATCTCGTCGGCAGCAAGGAGACCCAAAACTCAACTTCAGACCATCCATCTCCGAGCCAACAGAAACTAAGCCCAAATACACAGGTTCAGGCTCAGGCTCTAGATGAAACAACCAAAAACAAACCTGCTTACCTCCCGCACCTTGGATAGCGGCAGAAATCTATGGGAAATGGACGGCCGAGGGAAAATGCCTTCCCTGCGGTGGCAAACATCACACTTATCAATACATACAATACTCTCGTGCCCACCTATCTAACAAACTCCACCCCAACTCTGGCATACAGGGCAATGAACAAGTCAAACACCAGTGATCGTTCGACACCGAGAAGCCACCAATCTAGTCTACCTCTCTCGATACATAGCTCAGCGGGTGAGGCTGGACGAAACAGAGCTGAGAATTGAAACCCTTGGGGCACAGGCTTCAATGGCCCCTTTGGACAAGATTCAACCCCACTGAATATCACTACAATCGACGATAGTGCTGGAGAGCCCGTGGGCCCACATATTGAGCCAGTATCTCTACGGCATGGCACGTCCAAATTCGGCCCACATTATTCACAACACACGAATTTGAGGTCGACAAGGCGAAATGTCACACGTACGAGCACATATCAACTGCGGTGCTACTTGCGTCTTGATGTCTCCCAGCCACCGGAAGAAACTTGGCCCGAGACACGAAGTGGCAGGGATCACCACTCTGGCACTTGATGGGTGTGTGATGGAACTAGCGGTGGACAGCCAGAAAGTGATGATGACAGTTCACTACCTTCACCATCTAGCACCGGTTGACGAGTCCGATGTACTGGTTGTACCAATGCGGCCTACGATCTTATACTAGGGTTCCCTTGGTTCAGCACCTGACACCCCAATATTGATTGAACGCAGCGGCAATTGATCTCTCTATGGACACCAAATAGGAGTGCTCCAGGAGAAGATGTGCACTTGGATAAGACACCACAGGTGGAAGATGACCCCCAGGGGCAAGAAGCAGTTCCTCAAGATATTGAAATAGACGTAGCTACTGCATTTAACAATCTCTTAGCAAGCGACGTGGTTGTGGAAGCATTTGCTCCACGAATAGGGGAATGCTCCAGGCTGCTGTTAGCGACTTTTGACGCCAGATCCCAAGAGACACCAGGTGAGACCCGAGTGCTGGATGAAGACAAGCAGGAGCAGTGGCGGTAGTTGTGGCAGAAGAGTATTCCAACAATGGCGTCTTTGAATAACTACTACTGGCTCGCTGAGTCACGAAGGGAATTCCAGACGGCGGGGTTTGTCTCCCATGTGGGTGAACCTTTCTTTCCTAGACTGCGGGGAATTGCTACCCAGTGCCATTTTGTTGAACGAGCTGAACTAATGCGTTTATATGGAGCAGAATTGGCGACGGTAGTCACCGACGATTCAGGCCTGAGGCTTTGCATCGATGACTGAGCCGTGATTTTGGTCATCATTAAAAACAGGTATCCACTCTCTCTGATTGTAGAGATGCTTGACTACGTACGTAGTGCCAGGGTTTTCACCAAGTTGGACCTCTGTGGGGCCTGTAACCTCATCCGAATGAGAAAGACAACATGTACAAGACCGCATTCGGAACCCAGCATAGCCAGGTCAAATACCGCGTCATGCCATTTGGCATCACAAATATACGCACTATGTTCCAAGCTTATATCTACGATTGCCTGCGATCTTACATTGACGACTTCACTGTCTGTTACCTGGACAACATGTCAATTTACTTGGAGAATGAGAAGGTGCATCACAAGTATGTTCAAAAAGTGTTGCAACGACTACAGCAATTCGGCCTCTACTGCAAGCTGGAAAAGTGCGAATTTGGGGTCTCCGAGGTCGGCTTCCGCAGATTCATGATCTCACCCGACAGTATCGGCATGCAGACGGACCGCATTGCAACAATCGAAGACTGGCCAACCCCAAAATAAGTTCGAGATGTGCAAGTTCTTCTCGAGTTCATGAACTTCTACTGGAGGTTTATCATGATATATGCAAAGGTGACATTTCCACTCACAGAGCAACTGAAGAATGCAGATACGGAAAAGCCAGGTCAACTGACTGAGAATGACAGACGCAGTCAGACCCGATCTAAGCAATCAGAGATACTCACATCCAAATGGCAATGGATGTGAGAAGCCGAGTTGGCATTGTGGAAACTCAAGAGAACCAATTCCGATATACCGATTTTGCAGCATTTCGACCCGGACAACCAATTGTTCTCCAGACTTATGTGAGTGGTTTTGCAATTGCCACCATTCTTGATCAGTTCAATGGATTCGGAATGCTCCGCCCAGTCAATTTCTACTCGCGAAAGTGCTCTCCATCCGAACAACACTATTACACATACGATCGCGAACTCATGGCCATCGTGCAGAAGATGAAACAGTGGCAATATTCCCTGGAGGGTACCAGGCACAAGGTCCTAGTGCAGTGTGATCACACAAACCTCCTGTACTTCCATACATGAAAAATGCTCTCCCAAATGCAAGACCCCTGGGCCGAAATCTTATCATCATACAATAATCTCATCAAGCACCTGGAAGGCATCAAAAACCCAGAAGATGCCACATCAAGAAGGCCCGACTATGAGATCGGCTATGAGAGACCGGACGCACGACCACTGGCCACTCTGGCAGCCACTTCGGTAGAAACTTCAGTCGAACATCATGATGACCTCCTCCCAGCTATTGACACCGCCCAGGTTGCCGACCATATGGCTGTCAACGTCTTGGGAACGCTAGTCGACAAACCATTGGCCGACAGTGAAGAAAATAAGGATAAAGAATGGAAAGTCGTCACTGGAGCTCTGACATATGAAGGGAGGATATACATCGCTGCAGACGAGACTGTGCGCAGCCAAGTGATAAGGCTTTTCCATGTCAATCCGGAATCCGGTCACTTTGGAGCTCTCAAAACTGCTGCACTAGTAACTAGAGACTTTTACTGGGCTGCAATGGATGAGTACGTCCGACGATATGTGAGCAGGTACAAAGTATGCCTCCGAGTCAACACCTACTGCAATGCCCGCCACTGAGTCAACATGGCGCTGGAACCACCATCTCGACCCTGGGCACGAGTCACCATGGATTTCATCACCGACTTGCCTGAGTCAACAGCATCCGAGTTTACGGCATCCTTGGCATTGTCGATGGGCTCACAATGCTGGCCATCTACCTCTCATGATGGAAAGACCTCGATTCACCGCAACTGGCCAGGCTGCTCTTCGAACATGTTATTTGCAAACTTGGCATACCCAACAACATCATCACTGATCATGGCCCTCAATTCACAAGTCCATTGTGGGTGAGAGTCTGGTCTCACTTGAGCTTAGACAACCGGCTCGCAACTGCCTTCCACCCTCAAACTGACAGACAGACGCAGCGCTAGAACCAGACAATGGAGCAGTACCTCCAAGCCTATTGCAACTATGAGCAGGATAACTGGGTTGAACTCTTGCCTTGGGGCGAATTTGTATACAACAACTCTGTGCATGCTTCGACGAGGCTCACTCTATTTTGGGCCATTTACAACTACCATCCGGCGATGCAATTCAAAGCACCCAAGGCCTCATCACAAGCTCACTTGAAGTTCTAGGTGCAAGCAGACACCATGGCTGCTGGACTGGAAGAAACTCATCAAATCCTTTAAGAAAACCTGCTCGATGCCCAAGCCTGCCAGATAATGTATGCAGGAGGCAAGGATATGACGTTCGAGGCTAGATATAAGGTGTGGCTTTCGACTCGGATTATAAAGACAACTAGACCCTCCAAAAATCAGGATCATAAGTGGGCTGGGCCATACACGATGAGTAAAGTCGTCAATGAGAACGCGTACCAACAAGACAAGCCGAGTACAATGCGCATTCACACCGTCTTCCACTGCTCTTTGCTAGACAAATACACTGCTCCTGCTATCGGCCAGCCCCCATCAGAGCTGCAGCGGATGATAGTCCATGGTTCCGACGAATGGGAGGTGGAAAGAATCCCTGACTCGAAGCAATGCTACCCAAAGCTCGACTACCTTGTCCAATAGGCCGGATACAACTTTATTTGAACGCGCTAGGATCCTACTAAACCCTCGAGAATGCTCCAGAGCTAGTCGCCAAGTTGCATGAGGAGCACCCTTCATAACCACAATTCTAAGCTGTTGCGGGGTGATGTCAATGAATTCGGGAATCAGATGGTACGGGACGGGCCAAATTGGATGGTTTCTTTCAGGGATTTCCTGATTCTTCTTTTCTCTTCGCTTATTGCATCTCGGCCAGTACAAATGGCGTCAGCATGGGATTTTACCACCTACCACTGGAGGTAGAGTTTTCCCGTAATCCGGATCCACCGAAAGGCTACCCTTGAACGGTACCAATCGGTTGCAGGAATGATGAGGCCGTACGAGGGCGTAGAGGTCTGGACCTTCATTCATTCTTTCTCTTCTCATGTAAGGGTATGGCAGCCCAGGGAGTCTGCAGCTAGAGAGGGGCATAATGTAATGGCGGTGGATGCAGCCAGCTCAGGGCCGGGTGACCGCCCAGTATATAGTCACTTCACAGGAGTACAATTGCAGCTCCAGCAATAATCTTTCGTATTATTCTACTTCATATAATCACGTATTTCTGTCCGCAACCGTATCCGTTTTATTTGTCATCTCTAGCTGTACAGAGCCCTACTAGCATGTACTCGTCCTTACATCATTCATCGACATCCCTCTAACCAGTGGGGGGGGTGACACACATGTTGGCAAAAACGATGACAGAAGACAATAAAAATATTGGATTGGACCACATGATGATAGAAGTCATTTGGGGGGAGAAATCATCAAAGGGTACAAGCCAAGTTTACACAGGATGGAGCATGGACAGCATGCAAGAGGAGAATATAAAGAAAGCAAAGAAGAGGTGGAAAGAGTGGAGCAATGAGAGACGGATGCTGTCAAGCGAAAGCACAACGCAACAGCTGGAAGAAGAGGCAACAACAATAAAGGAAACATTACCGGAGGTGCTGAATCAACAGGCGCAAAACGCAAGAGTGTGGGCATGATCAAAGGGATGGTGGAACCAGGACATTGCAGACAAGTGGCAAGTCCTGGGGGCGATGAAGAGACTGATGGGAAGAGGTGAAACCAACCACGCCAGTGTTAAGGAGGCAAGAAGATGATGAAGAAAGCCATAAATGGCAGCAAGAAAGAGTCTTGGAATACTGTTGTGCAGGAAGCAGAGGTGGAACAGATGTGGGGAGCACTGAAGAACATCTGAGGAAACAACAGCCTAACGGTCAAACCACTACAGAAGGAGGCTGGAAGTCTAGCTACCCCTTGGAATGACAAGGCTGAGTTGATTAAACTGATAGAATTCCCGAAACGTTTAAAGGTAATCCAAAAGGGTGTGAATGCTAATGGCGGAACAAGCTTGGAAGCCATACGATGGGACGAAGTCAAAACGGCTGTGTTTGGCCTAAACATCAGGAATGTTCACAGACCAGACAGGATCGGCTTCCAAGCAATACGATTAATATGGGATTGGAATGAGGAATGGAACTTGAACATAGAAAAAGCAAAAATCCGGCTGGGCTACCATCCAAAAGAATCGAAAACCGTCACGGAAGTGGTTATCCCCAATCCAGAAAAACGAGATTATCATCTAGCTAAAACATCCAGGGTCATCGCACTCGAAAAATGCTTAGGAACTGTTGTCGAAATCGCAGTAGCAACGGTACTATCAGATCAGTTCAAATAAGAGGAGCTACTACACAACTGCCAATTTGGATGCAGAAACATAAGATTGGCAATTAATGCTGTGGGAAGGATGATCAAAAGAGTGGAAGAGGCTTGGGGAGAGAAAACAATTGCAGCAGCATTGCTAATGAATGTGAAGGGGGCTTTCCCAAGTGTCGCAAAGGGGAACCTCATTAACAAAATGGACGACATGGGGTTTGAGGTGGTTATTTGCAGGTGGATGGAGAGCTTAATGTCAGATAGAAAAGTGTTGATGAAGATGGATGGAAGTGAAGGGGAGGTGATGAGTGGGGAAACAGGAATACCACAAGGGTGGCCTGTTTCGCCAATCCTGTTTGTCATCTACATCTCAGCCTTGTTCTTTCACCTGGAACCAGCACCACCCTGGCGGTTCTACCAAAAGATAGACAAATCAGTAACAGCATTGTTCTTTGTTGACAATGTGGAATAGGCAGTCAAAGGAGAAGAAGTGAACCTGTGCGTGCAACAAATAGAACAATGCACAAAATCTGCAAGAGAGTGGGTGACAGCAAACGCTGTCAAGTTTGACATAACCAAAACTGAATCAGTGCGGTTTTCGCAAAAATGGAATCATCAGAGGAAAAAAGTGAAACTGAAGATCAAAGTTGACAAGGACGTTCAGATCAGCTTTAAACCAAAGGCGGCAAGATGGCTGGGAGTCTTCCTAGACAGGAAACTCAACTTCCAGAGTCATCACGACATTATTATGGCAAAAGCAAACAAGGCACAACATAGAGTTCACTCTAGTACAGGAAAGCTAGGCCTTAAATCCAAGAATGCAAGCAAAATCCAAATTGCAGCAGTTCAGTATGTGGCCCGGTATGGGGCCAAGCTGCGGCGGGATGCACAGATGGAACGACAACATGACATTCAAAAGTTGGTTAATGTGGCAGCAAAAAGGACCACTGGGATGTTCAAGTCGTCACCCACTGCACCACTCATCAAAGAGGCGGGTCTCAGGCTCGCAATGTCACTTCTCAATTACAGAGCTACACAGTTTGCAAAGAGAATAACGGAATGTCAGATGGAAAAGGAGGAGGGCAATACATGGTGGGGAACAGCATGCTGGAAATAAGATTGAGAAAGTCGATTGGAATAGAAGGAAGAGGAGAGCAGAACACTCTACTGGAATTCGAACTCCAGGCAGATGCTGAAGTTATTGTATTAGATAAGAAAGAGGCCCTCAAGTATGTGCATTCAAGGGAGGAAGGGCTCATTCTGCAGGCCGATGGATCAAGATTGGCAAATAAACAAGTGGATTGCGCCGTGGTATGGAAGGAGGAAGAAAAGTGGATGGAAGAAAAGAGCTACCTGGGACAAAAGAAGGAAGTGTTTGACATGGAAATTTATGCGATTCTGAGAGCCTTACGAAAAGCAGACAACATCAGCATGAACAAAGAGATAGAGAGGATTAACATCATCTCCGATTGAACGACAGCCATCCAAACAGTCCAACATATGCAAGTAGGACCGGGACAAGCAATGGCAATCAACAGCGTCAACCTCAACAACAAGTTTGCTGGGCTGGATATTCGGATGGAATACAGGTGGGTCCCGTCACACCAGGGTGTGGAAAGAAATGAAATGGCAGACAACACAGCAATGGTGGCAGTGGAGAACAAGCACAGGGAAGGGCTGGAGCTGAAAGAAAGTTAAGAGGGTGGTCAATGGCCAGAGTGCAATGAAAGGTCACTGAGATTAAATGGCAGGAAACAGAAAAGCGGTGGAACGCCAAGTTCAACAGCAAAAAGACAGTGTATAAGATGAATAAAAGAGGAGGATTCATGTGCTGTTGGGCAAGGCCAAAAAGAAAATGGTGGGAAGGAACTTAGTGTTGAAGGTGGGACACGCCTTCACTTGAGTACTTCTGGAATGCATAAAAAAGAACAAAAGTCAGGAGTGCTGGTGGTGTGGACACAATTAGCAAACAAGGGACCACTTGTATAAGTGGTGTAAATGATGGAAGCAGCAGCAGGATGACCTTTGGAAGAGAATGAAAAAGAAGTGGGGGTGGAAGGAGTGAATGAAGGTCCATATATCGCAAGTTTTTGACACACATAAGGCGGTCAAAGCAGTGCAGAAGTTCCTGAGGGATAGGGAGGTCGGCAAGTTTTCGGGGGTAAGGGAGGGGGTTGAGGCACAATGGTAGAGCAGGGTGGAAGATTGTAGTTAAATTGTTTCTCCTTTGTTTGGTGGGAATGGGGGTAAGGAGATAAGGAGTGTACAACTTGGATCCAGGAGGACTGAGGGGACACCCAAGGTTCACCCTGGGGATGTGGGGTGGAAAAAGGTTTAGAATATGTCATGGCCGCAAGCGGCCGAATACAGTATGATTCGAACAAAAAAACACCCTACAGCATCCATCGAGCGTAAAACGTGCGTAATTTACTGCATTCCCCGAAATAAATCTTATTTTCAGCACCACATGTTTGAAGCACACAATGGGATGTGAGGGCTGCCACTACAGCATTGTTGTGCGGAATTGGGGGTTGTAAACGGTATCGCTTCAAAATGCTTCGTCCAGTACAAGTACTTGTAAAGATCACATCTTGTTTAACAGTCGAACAATGCACTCAACACCAACTCGCCCGCAATTGATTCTTTCATTACACTTCAAAACACTCGCACAAGTAACAATGGCCAAGAAAAAAAATCAGATCAAGCAACAGCCAACCATATGCATTATAAGACTTCAACAAAACTGAACCAAAATAGGAACCGCCGTAACAACCCTAGAAAAAAGACAGTGAACCATATTCATCATAAGACTTCAAAAAACAAAACTGAACCGGAAATAGGAACCAGCACAACAAAACTTGATAACCTTAGAAAAAAGAGACCATAACCAGCATAATACCGACAACTTACCAATGCTAAATCTTATTCCATCAATTGGCAGCCTACATCTTTCAGTAAGCCAGGGAGTAAGACTACCGAGAAAGGCATGAAACAACCTATAAGCGAATAAAATCAAGTCACTGGGCAACTCATTCACCAGTCTCAAGGCTTCAAGTCGAACCGACCACCATCAAATTAGGCAGAACTTACAGTGTCTGAGAATTATCGAGGGAAATAACTTACAAGCTGTATAACCAAATGATAACACTGATTAGCCGAAATCGCAGCCAGAAAGATGCGGGAGAAACTCACAGTCTGAAAAATAACCATGGGTTTTGGTCAGCGAGCCTTGTCGGGATAAGGAACCGTCAGGGGAAACTCACATACTATCAAGGCCATTGAGTTGAAGTCAGGTAAGCATTTTCACAGCTATAACAGAAGAAAAACTTACACACTAAAATTTATAAGGAATACATTAAGACCAAATTAGTCTGCAACAAACGCAGCGGGAAACTGGTAGGAGAGCAACAAACCTTCTATTCAGTTAAGACATCGGGGTGAAGTTAACCACTTGTAACTACGGTACAGAACTATGACGGAAAACTCACCGTCTACAGTCAAACAATCAAGCTTATGTTAGTTACCGGAAGTGCTGGGGGAAGACTAATGAAATACTCACAGGTTATCGCTATAGAATCATGCAATCAGGCTCGCATCAGCACTCGGCACCAAGAGCAAGACGGGGAGCCATCTGTATGGGAGAAACTCACCGGCTGTCGGATCAGGCCAACGGGCTCGCGTCAGCACTCGGCACCAAGGGCAAGCCGGGGTGCCATCTGCATGGGAGAAACTCACATGCTGTCGGATCAGGCCATCGGGCTCGGGTCAGCACTCGGCACCAAGGGCAAGCCGGGGTGCCATCTGCATGGGAGAAACTCACAGGCTGTCGGATCAGGCCACCGGGCTCGCGTCAGCACTCGGCACCAAGAGCAAGCCGTGGAGCCATCTGCATGGGAGAAACTCACTTGCTGTCGGATCAGGCCATCGGGCTCGGGTCAGCACTCGGCACCAAGAGCAAGCCGGGTTGCCATCTGCATGGGAGAAACTCACTTGCTGTCGGATCAAGCCATCGGGCTCACGTCAGCACTCGGCACCAAGAGAAAGCCGGGGTGCCATCTGCATGGGAGAAACTCACTTGCTGTCGGATCAGGCCATCGGGCTCGCGTCAGCACTCGGCACCAAGAGCAAGCCGGGGAGCCATCTGCATGGGAGAAACTCACAGGCTGTCGGATCAAGCCATCGGGCTCACGTCAGCACTCGCACCAAGAGAAAGCCGGGGTGCCATCTGCATGGGAGAAACTCACTTGCTGTCGGATCAGGCCATCGGGCTCGCGTCAGCACTCGGCACCAAGAGCAAGCTGGGTTGCCATCTGCATGGGAGAAACTCACTTGCTGTCGGATCAGGCCATCGGGCTCGCGTCAGCACTCGGCACCAAGAGCAAGCCGGGGAGCCATCTGCGTGGGAGAAACTCACATGCTGTCGGATCAGGTCATCGGGCTCGCGTCAGCACTTGGCTCCAAGAGCAAGCCGGGTTGCCATCTGCGTGGGAGAAACTCACAGGCTGTCGGATCAGGCCATCGGACTCGCGTCAGCACTCGGCACCAAGGGCAAGCCGGGGAGCAACCTGCGTGGGAGAAACTCACATGCTGTCGCATCAGGCCATCGGACTCGCGTCAGCACTCGGCACCAAGGCAAGCCGGGGTGCCATCTGCATGGGAGAAACTCACAGGCTGTTGGATCAGGCCATCGGGCTCGCGTCAGCACTCGGCACCAAGAGCAAGCCGGGTTGCCATCTGCATGGGAGAAACTCACTTGCTGTCGGATCAGGCCATCGGGCTCGCGTCAGCACTCGGCACCAAGAGCAAGCGGGGAGCCATCTGCGTGGGAGAAACTCACATGCTGTCGGATCAGGTCATCGGGCTCGCGTCAGCACTCGGCACCAAGGGCAAGCCGGGGTGCCATCTGCATGGGAGAAACTCACTTGCTGTCGGATCAGGCCATCGGGCTCGCGTCAGCACTCGGCACTAAGAGCAAGCCGGGGAGCCATCTGCATGGGAGAAACTCACAGGCTGTCGGATCAAGCCATCGGGCTCACGTCAGCACTCGGCACCAAGAGAAAGCCGGGGTGCCATCTGCATGGGAGAAACTCACTCTCTGTCGGATCAGGCCACCGGGCTCGCGTCAGCACTCGGCACCAAGAGCAAGCCGGGAGCCATCTGCATGGGAGAAACTCACTTGCTGTCGGATCAGGCCATCGGGCTCGCGTCAGCACTCGGCACCAAGAGCAAGCCGGGGAGCCATCTGCGTGGGAGAAACTCACATTCTGTCGGATCAGGTCATCGGGCTCGCGTCAGCACTTGGCTCCAAGAGCAAGCCGGGTTGCCATCTGCGTGGGAGAAACTCACAGGCTGTCGGATCAGGCCATCGGACTCGCGTCAGCACTCGGCACCAAGGGCAAGCCGGGGAGCCACCTGCATGGGAGAAACTCACATGCTGTCGGATCAGGCCATCGGGCTCGCGTCAGCACTCGGCACCAAGGGCAAGCCGGGGAGCTATCTGCATGGGAGAAACTCACAGACTAGCGGATCAGGCCATCGGGCTCGCGTCAGCATTCGGTACCAAGAGCAAGCCGGGGAGCCATCTGCGTGGGAGAAACTCACTCTCTGTCGGGTCAGGCCATCGGGCTCGCGTCAGCACTCGGTACCAAGAGCAAGCCGGGGAGCCATCTGCGGGGGAGAAACTCACTCGCTGTCGGATCAGGCCATCGGGCTCGCGTCAGCACTCGGCACCAAGAGCAAGCCGGGGAGCCATCTGCATGGGAGAAACTCACATGCTGTCGGATCAGGCCATCGGCTCGCGTCAGCACTCGGACCAAGAGCAAGCCGGGGTGCCATCTGCATGGGAGAAACTCACCGCTGTCGGATCAGGCCATCGGGCTCGGGTCAGCACTCGGCACCAAGGGCCGGGGAGCCATCTGCATGGGAGAAACTCACTTGCTGTCGGATCAGGCCATCGGACTCGCGTCAGCACTCGGCACCAAGAGCAAGCCGGGGTGCCATCTGCATGGGAGAAACTCACTGCTGTCGGATCAGGCCATCGGGCTCGGGTCAGCACTCGGCACCAAGGGCCGGGGAGCCATCTGCATGGGAGAAACTCACTTGCTGTCGGATCATGCCATCGGACTCGCGTCAGCACTCGGCACCAAGAGCAAGCGGGGTGCCATCTGCATGGGAGAAACTCACTTGCTGTCGGATCAGGCCATCGGGCTCGCGTCAGCACTCGGTACCAAGTGCAAGCCGGATAGCCATCTGCATGGGAGAAACTCACAGGCTGTCGGATCAGGCCATCGGACTCGCGTCAGCACTCGGCACCAAGGGCAAGCCGGGAGCTATCTGCATGGGAGAAACTCACAGACTGCGATCAGGCCATCGGGCTCGCGTCAGCACTCGGTACTAAGAGCAAGCCGGGGAGCCATCTGCGTGGGAGAAACTCACTCTCTGTCGGATCAGGCCATCGGGCTCGCGTCAGCACTCGGTCCCAAAAGCAAGCCGGGGAGCCATCTGCGGGGGAGAAACTCACTCGCTGTCGGATCAGGCCATCGGACTCGCGTCAGCACTCGGCACCAAGGGCAAGCTGGGGAGCCATCTGCATGGGTGAAACTCACTCGTTGTAGGATCTGTCAGATCAGGCCATCGGGCTCCCGTCAGCACTCGTCACCAAGAGCATCTGCATAGGAGAAACTCACAAGCTGTCGGATCAGTCCATTGGGCTCGCGTTAGCTATTATTGTTCATAGCATAAATGACCTGAGGTAACTACCAAACCTACAATTCTCGAGTAATATTCAGAACTGTTTTCCCTTCTAGATTCTTGGCATCCTTATTTGCGTGTAAAATGTTCACTAGCAGTCGGACTGTGCTTTCGTGCCCGAGAGATGCTGCGAAATGTAGCGCCGTATGCTTCTGAACGTCTTCAGCTTCTCTGTTTGCTCGCAATTCGTTCACTAGCAGTTTCACTGTGCCTTTGCGCCCGAATATCGCTGCCCAATGCAACGCTGTTCGTTTCGAACTGTCTTTAACTTCTGTGCTCGCCCCCATCGTTGAAAGTAGTCTAACTATGCTATCGTTACCCACGCCGGCCGCGATATGCAGCAACGTAGATCCTGCATTGTCTTTGGCATCTATGTCAGCGCCCAGAGTCTCAACAAGCAGCCGCACCGTAGTGTCGTGGCAGTTTGAAGCCGCATGGTGCAGCGCCGTCCATTTGTTGCAGTCCTTGGCCTCCTTGTCTGTACCCAGAGTCTTGACGAGGAGCAGCACCGTAGAGTCATGGCCGTTCGAAGCCGCATGATGCAGCGCCGTCCATTTGTTGCGGTCCTTGGCCTCCTTGTCGGTACCCAGAGTCTTGACGAGGAGCTGCACCGTAGAGTCATGGCCGTTCGAAGCCGCATGGTGCAGCGCCGTCCATTTGTTGCGGTCCCAGGCCTCCTTGTCGGTACCCAGAGTCTTGACGAGGAGCTGTACCGTAGAGTCATGGCCGTTCGAAGCCGCATGGTGCAGCGCCGTCCATTTGTTGCGGTCCTTGGCCTCCTTGTCGGTACCCAGAGTCTTGACGAGGAGCTGCACCGTAGAGTCATGGCCGTTCGAAGCCGCATGGTGCAGCGCCGTCCATTTGTTGCGGTCCTTGGCCTCCTTGTCGGTACCCAGAGTCTTGACGAGGAGCTGTACCGTAGAGTCATGGCCGTTCGAAGCCGCATGGTGCAGCGCCGTCCATTTGTTGCTGTCCTTGGCCTCCTTGTCGGTACCCAGAGTCTTGACGAGGAGCAGCACCGAAGAGTCGTGGCCGTTCACTGCCGCAATATGCAGTGCTGTCCGACCATTTCCGTCCTTTTGCTCCTTGTTAGCACCGCTGTTGACGAGCAGATTCACCATGGTGTCGTGCCCCTTCGTAGCTGCATGTAGCAATGCTGTCTGGTACTTGTCATCTTTGGCATCGAGACGGGCCCCTTTGCGTAATAGTACCTCGGCAGTGGCGACGTCCCCAGCCTCTGCGGACATGAGCAATAACGTTTTATCAAGTAAGCACGCTTCTTTCTCAGTGCCATCTGATAATAATGCTTCAACCGCCCATGAATATTGCATTCTTGTGGCAGTATGTAGCATGTTATTTCTGAAATCTGCGGCGGGCGGCCTTCTCTCTTTAGCAGCAACGTCCCGGCCCCGGCCAGAATCCATCCAGCTTTCAATACGCAGGCGAACAATTTTCGCGGTATGGAGCACTTTCTTTCTAAAGCTTTTGGCGCCGAGGTAAGATTCAATCCAGCTTTCGAAAAGCAGTGAAGCCGAATTGCCTGTCATTTTTTTGCTAAGCTGAGAAACAAGTCGTTCATCATAGATACACTGATGACAGTCGTTCTTGCGTTTTTTGGGGCGTAGGACGCAATCATTTTTGTGCTGTTGGAAATGGCACAGGGCGTAGTCGATAAATGGCCTACGGTTCAGGTATTCGGCATATTTTTCAAAGTGCATCGGTTCCCAAGATTTCGTGCTTGGGGGTTCATTTTCCGCTGTGGAATGTGCTGCACAAAGCATCAGATATCGGATACAGATGATGGATATGCTGCAGCGAGCATCGTCTTCTTTCATCCTGAACTTAGAGGTTGCTGTTGGTTTGATGAGCCGGGAGATGAATGTGAGAGCAGTTTGATGCGCAAATTGAACAATATTATTTCCTGTATATATGTTAGTGAAACAATTGAAATAAAATACTGAGGAATCGCAACCCCTGATATCCAAAAAATTGCCTCCACAGTAAATAATGCGTTTGACAATATCATCAATTAATTCGTTTTCGAATGACTCATCCGAAGGCGAATATTTGGCATCAATTCCGTCTGGAATCGCGAGGGCCTGATGGATTTCTTGAACTTTGAGAGGGCGGTTGGCAAATAGGACAAGTTGAAACATCCTCACTCCGTCCTTGGTACCCTGTTGATCATCATTATCTTCTAATTCGCGAAGCATGCGCTCGTAAAAGGCCTCCAGTTCCGTCGGAAGACTACGTAAAAAGTTGTATATATCCTGGTTACGGAAGCCGACCGCATGATATTTCAGCAGTTCCTTTTGAACCAGGTGCACCCATATGAACACACCTTGGGCATTTTTAACTATATAATCTTTGGTCTCGTGATTATATGCAGGGGAAAGCTCAAGGATTGCCAAGAAAGACTCTACAAACTGTAAGATGTCCCGCTGATTCTCATCCTGAAGTCTTATAGTGTTTCCAATCTCGGCCATGCGGTGTTTCAGCTCGACGATAGGACGGCTAGCAATGAAGACCTTCACAACGCATGGATAATTCTCGTTGCTGCAGAGCTGACGGAACAATTCGATAATACCATGTCTATCTTCATCCTCAGATTCGTCCATGGCATCAACAATGAGGTAAAGTCGTTCCTTTACAGGGTGCTTCTTGATAGACAGCAAAATTTTCTGTAGAGAATCGTAAGGCCATTCGCCATGTTCGCCATGTGATAGTGATTTCCGGTAAAGGGATTGAAAGTGGTAAAAAAAGGTCTCCTTCTGATTTAGAACATCATAGAGAATCGAGCGCAGCATATTCGAATGATCTCTCTGAGCTTTCCCATCCCTGTAGCTATAGAAGAAACTGGCCACAATATCTTGTTTTGCAAGTGATTCATGATCCAAGAGGTTATTCCGGAAGTACTTTGTAAGTGTGCTTTTTCCACTGCCTGGCTTTCCCTCGATGAGTAGCAGATCGGAGTGGGGTGTAGATGACCACGCCTTATATTTCTCATGTTTCCAGAGCCAGGTTAGGGTACCATCATGCTCTGTTGATATCTTATCGTAACGGGTACCATGGTGGCGAAGAGAATTAAGGCACTCTGCATTAGCTAGTTAGCTAGACTCACAAATAGAGAATAGGATGTTCCCAAACCTTGTCGCTCCTTGTCGTACTCAATACAAGAGACTCCAGCAACTAGTTTTTTGAAATGGGTGTTCGGCCGACATGTGAGGAGCACTTTGAACTTCGGACTGATGAATGGTTGCGAGCAAAATGTTTCTAGGAACTTAGCCCCTTTGTTCCCGAGTTTATCGATTCCATCTATAATGATTGACGTTTCATTGATCTCTTGAACATGATCAACTGCCTCCGTTAATGCTTCCAAAAGCTCATCATCCAAAGCATGGAGAATATTTGCCATGGTTGTGGCTGGGTTTGTGTCCTGGAAACGCGACTTGTCCCGTTGGAGAATGTTGTGTAGACAGAAGCTAAGGAAAGTAGTCGTAATCGATTGGGCCTGATGATCATCTGAAACTTCGAGAATGTGACGGAGAATGGAGAGTGCGAAGGTTGCTGTTATGGAGAGTGCGAAGGTTGCTGTTCGCATCGTGCGGCAAGAGAAGAAGAACACAGCACCTTTCGCGTCTTTGTTGGCGATGTGCGACGAAACATCAGTCATTCGGCAACCGGGTGGTCCACCCAATAGCAATAGCACTTGTCGATCCTCCGTTTTCCAACGTATGAAGTCTTCGTCACGGAATATCCAGTACAGCTTCGGGTCATCGGGGTCAATTGGGGAGAATTGCTCGTCTTGGTTTGCCATAGGTAACAGGCCTAGGAACGTACGCTTTTCTGTTTGTGCTTCGACTAGTGCAAGCGGGTAGTCAGTTATTGTGAAGTCATTCAGTCATAAATGTTAACCGTTTGCCAACTCAAAACGAATCACTTACTCGATGACATTATTTTGTCATGCAGTTTTTGATAATCTTGTCCACCATCTCTAGCCACAGGGGGGCCAGGTTAGCAAAAAACCTCACAACATGCAAGCCCGGAAGAAACTTACCCGCCAAAGAACGTCTGCCCGTCATTAAATTTTGCACCCCTGAAATCATAGAACTTCGCACCAATGTTGTCAGCCATGGTATCAGGTATCAGTGGTACTGTGGTTGATGTAGACCGTCGAGCCGTTGATTTCGATGGGCTTGGAATCAGTGTAGTGGCGATGGTTGTCAATGGTTGTCAATGGTTGTCAATGGTTGTCAATGGTTGTCAATGGTTGTCAATGGTTGTCAATGGTTGTCAATGGTTGTCAATGGTTGTCAATGGTTGTCAATGGTTGTCAATGGTTGTCAATGGTTGTCAATGGTTGTCAATGGTTGTCAATGGTTGTCAATGGTTGTCAATGGTTGTCAATGGTTGTCAATGGTTGTCAGTGGTGTCAACGCTGATACTGCTCGTTCTTGCTATTAGTCACGTCGTGCCTGTTGCATAGTTAGTAATATCATACCCGATAGAGTCGCTGCGAGCGTCAGTCAGGCTGAACAGAGGAAGCTCCGGATATACCTTAAGTAGACTGCTCCCCGCGAAGTAGAAGTTGTGTTGCTGATACAGTAGGTTCAGAGATGGGTGATTCTTAGGATTGATCCCACTTCTAAATTCATAGATTACCCCACTTTGAAGTTTTGAGGCTCAACAGTGCCCCCACTTTGCATATTGGCTTGTTCCATTATGCCGGATGTACCTCCGAAATGGGTCTGCATGATGCACCGCACCAACCTTATTCACCACAAGACTTGTTCGATCATAAATAAGTTTCGCTAGCTCAGCGTTCCGGTCTAAAAGCAGTAAGCGAATCGGATGGTGTCACAACCCTGGTGCTCGGGTATGGGAGACGAAATCGGGCATCCAATGATTGCAAGGATTGAACATTTCCACTTTTGTCTTCCGTACCGGAGTTTGACACTCTGAAACTACGAATCGGATCATCGCACGATCATGAATGACATTAGAATGCGTTTGCCATTATCATCACACACATCTTGTGTATGACCCCGCTTTTTAATAACTCCGTTAGAGCGTGCAGCTGCATGCAATTGCTACTCCCATTTTCTATCGACTCGGTGCTCCTGGTTTCAGCTCGCAGCTACAATTGGCACCCAGATGCTGTGTAGCAAGGCCTCCAAAGTGCCCGCTCCACTCGGCCATTTGACTCTCTGGGCAGGATTCCTATTTGCAAGTGTGAGTAAAAACCTCGGCCTTTCACATAGTGCATTACCTGTTACTATCTATCCGCTCTTAGTGAGGTCTTACAAGTTACGCATTCTATTTACATACTCTCTCTATATATGCTTTCTTTTTTCATGAGTAAAGTTGAAATTTTTTTTAGCATTGCCAGTTGGCGAGCAAGGAACCCCACGTTTGTTTGCCGCAGTTATACACAATCGGATTTGAAGTAGAGTACACCTGCTCGTTTCGAATTTATCTACATTAGCGCGCATTGACTTGGCCGATTGGTAACAAAGCTAAATATGTGCGGTTCTTGTTTTGGACTCTTCGGGCAGCAGCCATTCAAAGTACTATGCAATCTTCAGAAGGTGACATTGGTATTCGTATTAATTTGGCGATAGGTCCTTGAGTTTCGACTCTCAACTATACAGATATGCATGTAGCTCAGCCTGCATAGGTTGCAAGCTGCAGATTGTGCAACCACGACTTGATGCTTGGAGTTCCAAATCGATAGTAATGGTCCTAGAGAAGGCCACAGAGCTGGCACGGTTCGAGAGCGAGTATACACCTCTGCGGCCAATAGAACCAGACGAATCTCCGAAGCAAGATCGGCGGCCAAGGCACAATTGATACTGTCAGACCTCACGGTCACTTGTCAGAGTCTGCGGATATGATGGTTATGATCATGTCAGACCCTACGGTCGCTTTTCAGAGTTTAGGACGGTAATCTCATGGTCGCTGCGTATTTAACCATGGTATATACTATTTATTCATTATTAAATTATGAACTTCTATTTACAAGTTGCAACTCTGGCACACTCTCACAACTCTGTCATTCTCGCCCTCGAAACCCTGACATTCTCGCTCTCACAACTGATATGCTCGCTCTGAAGTGGGCTTGGGGAGAGATAGACGAGATGACTTTTAAGTAGACTTGGAGAGAGGGCTCTCAAGCGGGCTTAGAGAGATGCGGTTGATGAGACGGGGTTGATGAGACAGGGTTGATGAGAGACGAGGTTGATGAAAGACGGCTCTTAAGAGGGCTTGGGGAGAGATCGCTCGGAAGCCGGATGCAGAGAGTGAGGGCCAGACAGAACACAAGGTAATTAGTGTGCGACCTGGCTAGGGAGATGTTAACCCACGATCGCGAAACCGAGTGGAGGACTTGACTTGGAAAGAGAGGAGAGAGGCTGCAGCTACGGTGGAGTCGGTTACTGAAGTTGGTTGCAGAGAGCGAGGGCTTGACAGAACGCGAGTGTAATTAGTGCGAGGCCTGGCGCGGGAGATGTTCACCCACAATCGGGAAGCCGAGTGGAGGGATAGAGAGGAGAGGGGCTCCATGTACGGTACTCGGTAGCCAGGGCATGTAGAGGGAGTCGGTCGCTGAAGCTGACTGCTGAGATGAGGGCCACACGGTGTAGCGACTGATCGATCGAGCAAGGATGGATGAGAGCTGGCTCTAGATGTTATCTGACTGTTGATTGACGATGCTCAGGGGGGGGACAACGGACGAGGTTGAGAGATGGAGAAGGAACATGAACAAAAGCTCTGGGAGGATTTGTGCGCGAGAAACTAAGTCTCAATTCAGTAAGTTGCATTCGTATTCTTGTCTGACAGTCGCTGAGCTAAGACATATATGGCTGGGATGGCCGAAGTCGCACCACTTATTTGGATTCGACCTGCGATTTCGGGTTAGGAGGTACAAGATTAGATGAGATGACCCAACATACCTAATCGAGGCCTAGTTTTTCGCGTACGAGTCCATGCACCAGCTTTCAAACTTCTCCCTCGTTCCTCCTCTCTGAACCTCGTCAAATCCAGCTTAATCATTGCCAGTCAACAGTCAGATAACATCTAGAGCCAGCTCTCATCCATCTTTGTTCGATCGTTTACTTTCTTACATTGTGTGGCCCTCGTCTCAGCAGCCAGCTTCAGCGACCGACTCCCTCTACATACCATGGCTACCGAGCACCATACGTGAAGCCCCTCTCCTCTCTAAAGTTATTACCTCCACTCTGCTTCCCGATCGTGGGTTAACATCTCCCGAGCCAGGCCTCACCCTGATTACACTCGTGTTCTGACAAGCCCTTGCTCTCTGCATCCAACTTCAGCGATCGACTCCACCATAAGTGGAGACACTCTCCTCTCTTTCCAAGTCAAGTCCTCCACTCAGTTTCGCGATCGTGGGTTAACATCTCCCAAGCCAAGTCGTGCACAAATTAACTCGTGTTCTGTCTGGCCCTCACTCTCTGCACCTGGCATCCGAGCGATCTCTCCCCAAACCCTCTTAAGTGTCGTCTGTCATCAACCCCGTCTCTCTTCAACCCCATCTCTCCAAGCCCGCTTGAGAGCCATCTCGTCCATCTTTCTCTAAGGTCGCTTGAGAGCCATCTCGTTCATCTCTCTCTGCCGTGCTTTAGAGCCATCTCCTTCATCTCCAAGCCCGATTGAGAGCGATCTTGTTCACCTCTCCCAAAGCCTACTTGAGAGCCGTCTCTCATCGAGCATGGCGCCGTCTCCCCTTGTATTCATCTGACCGTGTATATACTGTAGATAAATATCAATAGAAACTGTAATTTCAAGTACCATGTCCATACAAGTTCTACAAGTCGGTGAGAAAGTGCATCTAAGCGAGAATACAAGAAACCGCGAGATTTGCGGTCAAAAGCGTATGCTACCCTCAAAAACATTATGCTCGAGCATCAACTAGTTTTTCACAATGACTAAATCTCAATATATGTTCTTCTATTATCTTGAAAATTGAAAAACCGTACGCCAATGTACAGTAGCGCCCCATAAGCCGCAACAAGCCGTGATAACGGGAGTGGTAACAGCCAAAGCATCCCATAACATAGTATTGACTGTTGGAGCGGTTTGTTGAGTTCGTCGAGTTCGTCATCATGTGGTTTGGGTTAGGTTTTAGCGCAGAGCCGCTTGTATTTAAGTTCTTGCATACGTGTTATTTAGACTTAGACAGTCAAGAGAGAAAGTTCGGTACAACATTGACAGCGATAACAAATCCAGATTACGATCGCGCAGACACTTTTCCCGACATTGCTAGAAACGTGATATATATTCTTAATGAGTCGCGTTCAATACATACACAATGTTGAGCAACACATGTGACTCTATATCTGCTCGCCCCAAAGTATATCTATTACCTCGCCCCTAACCTCGCGCTCCTCCTCCTCCGGTGGCAGCCCATTGGTTCTGGCCGCCTCAGGGTCCGCCGGGTGCAGGTCCTCTTCGGGCGGAGTTTGTTGAGTTCTCGTCGTTGAGTGCCGCCGTATATTCCCGTACCGCCTCTCTTCCTCCGAACCAAATGAGATACGTTAGCAGGTGTCCACATCCGGGTATGCTTCCCATCTGACTTAGAACTGAGCCTTGCCGCGCTCATCGCTAGTACCCCGCTCTCGAATGGGTCGGAATAAGCTTGCACCGTATACTGTACTTCGTGACGTTTGGTGACTCGAATCAACGGTGGCGGATCCACCGGAACCTCTCTTGAAATGTGGCCACATCGCCCTTTGCGGCAAAGATGAGGAGTTACCTCTCCTGGAGGTTGAGCAACGTGTCAAGGAGTGTCACGACTGACCAAGATACATATCAATAGGGGTATCCGGCTGATATACACTGACTGCATAGCCTAGCCTGCATCTCCCGCTGCGTCTAAAAAAACACTGCCCACCAGCATAAAACATTCCCTAATCTCCACCTATATCCGCTTAGCCGCTGCATCTGATAACCGCACCCCTTTGGCTCAATCTCTAATTGCCCGGATCATGTTCTGGTTCTTGCACTGCTACAGTCGCGTTGATCGGTCGGTGTCGTGTCAATCGGTCGTTATCATGATGATCAGTCGGTGTCTTGTCGAATGATAAAGTAGCCGGCTCGCCGGTAGTCTCCGCCGAAGGTACTGCTCTAACCGGTTGAACTGTCATCCCCGTCATCTTCTTCCATCGTCGCCATTCTTTAAGTGCCACATCCCAGACGAAGGAGTCAGGCTGTGTTGTCGGTTTCTGTCAGTGCTGGTCCCCGTGCCGTGAATGGTCACCGTCGATCTACTCAAATGGTCTGTCTCAGATCACATCACCCACAACAGCGCTCTCCGTAGGAATGTTGTTGTGAGGTGCTAAGTGTGTAAAGACTATCCTCGACTCCGCCGGGTATGGTGCTTCTGTCGATAGTGCTGCTACGAGTGCCCCACTGGACCGCCGTCACTTCAGTAGACATAGACGAGGCCACAGAGGAGGGATGACGACAGTAGTGGGGTAGATGACTGCGGTGGGAGGAGGGCCATGGTATTAGGACACCGAGTAGATAGGATGACGACGCCGCGAAGGAGACAAAGGCGGAGGGGTAGACGACGGTATGGACAAGATAACTTGCACGTAGACGACGCGGATTATACAGCGGTGGAGGAGAGGCGAGGACGAAGGATGGCGCGCAGTAGAGGACACAGAGCAAATGAGGACATGGAGTAGACGGTGACATAGACGACAACACGGAAGAGACACGAGGGTGGAGGAAAGACAAGGGCGGAAGGATAAACGGTGGCAAAGGGGTAGATAGCGACGTAGACAAGATAATTGCACGTAGACAAGGACGAAGTATATAACGGCGGAGTAGACGAGGACTGAGTAGAGACAAGGGCGGAGGAGAGATGACGCCGGAGATCGGAGGGGTTGATGTAAAGTGGACTTCTGGCTGTCTATTTGGTGCAATCCTTGCTATACTCCATAATAAAAATTCCCACGGTGTTTATGCCAGGTCCGGGCGGGGGCTAAGGACTTTAGTACCCGCCCTGACCTGGCATCAGCAAGTAGAATCAGTACTAGTCAGTTATGGGTTGCACGATGAGAATACCCAGCGTAAACGGCTTCGATGGAGGCGTGTAGTGTACAATCGAGGAGACTTGTCGCACGCGCATAGAATGATATAGACGACGTGTAGATGTGGGTGTAGAATGAAGAGGTATGAACCGGGGTGGAGGCATGGAAAATGGAAAATGGAAAAGGGCTGTGGACGCGCGGGAAGGTGACGAGAATAGGGTCGATTGGTGCGGAGTCAAGGACGTGTTGAACCGACTCTCGGTGAATCGATTGATTGTCTAGGTCTAAGATGACACGTAGCTAAATACTCCACGCTCGCCAACCCTAACCCAAAGACACGTGATGGCGTATCTAAGAACCGCTCCAACAGGACGATTGAGAGCAGTTGAAGAAAGTAATATCGACTTAGACGTTGAAATTGTGATGCAGCGGAGTCTAAGGAGTCGATGGCTTGATTTAACAGAGAGTGAGTCTCTCCCGGATATTTGATGGCTGCCATGACGATGAGGTGGATCAAGCCATCGGGCTCAGGTTAGCCAACAGCCCGTGAGTCTCTTTCGAATATTTGGAGGACCACGAGAGCATATAAGAACAGTGTTCCTAAGCGACCCGGTGGAATTGTATGTAGTTACTAGATGATGGATGCCCAAGTATCGGATTTGATCCTACTTTCAATTTGTCAAAATTATCTGAAGACTATGTATAATCCCAAGATTGTGCTAGAACTAGCAGAACCCTTCGTGTGGTTCATTTATGCCTTCATCTCCGGTTATGACCAGTTCACAAAGTTAATTTTCAACCTCACGCCGCCGGTTTGCGATCGTTTCCCGGGAAACAGTTGATTGGAAGGTAAGGCGTTAACATCTGTCAGATTCGAATTCCCAAACTTAGGATATTCAGGGTTACTAAGATCAATTTGATTGAATATATGCTATCAAGAACTGGTAGTGCGCCGCACAATTTCAAGCTGAAGCGGAGCATATCAAGTGTTATTTCAGTCCTACTTGGTCTGCCAGAATACATTTCGCACGAAGACATCAAGGATTACGCGACTGGAAGAGCAGCCTATATCATCTCAACCGCAACAAGGGACTCCACCTCTCTTACTTTTCTGAGCCGAATAATCATAGCCCCCATCGGCCGTGCAATTCACACATTCGCCTATTTACCGAACTCCTTTGAGTGGAGTTCCTTGATGAGATTCTGCTGGCGTAAGTGCTGCTTGAGAAGGATAGGGATCGAGGTAAAGGAAGGGAGCGGCGAAGGGACGGAGCTGGCAAAAAAGTGCGGTTTTATAATGTGTGTGATGGTGAGTTCCAGCATCGACAAGGAGGAGAGGGAGTTTTCGTGTGAGATGATGTGGTGCTGGATGCCGAAGCTACTAGAGGTCTTACCTTCGGCAGCGGTGGTTCCCCCGTCTCGATGAGCACCACCGGCTGGTCAGTGCTTCCAATCCGTTTCGATCATCCCGTGTCTGGAACCGACTTTTCATTTTCCTCCTCTCCCTCCTCCACTCCAAGAGCCAATATCGGATTAGTCCGCAGTGGCTCAATCTCCGAGAGCAATACCAGATCGTAGTTGCGGATATGGGCGGGTGGCAGCATTTCCAGTATAGTTGGACGCACAGGATCGATATAGAACGGGCGATCGAACACCCGGACATCCGCCTCGGTGCGAATTCCGTACGCATGACCGGACGGAAGGCTCCTCAGTGCGAGGAATCCAATGACGTTTCCAGAGAAGTCGACCCATCGAGATATGGTATCGATATACCGACGGAATTCTTGCATGTCTTCGACAGGAAATGATGCAGGGTATACGCGGCGAACGGGGCATTTATGCGCGCAGATTGTGAAACCGCTGTTAGAGTTGACGAAGCGGCAAGAGGTAGTATCGGCGTCTCGGTAAGGATATCATTGGCTGCCACGTGGGTTTCGGAGCCGGCGATGGATGGTGAGGATGCTGACACGGAGATCGTAGAGACAGTCCGACATAACGCGATGGATAATGTGCTAAACGAGAACAATCGGTAGCTGACGCAGTTGGAAGCGAAGACGAAAGTGATTCGGAAGGCAAGTCGTGCGCGAGGGGTAAAGGAGGAGTTCTAGCCATGGAGATGGGTGCTGGGATAGTGTTGGTGCGTTGAGTCGAATTCCTACCAACTTGGCACATAATGCATTCTTGTGCCAAGCTTTGAATATTTGGTATTTGGCAACTGTTCGTTTTTAGCCTGTTCGTGAATGGTGACCTAAGTTACAGCCAATCTTGCTTCAGGACCCTGCATTGGATTGTCGAATTGTAGTTGTATCTATGTGCTGAATATATTAATACAGCACATAGTATGCTGACGTTGTACTCGGTGATACCAGGTTTCGTTCCGAGAAAGAAAGTGATGTAACGTGAAAGGGCTGCCACTCATTCTTTGGCCTTTCGCTTGTTGAATGGCTTGGCACAGTTATCGCGAACGCCCTCCCCTTCAACTTCAACATCGCTCAACGTCGTTCACCACCGCCACACCACAGCAACCACTACCTATGCCGTCCCAATGCCATACCCCATATCCCTCTCCACCCTCCTCGTCTCCCGCTGCATCTCCAAAATCAGCGAAACAGCCCACAGTTCCGGCCCGTCGCGTGGCGGAGACCCAGCTACAACTCGACATTGGCTGTCGCGTCATCACTATTCCCCTTCGCCACGTCTTCTTCTGCTCATTTGACGACATACCCGCAGAGACAGCTGCCAGCCTGATCTGCCACCAAGCCGAGCAACTGTTCATTCGCTACAACGCTGTTACACGTCAGTTGACCGTGTCGAACATGTCGAGTCCCCACAATGCTGCACGCGATTTTATCGATTTCTCACTCTCCGCCATGATTACAGCAGGGTTTCTGTCCGGTGATCACCTTTTCCGGAACAACATGGTCGGAGGGTTTCTTGACATTCAGTCGGAGACGATGGTTGCCGGGTTCCGGGGCCCATACGCGACTTCGTTTGCGCAACCAGACGTCGCGATTAGAAACCAGCGGTGGCGCAACCCGCTACCGGGATTTGTCGTTGAGACTGGGTTTAGCGAGGAGTATTCTGAGCTGCTTGATGACAAGGACATGTGGTTGGTCGGAGGAGATGGGCGGGTGTGTACGGTGCTGCTTATCAACATCGACGAGAGCTGCACACCGCTGCCACCAGGGCGCCATGCTCCTACACGCGTGGTTCCACTACCTGGAAGCGCAAGCCAGAACCCAGTTGACAGCGATTCGGAGAGCGAGACTGGATTTTTTGACAAGTCATTTTCACCAACCGAAGAGGCACCGGCGGTCCCAGATGGACAGCTTTTCACTGGGTTCATGGAGCTATGGCGGTTTGTCAAGGAGCGAGGGAGCAAGGACAACCCACATGCCGCGGCGGTTTGCGCTGGTCGCGCGGTACTCATCTCCGGCCGAGTCGCCATTGTATGCGCTAACATCTCATAGTTTTTCCCAACATATCCATCTCGCGACTCGGAGTACCTTGAGCTCTCGCTTCGTGACATTTACGGTCTTCGTTGCGCAAAGGATCTACCAGCAGGGCGCCATGGGGATGAGACCTTCCAGTTGCCGTCAGTCTGGCTGAGCGATTGCATCCGCCACCATTGGAAGGAGTTTGTTAGGTTTAGAAAGGAAAAGAGTCGGGTCAACCGTAGGAAGGAAATGGGTGATGATGGTGAATGGATTCCCAGTGCAGGTGCTTAATTTGGCTTATTATGCCGGAAGATAGATGGGGTTCATTTTCGTCCATCCTTGTACTCGGAGGGTACCAAATGTCGGGCGCGCACCCATAAAATGCGGAAATTCAACACCTCCACCACAACAATAGAGAGAAATTCCAAAAGAGCAGGGATTTAGAATAGGTTATCAGAGAAGATTCTATGAAGTTTTCTCAGAAAAATTTTTGTTGTGGAGTGAATGATGAGGATCTTAGCATTTCTCATTGTATGGAGGGAAAAAAGTCGGGCGCTCTTTGCCCTGTGTCACCGCGCCCCAAATACCCTTGTACCCTAGTACATAGTTCTATACCCGGTTTCCCACATCACCTAGCAATGGTCTTCAATGGTTGTGCTATCCGTCCGGGTATATCACTGAGATAGAACTTGGCATTGCTCCTTCTCGGCATGTACTTCGATGTGTTGAATAGTATGATTGATTCTATCTAAAGATGCTAGAAAGTGTTGGCTCAGGATTTTGCCCGAAAGGCCTACGAGCTTCTAAAGGGCCAGCGAAGCTGCCAGAATGGACTGGAGAGTGGTTGCTAATGATCTGAGTTGCCGAGTAGACTCATACATAATTAGTCACTCGCCACTTGCATTGCCACTGGTCGATTTGTATGTATGTTCGCGATGGTTTCTTCAGGGTTTTCAGCCGAGGTTCAGGATTTTCATGGTTTTCATTGAGTATATAAAGCTTAGATTTCTCCGGTAGTAAGGAGACGATATTGAGGGTAGGAGAAGATCTAATCTGTCTGTCTATTCTCTCTAACTACAGGAGAAATCTATGCTTTGTATACACAAGGAAAACTGAGGTTCCGCGGAGAAACCATCGCGAACATACATTACAAATCACCAGTGGCTATGTAGGTGGCGAGTGACTCATCATGTATGAGTCTACTCGGCGACTTAGCAATCGTTAGCAATCACTCTCTAGTGCATTCCAGCAGCTTCGCTGGCCTTCTAGAAACTCGTAGGCCTTTCGGGCTAAATCTTTAGTCAACACAATCACTTTTGTACGATAGTTAATCAACCTCTCTTTGTACTCGATTGCTCTCAACACAAAGGCCATACATATATACGGAAGTCCATGAACTAATGCGTACGTACTTGTCTATGTATAGACACGGCTGAACACAATTAGCTCGTATTCATCAGACAGCATCAGTCTTACGGAGGCCGAGGCTGAAGGTCTAAGTATACATGCAACACTTCCCCCTCTTCCTACAATCCGTAGGAAGACAATGAATTGGTACAAAAGGCTTGGGTGGCAGGGCGCCGCAGTTAATGTCCTTGAGGTAGCGGCTAGGAAACCAGGGGAGTGCTGGGAAGCGGCGCTGCCATTAGCTCTTTAAATATAACCGATTATTCCTCAAAGCATGAGAGTGCAGGGTTGAATAAATATCGAGAATCACCTCCAGCCTCCAAAATCCGAGTGATCCTTGGTGCCAATGGTCAAATTTTAATTTTGTTTGCTCTAAGTATGGCAACTTCGGTCATCCCATATGTCTTCTCTCACAAGTTTTAACTCTTTCTTTTCTATGTGGCGATCCTGGAGGGCTGTGGTGGATGTTGGGCATTCGAACGTTCGGTGGTGTAATTATATTTGGTGTTCGAGTTAAGGCCTTTGATACCGTAAAGGCCACTGTGATGAATAACGACGACACCAAGATTTGAAGATATCTCGGGACTGGAGCGAAGTTGACTGAAATTGTTCTCTTCCGAGGGATTGCGGAAATGATGACAATGAAAAGAAGGCTTTGGACTCGAAGCATGGTGGATTCAAGATTCATGAAACTGGTATGTTTGGAGAGGGCGAAGGTATGTATAGTAGTCATCGTGACAATTGGTTACAGAACTAGATCAACAATCGGCTGTTTAGCACGCAGCACCAAATTGTTTCGAGCTTGGATCGTCTGGGTCTGCTATGTGGAGGCGTACTTATACGAGCTCCTTGACAGCGACTGCGCTCTCCCGAGGACTTTTCTCGATGACCTCTCATATGGCGAGAATAGATAAGTTAAACCATGATGACCATCAACAAAACGCCAAAACCCATATCACTCAATCATCCCTAATCTCTAAAGAACCGTCATCATACAATATCCCAGAACTATAAATGAAACACAGTTTCGCAGACGAATGCGCAAACGCTCTTCACTTCTGACTTGACTTCTTCACAGGCGGCGGCATCTGCCGCAGCCGCTCATCTTGTCCATCTCTCTCCAAGCCCGCTTGAAGTACATGTCCATAGCTACCAGTTCTACAAGTAAGGAAGTGTATCTAAGCGAAAATATTATGTTCTCATATTATCTTGCAAATCGAAAAACCGTACGAGAATGTATGGCAGCACCCCGTAAGTTGCGATAAGCCGCGATAACGTACACGTAATGCAGCGGTAACAGCCAAAACGTCCCATAACATAGCGGTAACAGCGATAACAAATCCCGATTACGGTAGCGCGGACACTTTTCCTAACATAACTTTTCACAGAAGCTCTCCAAGATGGATCTCCCCATATGGATAATCAATCGCCGTGGAAATGGAGAGGCTCATGGCCATGGTCGCAGTTGTGGCATGCCAATAGAAAGAGTAACATTCAACATAAAATTCCTTCTGATGGTATAGGAATCAATCATGGGGACCCCTTGGATACCACCGGAAACCCCCTTGAGACCTCGAGAACACCTGTTGAGACCTCCAAAACACCTGTCAAGACCTCCGGAACTGTTGATATGTTCGGAACACCGGTCAAGACCTCCGGTGCAGGGCCTGAAGGGCCGGAAGTGTTTGTTTCGGGTATTTGGAACTGTTTGCTGGCTTGTCCCTTTGTTTTGGGTTTGTAGAGGAAAAGCCACCGCCTCACGGCTTGTTTCCTTTGTGATGGCAATAGTATATATATAGGGCCTGTCTGCTCTTTTGCTTCACACCTTTTACGCAATAGACTCAAGTTTATCCTCTCTACATTGCTGTGCACGTAGCCACCCCGAAGGATCAGCACAACATCCGGAACATCTGTTGAGACCTCCGGAACCCATCTTGAGGCTACCGGCATGCTTCCCGACTCTTGTGAAACATCCTCCGACTTCACCCAGCTAGAAAGCACTGGAGAGTCTCATGTGGTTTATGTTCAGCAAGCGGTTCTTCCGCCGTCTATCAATTCTAACAAAGAAGCAGCGAACAATGTGAGTGGAAGGGGTAGTGGAAGAGTCGAAGCAAGAGGCAGAGGGAGAGTTAAAGCTGATGTTCCGCAGTGAAGCTCCCACCATAGGTCACCTTGTAGATTACCAGATAATGAAGTTGACACTGAGGAGATCTTGGCTGATATCAAACACCAAAAACAGGTTTGTAAGGATCGCCGAACAGAGGTGAACGAATTACTATCAAGCTTTAACTCTTGACTTGATTTCTTATTTTGCATTGTACGCATTTGCACTTAATGAAAATGAACTAACGATAATGGTGAGTATTTTTATCCCTTCTCATGATGCATACTAACATATTGCAGCTACTACTTTGCATGCATCTTTATATACTTTTATTTATTTGACTTGGTGTGGACTTGATGTATTGTTTGATATTTATGGTGTACTTTGTTTCTTTATTGTGTCATATGTTGCGGAATCTGTTGTGGCATCTGTGTGGCTTGTGGAATCTGTTGTGGCATACGTTGTGCCATCTGTTGTGGCCATCTGTTGTAGCATACGTCGTGGGATGTGTAGTATCATTCATAATCCAAATTGTAGTGCAATTGAAATGACATTTGTATTCCAAATCGTGGTGTCATCTGTCTTGCTTAGTGTTGGCAACGAACCGGATCGGTTCGAAACGGATCGAACCGATCGGATTCAATCCGTGATTTGTGCTTCGCGAACCACTTTTCACGAACCGGTTCGCGAACCATAGAATTTTGAACGAAAACAAGTAAGCGAGTTCTTGTCCAATCGCAACGATTTTGAGTGCTAATTGTAGCTGCGATCAAGCGCTTTCGAACGCGCTAAAATTTGAGGCGATCGGACAAGAACTCGCTTACTTATTTTCGTTCGAAATTGTGGTGTGGTTTGAACGGGTTGCAACGCGTTTTTCTCGAACCGACAGGGTTCGTTGCCAACACTAAGTCTTGCTGTATGTAGTATCGTCTGTTGTACCATATGTAGTGCTGTATGTAGTGTCATCTGTTGTGGCATGCGTCGTGCCATCCATCGGCAGATTGTAGTGCCCATGCCACGAGATCGAAGCTATAAATGGACGATAAAGTTGCGTCGTTAAGATAATATAGTTGTGCAATTGTTGTGGCAAGAAAGCAATGTTTTGATGTGATTTGGATAATATCTGGATGATATTAGCAGTATACCTGTAGTGTCATCTGTAATCCAAAAGGTCACAAAAAATGACACTACAAATGCTACTACATCCGTAAGGTTTTTGCCACTACACTCAAATGTACCTTAGGGACTTTCTTGGGTATGATGACCAAGATACTGTCAGACTTCATGGTCGCTTGCCAGAGTCTGCGAGTATGATGGTTATGATCATGTCAGATCTCACAGTCGCTTGTCAGAGTCTGCGAGTATGATGGTTATGTTGGAGCGGTTTGTTAAGTTCGTCATCACGTGGTTTGGGTTAGGTTCGAGTGCAGATCCGCTTGCATTTAAGTTCTTGTGTACGTGTCATTTAGATTTAAACTTAGACAGTCAAGAGAGAAGGTTCGATACAATAGGTTATGATCATGTCAGACCCTACGGTCACTACGAATTTAATCATGATATATACTATTTATTCATTATTAAATTATATGAGCTTCTATTTACAAGTTGCAACTCTGTGTAACACCGGGAGCGTCACTCTAGGTTTCTAGTCAAAGTAATTTCCTTACTCGCTTTAGGACTTGCTTCGATGATGGCAGGTAAGGAGCTTCGCTCAGGATGTAGAAATCACTATGAAGATTCAAAGCGAAAAGAATTGGCTTTCCAATGCGTATATTGTTAAGGCTTTTTCTTCTTGTTGAGAAGGTTGCCTTTCTACCCTCAAAGAAACTTAAGGTCTTTATACCTTCGTCTTCGCTCTAACAAATACTTCTATTTACGCTTTTCTCTAGAGCTCCTGTACCTCAACCACCTTCGAGGTTCGAACCAATGCCCTTTTCTTTCACAACTACCGCAGGCCTCTATCTCCCGACCCCTCCGCATCTTTATAGTCATTAGATGGTAGTGCACTTGAGGTCTCCAGTGATGATGTTAATCTCAGTCTTTTTCATTGTGTATAAAACTGCATATAGCTATGTTGTGACTGAATACATTAACGATTTAATCCACGTCCTCTTTTTTTCGCCATGAACACCTTATCTAACCACTGCCGCTCAGAGCACCAACGCCACACCAGCAACAGCTAAACTCTTAGCGCCAACCGCAACCGCTCCCACAGTTAAACCCCCAGCGCCAACCGCAACCGCTCCCACAGCTAAACTCCCAGCGCCAACCGCAACCGCTCCCACAGGAAAAGTGACAGCCCCCAACGTCATCCCGAGACTCTGAAAAGTGGCGAACCAGCTACTCGCGACAATAACACCACCCGTTGTAGCCTGCCAAGTCGCCGCAAGAGATCCTGCAGACCAGCTCCATTAGCCTGTGTTCATAAGATAAGTATGCTCACAGGCGCACCAGCAACGGGACCCATAGGGCCAAATCCCACCAGAGATAGCGCGCTACCCGCTGCGTATGAACCGAGGCCTGCGACTGCAGAGACGACGACGGCTGCCATATTTTAGTCAAATATATCGATATGTGATGCGTTGGTGGTAAGGACGATGAATGCGAGGATCGTTTGAGATGGAGAGGACAGAAGGGTTCCGGTTGATAGATAAATACTCCACATCCCGTGAATGATTGTCGTTTTACAAACCCCTTTCATTACCCCTCAATACCAAGTGGCACTTGTCCCGTTCAGTGTTCTCTGGTTGTTGCAAAGCTGACATCATTCTGCATAGTTCACCCACTCACCTGTCAGCAATCTGTCTGCGCATGTTATACGTTGTGCGGATGCCGTTTGAGGCATTGCCCGGTCGCCAGAGCAGGCAGGTCATTTCCCGAGCGGCAGGTTCTTCCTTGTTTTTTCAAGTTGAAACAATCCCATTCGTAGAATTTTTAGGTACGTGGCTAGGTTTACTAAAAAAAAGCAAATTAATGTGACTAGCAGATAAAAGCCCGCGATAACTTAGGTATCATATGCGCCTGGTCAACACACTATCATCCTTGTGTGGTCATAATTATGGCGGTCCCGTAGAACGTAGAGTGTCAGTCTATACGTCACCAGCCGTAACTCCACGATTTGTGGCGATATTACA
>WHVE01000397.1:0-121206 GCA_015178995.1 Trichophaea hybrida | reverse complement strand
GAAGGGAGTGCGGCCCCTGGGCAATGGAGATGGACCAAAGTACTACCTAAACTGTCGCCATGGACCCCAGCTTCTAACATCCCCTTCGGTCAACGCCGGCGGCATATCACTGTCGGGGAATACCGGGGTCAGATAGCCCTAGCCGACATTGTTCCACCCAATGGAACTGGAGATGGAAAACAGATGCCCACTATCGCTGGGGCTAAAGTCACCACGGGCAACTCATGGTTAAGATGGGCCAAGTTAAAAAGGGGTCCAAGGAAGGCGACATGCCTGTGAGAAGTGACATCTCCAAGTTTGAGAGTCATGTCCGGTACGAATGGCTGATTCCTCGGCACCCTCATTGCGTGATGGGACCACTCCGTTTCAAGATAAGGCGGATCGAGGGGCGCATCGGGTTCGAACTTCGGGCAGTAGCTATCTCAGATTTCATCCAGTGTTATGAGGAGATCCTACCGTTGACCAGTTTGATTATTCTGAGAGCATCAGGCACAACTGGATCACAGTTTCATCCGAAATCTCGGCAACCGCCTGCGAGAGACAGCCACCAGGATGGTAAAAGGTGACAAAAAGAAAGGGAAGGGAGGTGGTGGAAAGTGCAAGGTGGAGGATAGCAGTGATGAACCCCCTCCAAACGGCCGAGCATTGAGGTGGCGATATCCAAAAAAGTCGTTTGTGGTGCAGGTGCGTGGAGATGCCACTTCTGGATCTATATTCAGGACATTTCAAGGAGTTGAAGAATATTCCCAACTTCTGAAGTGGATCGCTAAGGCAAAGCCGAAGGGCCCTTTCACTCTCCAGACCGTATATCGCTGCCAGTTGAGTGAAGGTGCTGCTCATGACGCCGGAGTTACAGTTGGGGAGGAGTTTTGTGGCAGTGGTTGGAACCAGGATACATGGAATGTGGATGTCCAGAACTTCCGTGCAGTTGCGCCTGAAGCAGCGACTCTGCTCCTTGAGGCAAACCTGTGGAATGGAGATAAGGAGGACCCGCCTGAGAATGTCCAGTTAGTGGAGGACCCCAGGAATGGCAATGATGGAGAGAGAGTAAGTTAAGAGCACCTGAAGTGATAAATGAAGTTCTGGGCTATCTGGAATTCCTTGTAGGGAGCATCCCCACAAACACCCAAAAGAAAGTCCCCCAGAACCCCCGGTGCACCACAAGATACACCCAAAAGGAAGTCTCCCAGAACCCTTGGTGCACCACCAGATACCCCCAGCGAGAGGAGGGCCCCAGCCCAGCTAGATGACTATGCAGATTTGCCTGTGCCACCTGCACCAAGTGCTCTAGCTACCCTCATGAAGGAAATTCAGAGCACCAATGTTCTAGACAGCGATTCACAATTCGCCAAAGAGCTGATCGAGCCTCAAGGTGACGAGCCAGGGCAAGTTTTAGATGTTACTCTCATGGCCACCATCAACAACACCTTCGAGCACAAGTGTCTTGAAGAAGCAGTTGCATTACTCGGTGCTGTGCCATGCGGAGATTCACATGCGGATGCCATTCGAGGGCCAAAGTACACCTTGAAGCAATTTCGAGAAGTAAGATTTCTTGCACAACAGATCTGGGCGATTTGGTTCATTTTGCGGCGATGGATCTTCGATGCAGACCATCCTGGGGCACACCTGGCTGATGAAATGGAACCTGGGAAGATGTTCACCGTCTTAGCTGCAGCTCTTTATGCCAAATCAATTGTGGAGGATGTGACAAATCAACATGACACACAACTACCGGTGCTCTTTAACCGCTCAATTGGCGCATGGTGTCTGGTGGTGGAAACGGGCTTCTCAACCCTCAGCGCTGTCCAGAAGCAATGGTACCCTTGCACTCACCCTAACCCTGTTCCTTGTCGTCTTCTCCAGTTGCTTGATGATAAGCCGACAAGTGACCTCCATTTATCGAATCTGGTACTCTGTGTGGTGATCCTAAGTGTCTGAGCGACATTCATCGGTGCAATCAATACCATCACGAAAGGGACTCCATTTTCGGTGCGCGATCTCTGCGCAGAAGATGCTGGTGACCTGACTTACGCACATCTCAACTTCTGTGTGGAACATCCCGAAAGATGGTGGGACATCCACGTGCTCACCTATGATACGTTTACAAGCCGGGCGCAAAGAAATGAGAACGACACAGTTCGCCAGCTTACACACTGCCAGTGGTCATGGGGAATCTTACATGAGACGCACTACTTCAAAGGTCCAATGTCTAAGGGTTGGTCCGTTGCAGCTGAAGCCCAAATTGGATTCAAAGTGCAAGTTACCGCAACGCCGGCCTACCACTCACTGAAGGACTGGTGAAACATGACTCGGTGGCTTTTCACAATTCCAGATGCGCCTGAGAATGAGCGAGGGGTAGAAGAACATGGTTCCGAGGCTTTACTTTCAGCGATCACCGCCCTTCAATCCGCTGTCAACAAGGGAGGTTTCTCTGAAGCTCAGCAGGAAGCTGGCTCTGTGATGACTGAAGTCGCTCACCGATAGACAATCCGCCGATGGACAGAGTCGTGGCTGGCTTCATGTGCACCCCTGGTTTACATCCCATCGGAGGATTTCCATCCAGTCGCCCTGGAGCGGTCTCAGGAAGAACAGAAGCAGCTCGATGATGTTGCCACCGGACTCAAGAGGCAGAAGCATGAAGGCGAGCATGGGATCTCCTGGTGGATTAATCGCTGGCAGCTTGCTTGCTTTTTGCTACCGTTGGAGCAAGCAGGTGATCGTTTTGCTGATGGCAGTTGGAAGAAAGAGTGGGATGACAGCAGTTTTGTGGAGGGACAGATTTTGAGATGGCTTTGAGAATCTTTCCGCCCAGAGTAGATCAGCGGTTCGGCGACTGTTCCTGAGATAGATGACCAGCCTAGTACAGGCTCACCTGTCCTTTCACCACTTCCTCAGAAGGCTGTACTGTTTTGCCCTGTGCCAGGCCAGGTTCGCCATCTGGCATGGTGGATTCATCGCCATTTCAATCATGACATCCAGGTCATTCGCATGGTCTCCCAAGATTCTGCCGACAGGCGCAGCGAAGTTATGCGTGATTTCCAGAATCATCCCAGGTGCTCCGTCTTCATTCCCACCAACAAGATTGGAGGTATTGGGCTCAACCTCGTGGCTGCCAATCATGCGGTGATTCTTCAGAAGCCTTGGGTTCTCAACGAGCAGTGGCAAGCTTTTGGCAGGATTGTGTGACTGGGTCAGATGCGTAATCCTCACACCGTGCTTGTCAACACTGGTCCAAACGGCTTCGATGATAGCGTGACTGCACTCCATATGGTCAATGGCACAACTCAGATACGTGTTTTGCATGGACTGATGAATCGTCTGATGATAAGCACAGAGGAGGTCGACAATGTTCTCAAAAAACGCATTGGGGAAACTGCCATTCAGGCTGGGATGTTGTCACAATCCGAATAGCTGCTCAGGTGTTTCTAGGTGCGCTTGGGTTTGTAATTTCATTGATGGGTCGTTCAGAATGTTTTTTTTGATTTGCTGGAGTGCATCAGGGAGTATTTTTTGTAGTTGTATGGAGTTTGGGTGTGGGTATTTACTGGGTTTCATCTTCAAAATGGGCTAGATTTTCTGTATCTTTATTATCCCCCATGTGTCACTAGGTCAAGACGTTAGAGAATCGATGGCTTTGGGTAAAAATATATCTACTTGATATCACGTGAGAAACAGAATACAAGTGTAAATAATTACTGATGGTGGTGGTCGAGGCAGTGGTCCCGCTGTCAGGTGAAACTGGCTTGCTTAAGACCAGAAATAGAAAGCGAAGGCCGTTCGGATCGTACTCGAAATAGCAATACATTTGATCTTAATTTCCCACGGCATCCCTGGTGCATCTACATCAGCAAAATATAAAATGCTCCCGGAGCATGGGAAGGTACTCCGGGAGCCTCCGGGAGATATAACATAGTTCCAGACCCTCCTGGAGCTCTCACCAAACCTCCCGGAGACTCCCGGAGTATGGGAAGGTATTCCAGGAGCGTCCGGGATAAATTGACGTAGTTTCGGACCCTCCTGGAGCTCTCACCAACCCTCCGGGAGCCTCCAGGAGAAATGTACATAGTTTCGGACCCTCCCGGAGCTCTCACCAACCCTCCTGCTGACACCGTAAGCATGGGCAAGTTACTCTGGAAGCTTCCAGGAGAAAAGGGCCAAAATTCGAACCCATTTTGAGCTTCTCACAAATCCTCCCGGCGCGCCAGAAACCTCTGCCGATTCCTACCTCATTAGCGCTCATCAAACCTCGCGGCACTCCTGAAAAGTCGTTTAACTCCCTCAGATTGCGGTGCACCTTATTTTTTTTTTGGACCAATGGGCTTTTTGCACTGTCCATCCAGCATTCAGATTGGTAAATTCAGATTGGTAAACTATATAAATGCCATATCGCTCTACAAATTGTCATTGCAACTCATGTCCCACCTCACGAAACACCTAACCGGCCTAAACTCTGATTCTAGGTGCGTCGAAAGCAACCTCGTAACTCTCAATATACAGTCCAATACGAATCCAGGTCCACCTGGTTGTTCAATATCCATATGCTTGTATCATCTCCACGGTTACTACCACTGCCTAGTACTACTTCATCCGCTCTGACCCAATGTGCAGGCCCAACAATTGCTCCAACTGGAACGATGTGCATTTAATTAGTCAATTTTACCACTCGAATGAAGCCATCAATTTTGTTAGCCCAGCCCCATCGGTCTTGAAATTTTGTTGGAATCACCACCTCATACGCTTGAGGTCGAGGACGTAATACCCATTCCTGTCTCCTTTTAAATCATTTGGAGAATGTTGGTAGTATTTTTCCTTGAGGTAGGTGTTCTCGAAACTGTAGAATCTTGTTTGGTGGTGTCCAGGTAAAATATAAGATCGGAAATGATGGAACTCGGCCTTGAAAATCATTGTCAAGGTGATTATGCTCACTCTCTGCATGTTGAACCCACACAGTATGTGCTTTAGGTATCATTCCTTATTAGCATTAGTATATTCCACTTTACAGTCAAGCCGTATTCGCTCGATGGTTGCAGGAGAGTGGAACAGTTGACGATAATAGGATAGACCATTGTGTAGTTTGATTGAACTTTGTCCATTAGTGTCTTAAGATTCTGACCGAACACAAGATCCGTAATTTCTGTTCCCCAATCTTCTTCAATTTGAGCCCAAAGTAGCTTTCCAAGATCGGGAATTTCGAAATTGCTGGCTACATCTGTTAGAAATTTAGTTTCACTGTCCTACACTCTCCACGGACGAGTGTTTCTCTCAAGTTATACATATTTGGCGGTACTGGGTGGAATATGTCTGAGGCTGTCCTTTTCGAGGCTAGTCGGTGGGCTCGCCTTGTATTTCGTCGTTTGTCTACTGCTGATAAGAGATTGAAAGCCTAGTTTGAAGTAAGCTGGCTGGCCAATAAGTATATTAATACGAAAGCTACTCTCAAATATTTCTCACCTTAGCCGAATCAACATCATACCAGCCTTGAAGTGCAAGGTAACGCAAGTTTCCTCCATATAGTCTAGGCCACTGCGGCAGTCATTGTATTTGAGAATTTGTCGAGTATAATTCACTTTATAGCTGGAGCGGTAGCCATCTTTCACATTGGAAATAGTAACAATTCTGAGATATCGTTGGAAATTGTCTCCCAAACCCATTCGGCAAATTGACTCTGATATATGGCTGACCAGATGCATCTTGGGTAACCAAAGTGCACTATCTGATGTTCAAGGGCTTTTCGGAGCCATGAATGCCGTGTTGCTCCACGAAGTTTCAAATTCAGCCATTCGCTTAAAAATGTCCTCTTGAAAAGATGCTGTTGTGCCGCAGTGATTCCGTATATCTTTCTTTCCAGATTGTCGGTGGTAATCGAATCTCTATCATCAATCTCAGTGTGATCCAGCGCGCTTGAAATTGTTTGCGTTTGCAGCATTAATTTTGTGGCCCCATACACTTCTGCCTCTACTGCAACTCGATCTTCACAATCTTTTGCTCACGTATTCTCACAGATTCTCGTTTCAGCTCATTCATGACTTTGGCTTCTGCAGTCTTCGACATTTCTGTTTTCGGAAAACACTTTTCAACCTGTAGAATCGTTTGAGCGCGTCATCAAGTGCAGTGAAGGATAGATCAGAGTGGCTTTGTTGGCTTACGAGTAGGCTGAATTCGCATAATCCCACACGGTTCCCATTACTTCTTCATCGATGAATCTCGTCAGCATTGTTTCGTCATCCATGGTACCAGCTAATATTGGTGCGCAGTTAACTGCCAATGTTCTAACCATTCCCCTGATCTCTTTCCCCTGCCATGTCCCACTCTTTAATGAATCAAAGGTCTTTTGAAATAGTTGGAGTCCCGGATACCGTGGTACCGATGTGAAACGCTATCGAATCGGTCTTTGAGATTTCGTGCTTTAAGGTATTTGAGAAGCCAGTCAAATAGATCCTTTACTAATCCCAGGAGCAATTGATGTAATTCATCAGGTTGCCATAGACGGTACACATTGCAGAGAGGGTATTGCCAGAACTTGTTAGGGAATGAACGTACTCCAGATGCTATTAGTTCATCGATCTGTTCATGATCGAGAAGTTTACTGTAGGTTTCTTGATCCATCGGATTAAAGATTGTTTGTTGACCTGAATGACCCATCGGCGCACCTTTAGGTATTTCACAAATAGGACACGAACCGTATGAAACTCGAGCAATCATCACATGTTCTGGATAGTCACCAACCCATGCAGCCAGCAATGGAAAGCACCTTCTTCGAAAACCATCGCACAATCCCATTCCAAGCCCGGTCCACTGATATCGAGTTCTCGGAGCGCCAACAGAATGTGTGGATTGCATTGTGCCAGGCGTCATCGGTGTTTTTGGAACCTTTTGGAGGACATGGTATGAGTCCGACGAGGATCCAGGCACGCTTCTTGGGGCTCCGGCGGACATCTTTTTGTATATTACCGATAGTCATGTATAGGGCCAGGCCTGTTTATCACCAGAAAAATTTGTCAGATGCGTTTCATCAGACGCAAAAATAACTGGTACAATCGTGGCGCCCTGAGGTAGGTGCTCCTGAGTATCCCACCACCAATCGCCAGTGTTCATCTCACTGTAAATGCGACGCCCCTCAGAATCTGCTAGTCGCACCGGTTCAAAATCCAAGTGCGTGGCGAATGGGATATGAGCCAAAAGAAATTTGATGCATGTGAATATATCTCGATAATACAATGTGCCGAATGTTTGTGAACAGTCTTCTAGCCAACTCTCTGCACCTAAACGAAGTCTATGGATTCCAAGAGTGCCGACAACTCAGCAGCTGATTGAAAAGACTCGATACGGAACTCGTCAAGTCCATGTTCAGGTGCTGGTCGATCCACTTTTGGAGTTCTGACACAAGGATTGAGCTTGCTGAAAGTCATATGCACAATCGAATGGATGCCATGGGTTCCATTGATCCAGGTATATACGATGTTTGTTGTATATCCCAGTAGCAACACCGTACGCCTGACCACCAGCCGCCTCCGCTCCCACGACATGCTGTGATATTTAGTTTTCATTGGGTCAGGCGTACATGTTAGATCTGGCTTCTGAGGGTCTATAGATTCACTGTCGGAGGAATCTTCGGGTGGTGGCACTCCTGGTATAGAATCTACCGGCTCACCTTAGTATAAGATCATATATCCTGGGATGATTCAGGTGCACTACTGACATTGAACCTAGCTGGTGCTGGACGGTTCCAGCCAACTGGAGGTATAGTTCTGTCCGGCAAAAGGCCTTCAGCCAGGGTAATGGGGTGAAACTGCTTGTAGTGAGCTTCTAATCTGTTCTGGTGGGGTAATTTCTTGTTGCAGATAAAACAAGTAATGCGATTTCGCCTCGATCGAGCCATGCTAGTAGAATAGATGGTGGTGGTGATTTTTCAGGGGGGTTCACACGATGGGCACAAGAGTTTCTCTCCCAGGAATTTCTTTGTAAGACTGTCCAATTTGCGTTAGCGCATTAAATTTCAGCCGCACCACCACCACAGAAGTGCACCGGCTAGAATGCACCACCTTGAGTGCGGGGTATCAACCTCAACTTCTTTTCATTTTTCTCATCACTGTTTTTCTTTCTAGAATCACCACAACTGAGCTGCTTTCCCACCAAGCATGCTGTATAATTATGCCCTCCACCTTACTAGGCTTTTTGTACATATGCATATCTCTCGTTCTGGCCCATATATAACAAACTTATCGTATAAACTATGTATGCTACGTCACCGGAGCACCTCCAACAACCACCCGAATAACGCTTGGGCCTCGAGTATCATACAATATGGAGGTAAGAATCATACCTTGCTGCTCACCATCATCAAGTTGATTGGTTCTTAGGATGTCTACCTTCACCTGATCCCGTATTTTCGCCCATTCGTGGTGTACCGGTGATACTATTCTTGTGTGTAATGTTTGTATAAGGTATGCCATGGTAGAAATCATGGTAATTATTGCATACACGGACCTCCAACAGGAAGCCGAGTGGTCATACTCATACAAAATATGAGTGAGATCTCATCACCACCACTGTCGCCATGCTGTCGCTGGCTTTTCCACTTTCTGCTTGTTCTCTTATACCAACAATGCGAAGGATACCCCCTTGGTGTGTGTCAATGAAACAAAGAAGTGTGTACCTTTGTTTTTTTCAGAACCCTATGGAACAAGGAATGGCATGAGACTCGAAGATGTGAGAGATATAATAAGCCCTTCTTTCCGCTGCTTCCTGTCATTTGCTAATTGCATAAAATATCCAGAGAGCCTTGAGAATATCATTCCAATTTTTATATCTGTGTTCCGAAATCTTTTGTACAATGTCATCTTCAGGATCACCACCACAACATAGAGGAGGATCCGAGATCGACAGCAGGATGCTCAAAATTCAACAATTATCCGCAACAACAGCAAACGTACAGTTACCCTACGGACCAGAATCAAGGATCGCAGTATGCGATCACCCCAATTACAGCATCAATCTGACCATGGGTCAGGCTCCAGACGGCAGTAACAACTCATCAACTCATGGCCTAACCCGCAATATCATCCTCAAGAGCACCAACAGCAATTTCAAGGCGTGCCTCAGTATTCCCAACAGCAGAACGCCCAAGGCGCGCCGCCCTTCCAACCTCCCCAGCCAAACACCCAAGGCGCCGCCCTTCCAACCTCCCCAGCCAAACACCCAAGTGGCCACAGTACTTTCTTTCTCAGCCGAACTCCCAAGGTGCCCCGCTGTACACCCAACAGCAGAACTCGCAAGGCGTGCCGCAGTACGCCCAACAGCAAAACTTCAAGGCGCACCGCCGTACCCCCAACAGCAGAACTCTCAAGGCACGCCACTGTACCCCCAACAGCAGAACTCTCAAGGCACGCCACTGTTCCTTCCTCCCCAGCCAAACACACAAGGCACGCCGCCTTACCCTCAACAGCAGAACTCCAAGGCCCGCCGCTTTTCATTCATCCCCAGCCAAACACCGAAGGCGCGCCGCAGTACGTTCATCCCCAGCCTAACTCCAGCAAACCCGGGGCACTCAGCAGTATCCTCATCCCCAGCTGAACTCCCAGCAACTTCAAGGCTCGCCAAATCCTCCTCATCGGCAGCCTGGATACAAGCATCACACCAAGGACCCTTATACAAGCTCAACTTATCCTCAACCAGAGAAGACTCTTGGGCCGCAACTCATCAATCAGCCAATAACTCCTCGCCACGATGGGATCGTCAGCGAAACTCCGGCACGCCTACTCCTCCTCAACCATGCCCAAATCGCACTCCGCCGCCATTGGAAGGGCTTTCACCTGAACCACAACCTCCATGGAACACCCCTAGAAAGCCGATTCCCCTACCACAGAAGCGGTTTGTAACGCCTCCCCCAGTTCAGAAACTGATATGGAAAAGCTCGCTGTGCTGCCACCCCTTCCCAAATTTCGTTCGATGAGTTGGAAAATACTGGGGATGTTTTTGGGACGACTGAGGAATTTCCCGTCCATGATGGCACCAGGCCACCCAGTTTTAGAACCGCAGATTTCACGGACAAAAACCTTGCCATTCGAATGGGTCAGACATCCACCACATTCAACAAATGGAAAAATCATTCGTCGCCGGTTTTGTCGAAAAAAAGCACAAAGAAATTATTCCCGGCTCGAACAGACTAAAACTGCAACGCCATGGAATACTGCACTGGGAGGCAGCTGTGGCCGACTTTATTGAGATTTATGATCAATGGATGCCATTGGCCCATTTCGATAATTCTGAGTGGACAAGACATCAGTGGGTCATATGTTTTTGAAAAAGGTCACAAATGAGATCAGGGAAAAAAGGGTCAGGAATAAAAACAAAAAGAGATTGGCGACGAATGATAGAACGGAGCGCCCAGTGAAAAAGGCCAAGGTGAATCTCCCTATACTGGAGAACTCAAGCTTTACGGTAATGGTTAGTTGCATATCTCCGGATGACAGCACAACCGTCCAGAGGGAATTCACAGCGTCATATACTGATGTCAAGCTTGGGAGGAGCTCCTGACATTTATATCGAACAGCGGCGGTCCGAAAGTGTCTGAAAAACCTTTCACTTTGACAGCTCAGTTCAAGTGTACGTTGAGTGATGACGTTTTGGATAATGAATATTTGGGAAAGTACAAGAATGGACAGGTTATCCGGGCCGCACTGTTTGATCAAATTTCGTATAATGCATCACTTTCAAATGCCTTTCAGCTCAAAAATGATGTGAAGGTTTTCCTGATCGAGTTGCACATGGCAGGGGAAGGTTCAGAGCATGTGATTGGTTTGGTAATTACCCGTTAATCCCAACAAAGTCCAAAGAGCCGCTAATAATTTTCAACTAGAACAATTCCAGTGCAGGAGATAAGAATATCGAGAACGATGCTGAGGGAGATAAAGAGCAATCTGTAAGTGGATTACAATCTGTTAGTGGATTAGAGTGAATAAACCGAAATCCATTTCAATTTTATATAATTACGCATCCACTTGCCAATGTGATCCTAACCGAATGTGTGCATTTTGTCAGGTGCGCCGGCGCCGGAGTCTGAGCCCATCAGAACAACTGACTACGGAGGTGATCCAAGAAATAATGAGAGAAGACAACCCGAACCAGAGAGGCCCAGGAGCAGATCTCCTCTTTGATGAAGTATCAAATGATGACATATCAGGTTGGAGTACCGTACTGAACACAATCAACAATGCGTTCGAGCATGAGTGTTTAGAGGAAGCTCTGAAGCTTCTGGGTGCATTCCCGGTGCGCCAGTCGAAGACCGATAGAGTTCCTGGCCATAAATATACCATCCCGGCCTGCCGGTAAAATTTCTGGCCATCAAATCTGGGCCATCTGGTTCATCGTCAGAAGATGGGTTTGGGATGCTGACATGCCTGGCGCGCTCCTGGCAGATGAGATGGGCCTCGGAAAGACCCATACGTCTCTTGCTGCAGCCATGTTTTGCAAATTGCAGACTGAGAAAGTTGTTTTGGTCAGCCTTTGTCGATTCTTTGGGGTCAAACTCTGGATGAATGGATTATTCAAGCGCAGAATGATTATCCAGCAGTCCCACCAGAGGAACGGGGTTGGTACCCATTAACAAAGAAAATCCGGTACCGCGCCGGCTGTTGGAGATTAAGACGACACCGCCCTATGCGATCCATGCCTGGTATCGGCCCACGAACCAATCTTAATAGTCCCCTTCCTGGAATTTGCGAGACGTTTAAAACGTTATAAAAGACATGTCCTACAACACGGATTTCACTATAATCGATCTGTTGGACCCAAACCATTACAACCTTACAAATGAAGATCTGAACGCCTCTGCCGACGAGCCGGAACGAAGGTGGAACATCCATCTCATATCATATGATACCTTAATGGCACGAGCGAAACCGAATGGTCAGAGGCAACTCACCAAGTGTGCTTGGAGTTTCGCGATCTTTGACGAATCACACCGGTACAAAGGACGTGATTCCCAGGGATGGAGTGTGCTGTAGAGGCCAAGATCGGATTTGAACTGCAGGTGACAGCGACACCAGCGTACCACACGCTCAATGACTGGGTCAATCAACAATATGGCTGTTCTCTGGCGCGCCGATTCGACCGGAAAAGAAAACATCAATGAGCTGCATGGTGCGGAAGCACTCCATGTTGCCATTCGGAGTTTGACACCAGGCATTAGGTCTGACGACGACGAGGCACAAAGGCTGCATCCGAGCAAATTATAAGGATAGCCAAACCATGGACTATCCGGAGGTGGTCAGAGTCTAAACTAGCCGATGGAGAACCGTTGGTAGAGATGCCTAAGGTGAAAGAACATATTGTCAACCTGACATGGACCACGGCAGAACAACAAACTCTACAGCAACTTGTGACCGATATAAGTCTCAAGGTGAGGGAGGTGCCTACCAGGAGCACCGGTGGAGATTGGCCTGTTTCTCTTTGGTCTTGGGGAATACGGAGGACAAGAATGTTAGGGGCGAGTGGATTCAGAGTTGGTCTGAGATCGATGACTTGAGTGAACCTCCATTATTCCGGTTGCTACGGGAGGACTTCATTCCGATGCTTGTACGTGAGCCGGCAGAATATCCACCTGCCGAGCTAGAAAAGGATCTCCCGGAAGCCAAGAAATTGTGTCGTCCGACCCTCCTCTCAGAAAGCGGTCCTATTTTGTCTCTCCCTGGCCAAGTCCGACATCTTAAATGGTGGATCCAGCAGTATTTTGGCGACTATGTCGATATCTTCTGGATGTACGCTGAGATGGACTCGCAAGAGCGGACCGACATGCAACTGCGATTCCAAGATTCTCGCAACCCCTCAATATTCGTTACAACTCCAAAGTGGTGGCACAGGCCTGAATTTAACCGCAGCAAATCATGCGTTATCACACAAAAGTTTGGGTGTTAAATGAACAACGACAGGCATTCGTCGAGTGGTACGATTAGGGCAAAACCGTGTACCGCACACATGGTACTGAACACTGGGCCAGACGTTATAATGATCGGGTCAGTGAGCTTCACCGGAGATCTGGAGTTGCAGAAATGAGGGTCTTGCATGGGTTGATGAATCGCCCCGATAAAACCATCGATATGATATACCGGATGGTCAAGGAATGAGAGGCACACCGAACGGCTTACCCAGGGACGAGAGATGGTGATAATTTGTAGGTTAGGAAAAACTTTGGAATTCTCATGTAGGTAAATCCCATTATTATTTTTTATAGTCCCACTAACTTATTCATTCGGGAAGGTATGGCACTTTTTTTCTGTTGCAATGATGGTCATTTTTATAGAGGCACTTGTGATGGAAGTTTCTGGAGTTCATGGTTGTTTTGTAGACATACTTGGGGGCAGAAGTTTCTGGAGTTCAGGGTTGATTTATAGATGCACTTATAGCGGAAGTTTCTGGAGTTCACAGTTGTTTATTTTAAGATCTTATTGTTAGTCAAAATGTTTAGTGTTAACGGGATTTTGTAGCAGTCCACTTGAGATGCAATTCAATCGTTAACAGTATTGTCAATTGCATCGGAAGATTCAACTTGATCCTGAATATTCGACTTACATTGTATCGGAAGATTCAACCTTGATCCTGAATATTCGCCTTACATTGTATCGGAAAATTCAACCTTGATCGTGAATATTCGACTCTATATTGTCAATTGTATTGGATGATTCAACCTTGACCCTGATATTCAACTCTACATTGTCAATTGTATCGGAAGATTCAACCTCGCCAATAAGAGAGTCTTGATGAAAATTTGCCCACCAGCTCGGATACAAAGGGTGTCTCGTATACCAAAACTAATTGGAAATGTGCGGTGCACCTAACCTTACTAACCTTAAGTTGACCAGCGTGATATGGTGTTGCCATCAATTTGCTGATTAGAGAATCCGCAGACGATCTCATTCCCAGCTCATAAATCTCTCCAAGAACCTCTCACTCAGTTCATGCATTTCTCACCGGAGTACTTCTCTGGATGAGTTTATTTTAGGATCAGATTATGGCAATCTGAATGTAGGTTAGTATATTCTAGGTTAGCTCTAGCATTTGAACCGTGTTCTCGCGTCTTTAATCTATTTTTGACTCTCTCGTGTTGTATGCTGCAAGCATTGATTGTCTCAAGGTATCCATTCACCCAACCACATGTTGTCTGCGATAGGCACCGGCAAAATCCACACCACTCAATATTTTCATGAGCACCTGAATAAATTTTGAGACCTTTCGGTGCGCCTGAAATGAATGATTATGAGCTAATAAATTGATTCCCCGATGAGGAAACGGTTCCTTCATAACTTTGTCACTATGTTGATTCTTAACCTAATATGTATCAGTCGTAGGACATTTAAGACTTATACTGAATTTAGACTCGACTCAGTATGTTCAGTCGCCGAGAGATTGTCGTGGTACTACTCTAGCAAGCGACACATGAGCTGAGTATGATTGAGCTGAGTACGAGGTACTCGGATGAGAGAGATGCATGAGTTGGATGAGGGGAGAGAGTCTGAGGATTTCCCGGCCACCGTTCATCAATTGACGGCAACACCCGTCGCTTGTCAACTTTAAGGTTAAGTGTTGCTCACCTGCTAATTTTTATACTTCCCCCATCTTAATAATTAAAGTTCATGAACGACATCATACACCAAAATTTTTGAACATAGGCTTTATTGACTTTGCACAAATAGCATTATTATATAGACCAGGCAATTGACCATCAGACGCTGCATAATGTATCAAGAGTCAAGTGTCAATCTAAAAGAAATCGTGTGGAATAATAGTTTTAGTGATTGGAGAGAGCACACATGACCTGACATATCGTTGCCATCTTGGCATTGTAGGGCCAAACACCTTTGTTTCCTCCCCTCTAGATTTTCTTCTAGGTCAACAACTCTCTCTCGTCCTATCTGAAATATCTTCAACTGCTTATATATGCTCTCTCATCATTCCGTATCCTGAGTGCAATGCTATATACCCGACAATTGCCATGGCTAGATGGGTCATGTGGGAGGAGTGTCAGAACTTGAGGTCATCCCCATAAGATCGTGTTTGCCCCTGTCTGACCTTATCACCAACCACACAGACCACAACGGCATACTATATTCAAGAAAACTGCGAGTCCTTCGAAGAATCTCTCTCCATTCCGCGTCGAACTACACACGGAATGATATCCAAAGGATAATAGCTGCTACTTTGGCAGATTTAACGTTAGATCCTGAAACTTATCCACTATGACTTGCGATGGCGCATCAACTCACTCTCTGGTAAACCGCACCAGACATCGCCAACAACTTTCCCAGCGTCCTCTAATGAACGATCATTGCACACACCTCACCACTGTTATCGCTAATTTTACAGCTGATGTACTTATGGGAAGTCTAAGACGGCACCCTGTGCAAGTTGTAATGTAAGGTCTTGTCCTGAACTGCTTTTCAAAATGCTTTTCAAAATTCAGTAGCGTGCATACTTCCGCGGTCTGTTGATGGTATCCGAAAACTGTATATGTCCGGCAATGGGGCATTCAGATGTGCTAATGGTTTGCGTAGTAGCTTGCAAACCGGTCTCCTGCCGGCATGCCTGGAAGTTGGTATACAGTTGTAAGTTATGCTTCACCCTAGCCTCCTCAACATCTATCAGTTACGGGGCATTGTATGTGCTGATGGTTGTGTAGTTAGCTTGCAAATCGCTCTCCTGCGGCACGCCTAGAAGTTGGTATACTGTTGTAAGTTATGCTTCACCCTAGCCTCCTCAACAGGCTGTCAGGTATGGGCATTCGTATGTGCTCATGGTCTGTGCAGGTTGCTTGCAACTGCTCTCCTGCCGGCGCGCCTGGCAGTTCGTATGCAGTTGTAAGTGATACTTCACCCTAGCGTCTCCTCAACCGTCTGTGAGGTACGAGCGGGCATTCGTGTGTGCTCCTGGTATGTGCTGGCTGCTTGCATACAGGTCTCCTGCCTGAGTGCTGGAAGTTGGTATAGGCCGTAAGTTCTGCTTCACCCTAGCCTCTTCACAGTCTGCAACAAACTAATTTTGGTGTTAGGGTCTCTAACGGTCAGTTCAAGTTATCCACGAATTTCGTCGTCCAGCATGCCGGGAGCAGCTACAGTTGTATAAATATCGAACAAGTTCAAACCTCTCACAATTAACAATCAAGTTTCAGGTTCACCACTAGTTGATCTACACCATCTCTACACCATCCAGCCATTCATTGTTTTTTCCAATTCCACTTCCCGCTTTCTATATCACTTCCTGTTATTTGTCAGTTAAATGGAACACTCCACACAAGATATCCTGAGCCATCATTCGCAAACGAATCAGGAGGTGTACCTTGAACGGTCAGCAGCCAGGGCAAAGCAGATGGAGGAGTACCTGGAACAGTTTGGAGAAGTTTGTCTTTTTTTCACTCCCTTTTATCTAAATATTCATCAAGAGGATAATTATTGATATGGTTTCTTAATTGTATGCAGGAGGATTATCCTGGAGATGATGAACATGACAACGAATATCTCGACCCCAACCTTACACACTCAGATGATTCTTCTGACTGTGAAGATGGCATTGGTAAGCCTGAGCCACCGGTCTGCCGGAGCAAGGGTGTACCACGTAAAACCATTGTTGCAGCACAGAAGAACAGGAGCTGAGCAGATACGACAGTTTTACCCCAACTAGGACTTCGCTCAACATCTGCTGTACCGAAACCTCTGACGAAGCGTACCAAGTCCAACACACAACTGCGGGTGTCTCTACAGCCTGGTACTACAAGTGAATCAGTGCCAGTTGTTGCTACCACAAGAACAAAAGACCAAAGCGTTCCAGAAAACAACAAGAAAACGTTCGAGGTGGCAAAAGACTTCCTTGCCACTCTTCATTATACCAAAAGCCCATGGCGGTTAACAAAGGACAAAAAATATGAGCTTATCGCAGAGAGCTGGAAGCTATCAATTGACGCTCAGGATTGTCAGAGGCGGGTCGCCAGTGCACCGGAAAACAGTCCATCGGTATGTCAGCAGAGCGGTGGCCCCTTACAAGACATAGATTTTCAGACTCGAGACGCTGTAAGTTTCACCTGCCGCACGAGGAATAGTAATTTGTATTAACAAAGTATATAGCTGTATAGCAAAATCAGTAGCTTGTGTGGGCGACTGGCTGAGTCTGCTCGGGGCTCCATTGTGGGAAGCTACCGCCTTGATATTCGCTTGCAAGAAGACCTAAAATACCAAATCGCACATCTGCTAGCTGAAGACTCATACATGATGACAATTGTCAGTGATAAAAAAGCCTGGTTTACCAGATTTGAGATCTTGGATCTCATATATCATATCTTCTTCTTTACGGTGAACAGCTTAGGATGGCTCCCACATACAGCTCAATACTTCAATCTGGTATCTCTATGGACGTTAGCAATTGCCAAGGCCACCATCCACTGTGCCCTATCAGATTACGAGCAGGGTACAAAAGTCACCACAAACTTTACCCATGATGATTATCAAAGTAATTATTATCATTTTCATATCCATTTCATCTGCACCAATCTCTTTTGGGCACGCCTGGTTTGCCGTTTCAAGCTTCTCCCTATTTCATTAGACTCTGGTTACGCTTATTTATACACATGCGTACCTGAATGACTAACCAAATTTGGATTGCAGAAGTTACTCTGAGAGCCTATAATCATTGGTGTTCCATCTATCCGACCAGGCAAAATGCAATCATCAATATGTGCAGAGAACGCATCACTTATCTATGTAAAGAGGATGGCAATGAAATAGTAGCTTTCCTTGCAGTGGACGAAATGGGTGACAGCATTGGTGATATTGATAATATGTTTGATTGATCGAGTTGGACAGGTGTTAGTAGCTGTGCTTTATGTTCCTCACACTCTTTTGCTTCAATCATTATGTTATTTTCCTTGCTGTGCTTTCTAAGTTGCTCTCTATTTTAATGCCTATTTCCATATCATTATATCAAACTGTTTTATTTTGAATATGAATAGATAAACAATGCGCAGTCATTCGAACATAAAGTAATCAAAGAGATGAATCACCCAAGAATGGGGAAAATAGACAGAATATTTATCCAAATGATTCCACATCATCCAATGCTCCGGAAGACTTCTAGATCTCGTACCGGCCGCTCCTGGGGGCTTCAGAACCTTTAACCGGCACTCCCGGAGGCTCCAGAATTGTGTACTGGCGCTCCCGAAGGCTCCAGGACCTTGCACCGGCGCTCCCGGAGTCTCCAGAAACATGCACTGGCGCTCTCGGAGGCTCCAGAACCTTATACCAGCACTCCCAGAGGCTCCCAAACCTTGCACCGGTGCTCCCAAAGACTCTAGAATCCTGCACTGGTGCTCCCGGAGGCTCCAGAACCTTTCACTGGCGCTCCCGGAGGCTCCCGGAGGCTCCAGGAGAGCCCTCCCATGCTGCCGGAGCCTCCGAAACCTTGCACTTACTCCGAACGGCTCTGAAATGCTCCGACAACTCCAGGAGCCTCCAGGAGCCTCCTGGAACAAGAATTACATTTTGCTGATGGACCACATACCGAGACTAAGCTCTGCCGATGCATTCAGCTTCGAAAGCGGTACTAGCAATGATTCATATGTGCGCTCGGCCCGCCCAAACTTACGCGACAGACTGAGCTCCAGCTCAAAGCTTCCAGAGTATGCAAAGATAGAGTGAGAATGGATGCTTAGGTTTGACATCATACCAGCTGATAGTCACTCGATTTTTCCGAATGGGAGTCAGGTGTGCCCTGGAGCATCCCCCTGGCAACCGCCAACATAACATGATGTTTTTGTCCCTTCTGCTCCATTCCATTTCGCCCCTTTTTATCATCTCTGCACACCTACAGCATAACCCGCCTGCCTGCCATTCGAATCATTACAGCTCCACCTGGAACAAAAGCCTCTATTCTATCGTCCATTCGGTGAACGCTTTCCCCCACTGGATCTTGTCTGCAGGTGAACTGATTGTATCTGGATAGACATGATGGATTCACACTACAGAAGATGCTATGTGCATTCAGCTTGAGATTGCATATAGCTGCGGCGCAATACTGCATAAGTTCAATCACTGCAGGATCTCAATCTTAAGCAACGGAAACTGCCCAAGGGGTGCATCGCAGATTCCGATGCTGTCTCATGACATGGAATGCGACTTTGCCCAGCACCATCACGGCGGCAGCGGGATCCTGAAGCTGCACTTCCTGCAGATTGATAAAGAGGACTATCACCCGCTAACTAAGATGATTCATTCCAGTTCGCCTATTAGGGCTCTGGTCAATCGAACCGAGCCTGCCGACTTTGTGCTGCTCGTGCTTGAACATGTCGAGCTACTAGCACTGCACCCCAAAACTCAGTGCTCAATGTGCAATGAAAACGAAAACCAAAGCGTCAATCGTTCGAGTGCAGCTACGTTTATGTCAGGGTATTGGACACATTCGAGGTCCATTGAAGGCAGAGATTTCCTGGGGCAATGCTGAAGCCAAAACGGAATGCGAAGCACCGGTATCCCAACGGTAAGAACACCGGTAGCACTCGCGTATCCAGACCAATCCGCGTGGTTGGTCGGCTATGATAACAGGCGACATAGCAGATATCAGCTGCTCAGGCACTCCCAAAAACTCTGATGCAGAGCATGGGCTTGCATCGAGCTCAACCACGTCTGAGTCTGAATCTTGCCACCTCAGAATGGTAAGCAGTCCTGAAGCCCGAATGCCCATCCGTCTCACTAACAGATCCCTGAACTCAGTGTACGGCTTCGCATCTCAGGTGCTCCTCAACTTCAGTGAGAATAAACAGGTTGTCCCTTCAATGCCAACCACTGTGTCACCTTCAGTTTCCTATAAGAAAAAAGAGGTTTTCCAGGTGCACCTGAGCTTTATTCGGACCTCTTCTTCTCAAATCACATTTGGATATATTTACATCAGCTATGGCCTCGCAACGTCCTAACTTTACCGCTTCTCAAGAGTGAGATTTTGAGCGCTCAGCAAGAACGGCCAGCCAAAAAGGTTCTCTATGCGTTCTCGGACATGTAAGGCCAGATGAATCCCTAATTTGTATCAAGCTAACCTTCAGGGCCACCGGAATGAACTGGATGATGTTGAAGATGACGATGATGAATACCGAGAGCATAATGACTATCCCACCACCGGTTCAGACTATGATGATGACGAGCTACTGTCAACTCATGAATGGAATAGAAGCAGTTCCAACACAGGCTCAACAGGCCCGAGAAGGGCTCGCTCAGATACTCTCCAGGCAACTGACTGACTGCAATGAAAGAAATCCCAATCAAATCTCAGGTGCACCAATGGAGACCATTCTCGGTTGACAACATGCCCACAATCACCTCAAGGTACTGCGCCTCGATCTCCTAGCCAAGATATGACGTTTCTCGTTCCAGTGAACCATGCTAGACGGCGGCCGGCAAGGAGTCAGAATGTTTTAGCTACCGCTCCACCTATTGCAGGTGTGTCGGGAACGAAGAGCAACAAGGATAGCCAGGTGCCACTCCATAACAAAGCAGCTTTCGATTTAGCAAAGGACTTCTTGAAATCTGTTCTGTATACTGAAAACCCCTGGCTGGCCTCTCAAGAGGACAAATTGAACATTTGTGATAAGGCATGGGATGAAGCCCTTGACGCCATGACCGTCCAACAGAGAGCTGTTGGCGCACTCAATGGCATGCAACGCCTGTGGGAGCACCCTGGTGGACCCAGTGAGCACATCGATACCCTGACACGTCAAATTGTGAGTTTCTGAAGTATTCTCCAGGTTTCAAAGTTTGATAATACTAATGATCAATGCATCACAGTTGTGGGGGAAAATCAGTGGTATGCGGGGTCGACCAGTCGCTATAGCGAGGCTTATGGTGACTTCATTCTACTCGTTCAAGATGGATGGGAAGCTTCTATGTCCACAGCAGGTTGCCGCTTTGCTGAATGATGACTCTTGGATTGGGAAATAGGAAGATCTCCCAAACAGTACGAAGGAAGTCCGGTGGTTTGCGAGAAGCCAGCCCACCGCACTGATCTTTGCTCACTTCTTTGCCTCCAACACCTACCTTGGCAGTCAAGAGCATTGCAACAAATTTTGGGACAAGCGAGTGACTCCCCAATTCATTTGCTTGGCTGTGACCGCACTCAACTGTACCTTGAGGGACTACGAGCAAGGAACGAAGAGGGAACCCTCTCAGGATTTATGCGGGGAGATATTCAGCCATCAGTGTACACCCTCGATCCTATAATTAACGGCTACTAACGTTTGATATAGCCTTGTACGAGAGATGCCGGAGACACTGGAATTCCATTGGTCCTGGCCACCAGGCGGCCATCATTGAGCATATGGGCAGCTATATGGACGCAAGAATTGCAAGCTCTGCCGAGAACTTGACCCATTATGTAGCACCAGATGCAGCAGGGGCGGAAACGGAGGACCTTGCAGCTGTGTTCAAGTGAGGGTCGGTTTCTTGGAGGTTGTGTTTCTCGGGAGTTGTATTTCTTTTGTCAAGGTCATGTCGAAGTGCTGCTGGGGCGTTGCGTGGATATATGTTGTTTTAGTTGATAGCGACAGGCTGCAGTAGATGAATGCCAAAGATGTATGCAATGCTACAGGCCCATCTGAAAATGGGTGACACACCATGATTCCATCTGGAAATGAAGAAATCGATCCAGGTGCTCCTGAATGATCCTGGAATGTACCGGAACTCCACAGAGAGCTCAGAAGCGGCCACGGAGAACTTTGCTGCGCTTCAGGAATCTCCCGGAGCGGCCTTGGAGGCATCTGAAATGGTTATGGAGTACACTTTTGCAATACAGGAATCTCCTGGAGCAGCTTCAAGGCCTCCGGGAGAACAGAAGAGTGTGCTGAGGCTGCATTCACTGGTCCCGAAGGACTCCCAGAGGGTCTGCAGAGCACGTCATTCAAAATCAACCTCCGCAACCTCTGGAGGGTCCTGGGGCTTCTGGGACCGGACGATTGACTTTGCTGATTTTCTCAATAGCTTGACCCAATACCAGGGCAGGCTATGGCTTCTTTGGCTTTTCATACTGTACAGGCAAACTTTTTTGACAGCAGTTCAAGTATCCAGCATGGCCAGATACCTGAGAGTAATAAAATAATAGCAATAATATATGGAAATATATAATGTTTTGGACATACAAATATATGCAATACTTTTCAGTAAGTCTTTGGATTTATAGTTTTCCTCTATAACTGGCTTCATAATAATCTTCTGAGGCTATTTATATCTTGCTTCTACTTTTCCAATAATTTGAACTTTCAACAGCCTCAATAATACTATCCTTGAGTCTGGTACAGCAATTAATAATAAATAGTTTTGTACTATATCAAGATAGAATTATTATAATAATAGTGGCAGTGGGAACTCACATGAAAAAAAAATACTGGCTGAATGTTTGCTTAGCTACAATACAGGTGCTAGGAATAGAGAACATTGTATGAAATTATTTTTGATGGATATAGATATATACATCATTTGGAAATTCAGTATACAATTTAATTTGTGATATTTTCTTTAGTTTTTATTTTTCACTATGAATATCCATCCAATTCAATTGGTTTTTTTATTTGGTTTTTTATAGTATACCCGGGTATCAAAATATAACAATTTTATTTGCTTTGCAGATCCAGCTATAAATACAAAATAGATACAAATAATACTTTGAATCAAGTATTATTGCAATAGAGCTATTTATCAACTGCTGGTATTCAATGATATTGAAAAACATATATATTTTTCTGGTTATTCCCTATCATTATCAAAATTTCCAATTTATTCCCCAAGCAGTAAATCCTAGTTATCAAAACCATAGTATTGATAGAAATGGTTCTTTAGTTGGTTTTAAGAGCTATATGTAGTCTTGTATTTCTAATACTTTCTCTTGGACCTCTTATATTCAAATTATTATAAATTTAATATTTTTTGATATATATACTTATAGAGATAATATTTCCATATCAGCAAAATGTAATTCTTGCTCCAGAGGACTCCTGGAGGCACCAGGAGTCATTGGAGCAGTGAAAAGCAGCTCAAACTAAGTGCAAATTTTTGGTGGCTCCTGCAGCAACTCAGAGTACTAGTACAAAGTTCTCAATCCTTCAAGAGCACTGGTAATAGATTTTCAATCCTCTGGAAATACTGATTCAATATTCTAGACTTTGCAAAAGTGCTGGTAAAAAGTTCCAGAGCATCCTGACACACCAACATAAGGTTCTAGAACCTCTTGAAATGTCTATGCCAGAGTCTAAATTCTCCACAAGGGCCTGTAAAGAATTCTGCAGCCTTTGAAAGTACTGGTGTAAGATTCTAAAGCCTTTAAAAGTACCAGTATGAGGTTCTAGACCTCTGGAAGTGGACAGAATGAAATCTAGAAGTCTTCCACAGTATTGAATAATATGGAATCATTCAGATATATATTTTGTATATTTTTTCCAATCATCAATAATTTGTCATTTTAATTTGTTTATAAATACTGTTGAAATGGCTGTGTATTGTTAATCAATTGATATTTAAAATGAAAGAGTACAAAATAATCATACCAAAGTGGACATAAAAATAGAAAGCAATATTGAAAGTATGGCAAGATACAGAAAATAATAAATATCGCAAATGAAATGGTAATAAATATAAAGCACAGCAACTAATACCTGTCCAACTTGATATATTAAATATAGTGCCAATATCACCAATACTGTTACCCATTTCATCTGTTCCCAAGAATGCTGTGATGTTATTTGCATCCTCTTTGTGTAGATGAGTAGTATATGTTCTATACTTATTGATGATTGAATTTTGCCAAGTTGGATGAATGGAATGCCAATAATTGTTGTCTTTCAAGGTAACATCTGCAATCCAATTTAAATTATATATTATAGTACCCATGTATAGTAATAAGTGTAACTACAGTCTAATCAATAGTTGGATGATTGAAACATCAAACTAGATACATCAGCAAAATGTAAAATACTCCTGGAGGTCTTTGGAGGCTTCCAAAGCATGGGAACACACTCCAGCAGCCTCTGAGAAAAATGGCATAGTTTCAACCCCTTTTGGAGCTCTCACCAAATCTTCTGGAGACTTTCGGAGTATTGGATGGTATTTTGAAAGCATTGGGAAGAAATGGATGTAGTTACTGATGCTCCTGGAGATTTTACCAACTCGCCGGGAGACTGCCATGGCATGGGAAGGTACTCCGGAAACCTCCACGAGAAGTGAAAATTGTTTAGAACTCTCCCAGTTCTCCCGCCAACTGTCTCTGAAACACCCTGAGTATGGACAAGTCACTAAGCAGTTGCAGTTGTACCAATGGCTCAAAGTTTGGATGCAAAGTGAATATGACTAATTACCAGCAATATGGTAATAGGTAGTGCAATAGATATGGTATACAGTTTGAAGTCATTCAATCATTCTGACAGTCAATGGCTGTGACTATGAATAATTCAGTAGCTGCTGCTCTTCTGATTGATATATGGATTCCTCCACAGTTGTACTTATAATACCATAGTGTCTAATCTTTACAGTGAATATTCAAGTCTCTGTATCTAGTCCAATGATCAGAAATTACTAGGTCATTAATACTTCAGCCTCTCTCTTGTTTGGCTATATTTCCCTAATTGAGATTGCACTGTTACAGGTAGTGTTAGTAACAGTTCCAAATTACAGGTCTGGGTTGGTTCCGGTGCCGAACCACCATGGAACTGAATTGTCCAATTACAGGCAGTTACAAACCGGAGCTGAACCATAACCCGCCAGGTTTTGGTGTGTTTCTTCTCTGAAACTATTGCTCCAATTAAGTATTTGAGTTCTGATTGGATTGCAACATGTTCTATACGTAGATTTTGCAGTTTTTGACGGTCTTTCACCTCCCGCTCTCCAATTGGCCATACAATTAGTATTCGTTGAGTCGCTGCAAAAAACAGTCGATTTTGGCCGCATTTTCAGCTTTATTTCACAGCGACTCAATGAATACTAATACTATCGCAAATCGGAGAACAGATGCTGAAAGAGCGTCAAAAACTGTATAATCTATGTATAGAATATGTTGCAATCCAATCAGAACTCAAATACTTAATTGGAGCAGAAGAGCTTTAATTATTGGGGCCGATGAAAAATGAGGCTCTGCAGCAGGTAAAACCCACCAAAACCTGGCGGGTTACGGTTCAGTTCTGGGTTTTAACTGCCTGTAGTTGGATGGTTTGGTTACTGGGCAGTTCCAGAACTGAACCGGGGGCACAGGAACGGTTTTGAACCGGACCACAGCCGGATGACCCGGACCCGTTGCTATTACTGGATACAGGGCACCAGATAGATCCCAAATATAATCTTACAAAGATTTGTCTGATTTGTTTAAAAAAGAATTGATACTATTGCACAATTTGGAAGGTTCTGGTTCTGCATACCATAAGGGGAGTCAGCTAAATCAAAAAAGATAACTTGACTATGGTAGTTGGAGTTGTATGATATCAAGGTTACAGAATATATTGCTGGGATCAAATGAATTCCATTCACAGAAACATTTCTTTGCTAACAATGTAATGTAATACTGGTAACATTACTTTCAAATTTATCTGGTTGAAGTACTATTGGCATCTAATTCCAGGTTGCTTTGAACATAGGTTAGAAGCTTCTCTCAGAATGTGAAATTGCAAAAAGATCTGTACAGAAAAAATAGCTTTTCATGTATCTCTATAGTTAAGGCTCATTTTCTTCACTGAGCTGTTTGATACCTTTCTATTTTCAATACACCCTGAGGTCTTTTTATCTCTTTCTTTACTTGCCAACCAATACATCCTAGCTATACTTTTTCTAGAACTCTCAAATTTTAACCATATTTAAATCAATACCCATCTTTGTTGCAACAGATATGGCTGTCATGGTTGTGCTCAGTGATGATCGATGGTGGAGTGATGATTGGAAATTAATAGAAAAGATAAAGTATAACAAGAGGAAAATCAGGTTTCAAACGGAGGCTAAAGCACGACAAGAATAAGATCAGAATTTGAACGGAGCCCAAAGCACGACGACAATAAAATTAGGTTTCAAATAGAGGCTAAATCACAACGAGAATGAAATGAGGTTTCGAATAGAGGCTAAAGCACCAAATCAGATTTTGAATGGGACACGATGGAATTGTACAAAAGCAATGTACAAAGAAAGCAGGCGTTCGGAGGTATTATGGAACAAGTGAATTACTGTATATCAATCAGGCGTTTGGCAGAGGATAAGTTTCTTTCTTCACTCATTTTCTCGTCTATATAACAAGCAATTAGCTTCATCTTTCACTTCTTTCACACTCGGTGATTCTGCATAGAGTTTCTGCCTACAGTGTTGATTTCCGTAGCTACAGGCTACCCCCAGACCTCTGAGCCATTCGGCTTTCGGTTTTTATAACCTTTAGAGCCCTGAGCCCTGAAGCTTCAATACCCAGCCTGGAATCATTGACAGAAGAACGAGTCTACAACCGATTCTACCAGTTATATCCTGGTTTTATGTGCTGTTACCCTCACCATTTAGGCTGCTATTATTGTTACTGTATTTGCAACATGTCTTGCAAAGTTTTCAAATCAGCAAGCAATTTCGAAAATAGATTGGTTATTCAATCCTACTGGAGACACATCTGTGTATGTTGTGTGTGGACCTTTGGAAGACTTACGAATCCAGATATTTTCAGCAACCAGTGCTATTTTTAATACATGAGCAAGGACGAAAGGACCTGCAACTGTATTTACTTTTGTTACTGTTCAGAAGAAGAAGAAGATCTAGACCATGATTATTCAAACCGAACCATCCATTGCATCTGCAGAGCAATTCAGGATTGGGCCGTGATAACTATCTGTGACTATAGCATAGAGATATTCGATACCTTTTTCGATTGCATTGAGGAACCTGATTGTACCCTTTGTTCACTGTCGATCCTCAGCATCAAAACCCTTTGACCCTGGTATCTAGGCAGATTTTTGTGCTGGAACACAAACAGCTGTGGTTGTTGCGACATCTCCTGTTCCAACGATTGCTGGATTTACTGGCCAGACAACAAGTGGGAATACATCTGTGATCAGTGTGTAGAGGAAGAACGTTTATCAGGGTTCGAAATGAACAATTACCTTCACCATTCACCCTTCAAAGACGCAAGTAGCCATGTCAAGCAGCAGAATAAGTGAACAGTTTCACTATATCAAGATTGCAAGAGTGGATCAAGAGAAAATGGCAGGCATGATATTGGTGGATTTTACAATGCTGAATCGACAAGATGCCCTGACAGCAACCAACGAAATGAAGGACTACATAGCAGGCATGGCAGGAGCACCAGCATCTCAAATTGAGAATCAAATAGAGCAATTCAACGAACAAATCATTACCCTAGCAACAAACATTCGAGCAGCTCAAAGACAAATCACCAAGTTGTTAAAAGAAGGGAAAGACCTCGAACAAAACAAGGCAAACGCGGACAAGGAATTGGCACTAACACAACGAAGAATCAAGGACTTGGAAGCAATCATGCCTGCCTGTACACATGGAGATTTACAGACCAAAGTCACCGAATTGGATCAACGACTAGCCAACAGAACGCTGACAGATATGGAGGCATTAAGGCAGGATCTCAAAGATACCCAAGAGCAATTGAAATTGATAGAAGAAGAAAGAAACAAATATCAGAATCAGGTCAAAAGAGTGCTTGCACTTGCTGGGAATTGTCACAGTTGTGTTGAGTAACGATTGATGGTGGAGTCATGATTGGTTAGTAATAAAGCATGACAAAAACCAAATCATGTTTTCAACGGAGGCTAAAGCACAACGAGAAACAATCCAGGTTTCTAATAGAGGCTAAAGTATGATGAAAAAGAAATCAGGTTTCGAACCGAGGCTAAAGTACAACGAAAATGAAATCGGGTCTCAAATTGGGGTTTTATGGTACACGATAGAATCCTACGACAGCGGTGTACAAAGAAGGCAGGAGTTTGGATGTATTATGGAGTGAGTGAAATCACTGTATATATACCAGACATTTGGTGGAGGATAAGTTTTTTTCTTCACTCGTTCTCCTGTCTATAAAACAATCAATTAGCTTCGGCTTTCACTTCTTTCACACTCGGTGATTCTGGATTGAGTTTCTTGTGTACAGTCTTCGTTTCTTGAGCTACAGGCTATTCTTGACTCTTGAGCCTTCCGGCTTTTTTAATTTATGACCCACAAAATCCAGAGTTGTGAATCCTCGACACCAAACACTGAACCGTTGAGAGAAGAACAAGTCTACAATCGATTCTACTGGTGATATTTTTGTTCTATGTGCCGTTACTTTCATTGTTCAGGCTGCTATTATTGATTCTGCATTTGCAACGTATTTTGCAAAGTTTTTAAATGAGCAAACAGTTTCAAAAACAGATTGGCAATCCATTTCTACTGGAGACACATCCGTTTACATTGCTTGTGGATCTGTCGAAAACCTACGAATCCAGATATCTTTGGCAACGATTGTCATTAGTAAAAATATCAATGAGCCAGAAAGCTCAATCATTGCCACAATTATCGATCAAAATCATTGAATATATATTGGCACTCGCCTTTCAACCTCCAAAACCACTGTTTTCATTCATACCCATATACACCCTGACCCACAAAGAACTCACAAGCCCTTGTTTATGTTTAAAAAACCTATTTCATGAAAAGTGTTGTACCTGTGGGCACAACAGTATTTCCAATTATCTGTGCTGCACCTCCAAGTATGGGGATTATTTGGACGACGACCAATATGACATTTAGATTTTTGACTGACTGCGATTTGCCATCAGGTGTTGAAGTGTTGGCACTCCAATAAATGTATCTGGTGCAAAATTCCTTGTGGCAATGACTGCAGGATATACAAGAAAACATCAGCAAAATGTAATTCTTGCTCCAGGAGGCTCCCAGAGGATCCTGGAGTTGTCGGAGCAGTTCAGAGCAGTTCGGAGTAAGTGCAAGGTTTGGGAGGCTCCTGAAGCATGGAAGGGCTCTCCTGAAGCCTCCGGGAGCCTCCGGGAGCGCCGGTGAAAGGTTCTGGAGCCTCCGGGACCACTGGTGCAAGGTTTTGGATCCTCCGGGAGCGCCGGTGCAAGGTTTGGGAGCCTCCAGGAGCGCCGGTGTATGTTTCTGGAGCCTCCGAGAGCACCAGTGAATGGTTCTGGAGCCTCCTGGAGCTCCGGTGCATGGTTCTGGCGCCTCCGGAAGCGCCAGTACACGATTTTGAAGCCTACGCGGGCGCCAGTGTAAGGTTCTGAAGCCTTCGGGAGCGGCTGGTATGAGATCTAGGAGTCCCCTGGAGCATTGGATGATGTAGAATCATTTGGATAAATATTCTGTATATTTTCTCCATTCTTGGGTGATTCATCTCTTTGATTACTTTATGTTCAAATCACTGCGTATTGTATATCTATTCATATTCAAAATGTAACAGTTTGAAATAATGATATGGAAATAGGCATTAAAATAGAGAGCAACTTAGAAAGCACGGCAAGGAAAATAACATAATGATTGAAGCAAAAGAGTGTGAGGAACATAAAGCACAGCAACCAACACCTGTCCAACTCGATCAATCAAACATATTATCAATATCACCAATGCCGTAACCTATTGCGTCCACTCCAAGGCAAGCTACTATTTCATTGGCATCTTCTTTACATAGATGAGTGATGCGTTCTCTGCACTTATTGATGATTGCATTTTGCCTGGTCGGATGAATGGAACGCCAATGATTATAGGCTCCCAGAGTAACATCTGCAATCCAAATTGGATTAGCCATTCAGGTACGTATGTGTATAAATAAGCGTCACCAGAGTCTAATGAAATAGGGAGAAGCTTAAAACGGCAAACCAGGCATGCCCAAAAGAGATTGGTGCAGATGAAATGGATATGAAAATGATAATAATTACTTTGATAATCATCCTGGGTAAAGTTTATGGTGACTTGTGTGCCCTGCTCATAGTCTGACAGGGCACAGTGGATGGCGGCCGCGCCAATTGCTAACGTCCATGGAGATACTGGATCGAAGTGTTTAGCTGTATGTGTGAGCCGTCCTAAGCTGTTCACCGTAAAGAAGAAGATATGATATATGAGATCCAAGATCTCAAACCTAGTAAACCAGGCTGTTTTATCACCGACAATTTTCATCATGTATGAGTCTTCAGCTAGCAGATGCGCGATTTGGTATTTTAGGTCTTCTTGCGAGCAAATATCAAGGCGGTAGCTTCCCACAACAGTGCGCAGTGCAGCCTCAGCCAGTCGCCCATGCAAGCTACTGATTTTGCTATACAGCTATATATGTAGTTAATACAAATCACCATTCCTTGTACGGCAGGCGAAACTTACAGCCGCTCAAGTCTGAAAATCTATATCTTTTGAGGGGCCACCGGTCTGCTGACATACCAATGGACTGTTTTGCAGTGCACCGGCGACCCGTCTCTGACAATCCTGAGCCTCAATTGACAGCTTCCAGCTCTCTGTGATTAGCTCATACTTTTGTTCTGTTGTTAACGGCCATGCGTGTTTGATAAGGAGAAGAGTGGCCAGGAAGTCTTTCGCCAGCTCGAACGTTTTCTTGTAGTTTTCTTGAACGCTTTGGTCTTGTGTTCTTGTGGTAGCAACCACTGGCACTGATTCACTTGTAGTACCAGGCTGTAGAGACACCCGCAGTTTTGTGTTGGACTTGGTACGCTTCGTCAGAGGTTTCGGTACAGCAGATATTGAGCGAAGTCCCAGTCAGGGTAAAAGTGTAGCATCTGTTTAGCTCCTTGTCTTCTGTGCTGGAACAACGGTTTTACGTGGGATGCCCTTGCTCCGGTGGACCAGTGGCTCTGGCATACAAAGATCATCTGCACCGTCAGAAGAATCATCTGCGTGTGTAAGGTTGGGGTCGAGATATTCGTTGTCATGCTGATCATCTCCGGGATAATCCTCCTGGATACAATTAAGAAACCATATCAATAATTATCCTCTTAATGAATATTTAGATAAAAGGGAGTGAAAAAAGGACAAACTTCTTCAAACTGTTCCAGGTACTCCGCCATCTGCTTTGCCCTGGCTGCTGCCCGTTCAAGGTACACCTCCTGATTCTTTTGCGACTAATGGCTCAGAATGTCTTGGGTGGAGTGTTCCATTGAACTGACAAATGACAGGAAGTGATATAGAAAGCGGGAAGTGGAATTGGAAAAAACAATGAATGGCTGGATGGTGTAGAGATAGTGTAGATCAACTAGTGGTGAACCTGAAACTTGATTGTTAATTGAGAGAGGTTTGAACTTTTTCGATATTTAAACAACTGTAGCTGCTTGCCGGCACGCCAGACTGATGAAATTCATGGATAACTTGAACTGACCGTTAGAGACCCTAACACCTAAAATTAGTTTGTTGCAGACTGTGAAGGAGGCTAGGGTGAAACAGAACTTACGGCCTATACCATCTTCCAGGCACTCAGGCAGGAGACCTGTATGCAAGCAGCCAGCACATACCAGGAGCACACACGAATGCCCGCTCGTACCTCACAGATGGTTGAGGAGGTGCTAGGGTGTAGTATCACTTACCACTGCATACGAACTGCCAGGCGCGCCGGCAGGAGAGCAGTTTGCAAGCAACAGGCACAGACCATGAGCACATACGAATGCCCCGTACCTGACAGTCTGTTGAGGAGGCCAGGGTGAAGCATAACTTACATCAGTATACCAACTTCTAGGTGTGCCAACAGGAGAGCGAATTGCAAGCTAACGACACACCCATCAGCACATACGAATGCCCCCGTTACTGATCAACTGTTGAGGAGGCTAGGGTGAAGCATAACTTACAACTGTATACCAACTTCCAGGCATGCCGGCAGGAGACCGGTTTGCAAGCTAACTATGCAAACCATTACCACATCCGAATGCCCCATTGCCGAACATATACAAGTTTTCGGATATCATCAACAGACCCGGATGTATACACGCTACTGAATTTTGAAAAGTATTTTGGAAAGTAGTTCAGGACAAGACCTTACATTACAACTTGCACGCGTGTGCCGTCTTGAGACTTCCCATAACTACATCAGCCATAAAACTAGGGATAAAAGTGTTGAGGTGTGTGCAATGATCGTGCATTAGAGGTCGCGCCGGGACAGTTGTTGGCGATGTCTGGTGCAGTGTACCAGTAGAGTGAGTTGATGTGCCATCGCAAGTCATAGTGGATAAGTTTCAGGATCTAACGTTAATTCTGGTAAAGTAGCAGCTAGTATTCTTTGGATATCATTCCGTGTGTAGTTCGACGCAGAATGGAAAGAGATTCTTCGGAAAGACTCGCAGTTGTCTTGAATATAGTATGCCGTTGTGGTCTGTGTCGTTGGTGATAAGGTCAGAAAGGGGCAAACACAATCTCATGGGGATAACCTCAAGTTCTGACACTGCTCCCGCATGACCCTATCTAGCTGTAGCAATTGTCGGGTATATAGCATTGCACTCAGGATATGGAATGATGAGAGAGCATATATCAGCAGTTGAAGATATTTCAAATGGAACGAGAGAGAGTTGACCTAGATGAAAATCTAGAGGGGAGGAACTAAAGGTGTTTGGCCCTATAATGCTAAGATAGCAACGATAAGTTAGATTATGTGTGCTCTCTTCAATCACTAAAACTATTATTCCACATGATTTCTTTTAGATTGACACTTGACTCTTGATACATTATGCAGCGTATGATGCGTCAATTGCCTGGTATATATAATAATGCTATTTGTGCAAAGTCAATAAAGCCTATGTTCAAAAATTTTGGTGTATGATGTGGTTCATGAACTTCAATTACATCAGATGGGGGAAGTATAAGAAATTAGCAGGTGAGCAACACTTAACCTGAAAAATTCACAAGCGACAGGTGATGCTGTCAATTGATGAATGGTGTACAGGGAAATCCTTTGACTCTCTCCCCCTCATCCAACTCATTCATCACTCTCATTCGAGTACCTCGTACTCAGCTCAATCATACCCAGCTCATGTGTCGCTTGCTAGAGTAGTACCACGTGAATCTTTCAGCGGACCGAACACACTGAGTTGAGTCTAAATTGAGTATAAGTCTTAATTGTTCACTATGACTAATACATATTAGGTCAAGAATCAAACATAGTGACGAAGTTATGAAGGAACCGTATTCTTATTGGGGAATCAAATTTATTAGCTCATAATCATTCATGTTCAGGCGCACCGAGAAGGTCTCAAAAATTACTCAGGTGCTCATGAAAATATATGCGTGGTGTGGATTTTGCCGGTGCCCTGATCGCAGACAACATGTGGTTGGGTGAAAGGATACCTTGGGACAATCAATGCTTGCAGCATACAACACGAGCGATTCAAAAATGGATTCAAAACGCGAGAACACAGTTCAAAATGCTACAGCGTAACCTAGAATATACTAACTCTATGTTCAGATTGCCATAATCTTGATCCTAAAATATAACCAATCCAGAGAGGTACTCCGGTGAGACATGCATGAACTGAGTGAGAGGTTCTTGAGAGCGATTTATGAGCTGTGAATGAGATCGTCTGCGGATTCTCTAATCAGCGAATTGACGGCAACACCCGTATCACGCTGGTCAACTTAAGGTTAGTAAGGTTGGGTGCACCGCACATTTCTAATTAGTTTTGGTATACGATACACCCTTTGTGTCCGAGCTGGTGGGCAAATTTTCATCAAGACTCTCTTATTGGTGAGGTTGAATCTTCCGATACAATATAAAGTCGAATCTTCCCATACAATGTAGAGTCAAATATTCAGGATCAAGGTCGAATCTTCCGATACAATTGACAATACTATTGGCGATTGAATTACATCTCAAGTGGACCGCTACGAAAATCCCGTGAACACTAAACATTTTGACTAACAATGAGATTTTAAAATAAAACAACTGTGAACTCCAGAAACTTCCGCTATAAGTGCATCTATAAATCAATCCTGAACTCCAGAAACTTCTGCCCCCAAGTACGTTTACAAAACAACCATCAATTCCAGAAACTTCCACCACAAGTGCCTGTATAAAAATGACCATCATTGTAACAGAAAAAAAAGTGCCATACCTTTCCGAATGAATAAGTTAGTGGGACTATAAAAAATAATAATGGGATATACCTACATGAGAATTCCAAAGTTTTTCCTAACCTACAAATTATCACCATCTCCTCGTCCCTGGGTAAGCCGTTTGGTGTGCCTCTCATGTTCCTTGACCATCCGGTATATCATATCGATGCTTATATCGGGGCGATTCATCAACCCATGCAAGACCCTCATTTCTGCAACTCCAGATCTCCGGTAAAGCTCACTAACTGGATCATCATAACCATCTGGACCAGTGTTCAGTAGCCATGTGTGCGGTACACGATTTTGCCCTAATCCTACCACTCAAGCGAATGCCTGTTGTTGTTCATGTAACACCCTAAACTTTTGTGTGATAACAGCATGATTTGCTGCGGTTAAATTAAGGCCTGTGCCACCAACCATTGGAGTTGTAACGAATATTAAGGGGTTGCGAGAATCTTGGAATGGCAGTTGTTCGTTGGTCCGCTGTTGCAACTCCATCTCAGTGTACATCCAGAAGATATCAACATAGTTGGCAAAATACTGCTGGATCCATCATTTAAGATGTCGGACTTGGCCAGGGAGAGGACAAAATTGGACCGCTGTGTGAGCAGGAGGGTCGGACGACACAAATTCTTCGGCTTCGGGGAGATCCTTTTCTCGCTTGTCATGTGTATATTCTGCCGGCTCATGTACAAGCATCAGAATGATGTCCTCCCGTAGCCAGTGGAACAATGGATGTTCACTCAAGTCATCGATCTCAGACCAACTCTGAATCCACTCACCCCTGACATTCTTGTCCTCCGTATTCCTCAAGATGCAAGGACACTGGTCAATCTCTACCGGTGCACCCGGTAGGCACCTCCCTCACCTTGGGACTTTGTATCGGTTCACCAGTTGCTATAGAGTTTGTTGTTCTGCCATGGTCCATGTCAGGTTGACAATATGTTCATTCACCTTAGGCAACTGTACCAACGGTTCGCCATTGGCTAGTTTGGACTCTGACCACATCCCGATAGTCCATGGTTTGGCTATCCTTATAATGTGCTCGGATGCAGCCTTTTGAGCCGCGTTGTTGTCAGATCTGATGCCTTGTGTCAAACTCCGAATGGCAACATGGAGTGCTTCCGCACCATGCAGCTCGATTGATGTTTTCTCTTCCAGTCGAATCGGCGCGCCAGAGAACAGCCATATTGTTTGATTGACCCAGTCATTGAGCGTGTGGTATGCTGGTGGCGCTGTCACCTGCAGTTCAAATCTGATCTTGGCCTCTACAGCAACACTCCATCCCTGGGAATTACGTCCTTTGTACCGGTGTGATTTGTCAAACATCGGGAAGCTCCAACCACACTTGGTGAGTTGCCTCTGACAATTCAGTTTCACTTGTGCCGTTAAGGTATCGTATAATATTAGATGGATGTTCCACGTTCGTTCCGGCTCGTCGGCAGAGGCGTTCAGATCTTCATTTGTAAGATTGTAATGGATTGGGTCCAACAGATCGATTATAGTGAAATCCGTGTTGTAGAATATGTCTTTTATGACACTTTTAAACGTCTCCCACAATCCAGGAATGGTGACTATTAAGATTGGTTTGTGGGCCGAACCCGGCATAGATCGCCATAGGGTGGTGTCATCTCAATCTTCAACAGCTGCCACAGTACCTGATTCTTCTTTGTTAATGGGTACCAACCCTGTTTCTCTGGTGGGACTGCTGGATAATCATTCTGCACTTGATTAATCCATTCATCCAGAGTTTGACCCCAAAGAATCGACAAAGGCTGACCAAAAACAACTTTCTCAGTCTGCAATTTGCAAAGCATGGCTGCAGCAAGAGATGTATGGGTCTTTCCGAGGCCCATCTCATCTTCCAGAAGCGCGCCAGGCATGTCAGCATCCCAAACCCGGATTTGATGTGCCAGAAATTTTACCGGCAGGCTGGAGATGGTATATTTATGGCCAGGAACCCTATCGGTCTTTGACTGGCACACTGGGAATGCACCCAGAAGCTTCAGAGCATCCTCTAAACACTCATGCTCGAATGCATTGTTGATTGTGTTCAGTACAGTACTCCAACCGGATATGTCATCATTTGATACTTCATCAAAAGAGGAGATCTACTCCTGGGCTTCTCTGGTCTCAGGTTCGTCTTCTCTCATTATTGTTTGGATCACCTCCGTAGGCAGTTGTTCTTATGGGCTCACACTCCGGCGCCGGTGCACCTGACACAATGCACACATTCGGTTAAGATCACATTGGCAAGTGGATGCGTAATTTATAGAAAATTGCAATGGATTTCGGTTTTATTCACTCTAATCCACTAACAGATTGTAATCCACTTACAGATTGCTCTTTATCACCCTCAGCATCGTTCTCAATATTCTTATCTCCTGCACTGGAATTATTGTAGTTGAAAATTAGTAGCGGCTCTTTGGACTTTGTTGGGATTACCGGGTAATTACCAAACCAATCACATGCTCTGAATCTTCCCCTGCCATGTGCAACTCAATCAGGAAAACCTTCACATCATTTTTGAGCTGAAAGGCATTTGAAAGTGATGCATTATACGAAACTTGATCAAACAGCGCGGCCTGGATAATCTGTTCTTTCTTGTACTTTCCCACATATTCATCATCCACAATGTCATCACTTAACGTGCACTTGAACTCTGCTGTCAAAGTGAAAGGTTTTTCAGACACTTTCGGACTGCCGCTGTTCGATATAAATGTCAGGAGCTCCTGCCAAAGCTTGACATTGGTAGATGACGCTGTGAATTCCCTCTGGACGGTTGTGCTGTCATCCGGAGATATGCAACTAACCATTACCGTATTGGCTACAGCTTGAGTTCTCCAGTATTGGGAGATTCACCTTGGCCTTTTTCACTGGGCGCTCCGTTCTATCATTTGTCGCCGATCTCTTTTTGTTTCTATTCCTGACCCTTTTTTCCTTGATCTCATTTGTGACCATTTTCAAAAACATATCGACCCACTGATGTCTTGTCCACTCAGAATTATTTGACTGGGCCAATGGCATCCATTGATTATAAATCTCAATCAAGTCGGTCACAGCTGCCTCCCAGTGCGGTATTCCATGGCTTTGCAGTTTTAGTCTGTTTGAGCCGGGAATAATTTCTTTGTGCTTTTTTTCGACAAAACCGGCGACAAATGATTATTTCCATTTGTTGAGGGTGGTGGATATCTGACCCAATCGAATGGCAAGGTTTTTGTCCGTGAAATCTGTGGTTCTAAAACTGGGTGGCCTGGTGCCATCATGGACGAGAAATTCCTCAGTCGTCCCAAAAACATCCACAGTATTTTGAAACTCATCAAACGAAATTTCGGGATGGGGCGGCAGCACAGCGAGATTTGACATATCAGTTTTCTGAACCGGGGGAGGCGTTACAAACTGCTTCGGTGGAAAGGGAATCGGCTTTGTAGGGGTGTTCCGTGGAGGTTGTGGTTCAGGTGAAAGCCCATTCTAGGGCGGCGGAGTGTGATTGGGGCGTGGTTGAGGAGGAGTAGACGCGCCGGAGGTTCGCTGAGGATCCCATCGTGGCGGAGGAGTTATTGGCTGAATGATGAGTTGCGGCCCAAGAGTCTTCTCTGGTTGAGGATAAGTTGAGCTTGTATAAGGGTCCTTGGTGTAATGCTTGTATCCAGGCTGCCGATGAGGAGGATTTGGCAAGCCTTGAGGTTGCTTAAAGTTCAGCTGGGGATGAGGATACTGCTGAGTGCCCTGGATTTGCTGGGAGTTAGGCTGGGGATGAACGTACTGTGGCGGGCCTTCGGTGTTTGGCTGGGGATGAATGAAATGTGGTGGACCATGGGAGTTCTGCTTTTGAGAGTAAGGCAGCGTGCCTTGTGTGTGTGGCTGGACAGGAAGGAAGAGTGGCGTGCCTTGAGAGTTCTGCTGTTGGGGGTATGGCAGTGCACCTTGAGAGTTTTGCCGTTGGGCGTACTGCGGCGCGCCTTGCAAATTCTGCTGTTGGGTGTATGGTGGGGCACCTTGGGAGTTTGGCTGGGAAAGAAAATACTGCGGCGCACCATGGGTGTTTGGCTGGGGAGGTTGGACGGGCGGCGCACCTTGGGCGTTCTACTGTTGGGAATACTGAGGCACGCCTTGAAATTGCTGTTGGTGCTCTTGAGGATGATATTGCGGATTAGGCCATAAGTGCGATGAGTTGTTACTGCCGTCCGGAGCCTGACCAATGGTCGGATTGATGCTGTAATTGGGGGTGATCGCATACTGTGATCGTTGATTCTGGTCCGTAGGGTAACTGTACGTTTGCTGTTGTTGCGGATAATTGTGGAATGTTTGAGTATCCTGCTGTCAATCTCCGGATACTCCTCTATATTGTGGTGGTGATCCTGAAGATAACATTGTACAAAAAGATTTCAGAACACAGATATAAAAATTGGAATCATATTCTCAAGGCTCTCTACATATTTTATGCAATTAACAAATGACAGGAAGCAGCGGAAAGATGGGCTTATTATATTTCTCACATCTTCGAGTCTCATGCTATTCCTTGTTCCATAGGGTTCTGAAAACAACAAAGGTACACACTTCTTTGTTTCATTGACACACACCAAGGGGGTATCCTTCGCATTGTTGGTATAAGAGAACAAGCACATAGTGCAAAAGCCAGCGACAGCATGGCGACAGTGGTGGTGATGAGATCTCACTCATATTTTGTTTAAGTATGACCTCTCGGCTTCATGTTAGAGGTCTATGTATGCAATAATTACCATGATTTCGACTATAGCATACATTATACAAACATTACTCACAAAAATAGTGTCACCGGTATACCACGAATGGGCGAAAATACAGGATCAGGTGAAAGGTAGACATCCTAAGAACCAATCAACTTGATGATGGTGAACAGCAAGGTATGATTTTTACCTCCATATTGTATGATACTTGAGGCCCAAGCTACATTTGGGTGGTTGTTGGAGGTGCTCCGGTGACGTAGGATACATAGTTTATACGATAGGTTTGTTATATATGGGCCAGAACGAGAGATATGCATATGTACAAAAATCCTAGTAAGGTGGAGGACATAATTATACAGCATGCTTGGTGGGAAAGCAGCTCAGTTGTGGTGATTCTAGAAAGAAAAACAGTAATGAGAAAAATGAAAAGAAGTTGAGGTTGATACTCTACACTCAAGATGGTGCACTTCTAGCCGGTGCACTTCTGTGGTGGTGGTGCGGCTGAAATTTAATGCACTAATGCAAATTTGACAGTCATAAAAAGAAATTCCTGGGAGAGAAACTTTTATGCCCATCGTGTGAACCCCCCTGAAAAATCACCACCACCATCTATTCTACTAGCATGGCTCGATCAAGGCGAAATTGCATTACTTGTTTTATCTGCAACAACAAATCACCCCACCAGAACAGATTAGAAGCTCACTACAAGCAGTTTCTCCCGATTACCCTGGCTGAAGGCCTTTTGCCGGACAGATCTATACCTCCAGTTGGCTGGAACCGTCCAGCACCAGCTAGGTTCAATGTCAGTAGGTGCACCTGAATCATCCCAGGATATATGATCTTATACTATGGTGAGCTGGTAGATTCTATACCAGGAGTGCCACCACCCGAAGATTCCTCCGTCAGTGAATCTATAGACCCTCCGAAGCCAGATCTAACATGTCCGCCTGACCCAATGAAAACTGAATATCACAGCGATGTCGTGGGAGCGGAGGCGGCTGGTGGTCAGACATACAGTGTTGCTACTGGGATATACATCAAACATCGTATATACCTGGATCAATGGAACCCATGTCATCCATTCGATTGTGCATATGACTTTCAGCAAGCTCAATCTTTGTGTCAGAACTCCAAAACGTGGATCAACCAACACCTGAATCATGGACTTGACGACTTCTGTATCGAGTCATTTCAATCAGCTGCTGAGTTGTGGGCACTCGTGGAATCCATAGACTTCGGTTTAGGTGCAGAGAGTTGGCTAGAAGACTGTTCACAAACATTCAGCATATTCAATTATTGAGATATATTCACGTGCATCAAATTTATTTTGACTCATATCCAATTCGCCATGCACTTGGATCTTGAACTGGTGTGACTAGCAGATTCTGAGGGGCGTCGCATTTACAGTGAGATGAACACTGGCGATTGGTGGTGGGATACTCAGGAGCACCTACCTCAGGGCGCCACGATTGTACCAGTTATTTTTGTGTCTGATAAATCGCATCTGACAAATTTTTCTCGTGATAAACAGGCCTGGCCATTGTACATAACTATCGATAATATACCAAAAGATGTCCGCTGGAGCCCCATGAAGCATGCCTGGATGCTCGTTGGACTCATACCATGTCCTCCAAAACGTTCCAAAAACACCGATGACATCTGGCACAACCCAATCCACACCATTCTGTTTGCGCTCCGTGAACTCGATATCAGTGGACCAGGCTTGGAATGGGATTGTGCCGATGGTTTTCAAAGAAGGTGCTTTCTATTGCTGGCGGCATGGGTGGGTGACTATCCAGAATATGTGATGATTGCTCGAGTTTCATACGGTTTGTGTTCTATTTGTGAAATACCAAAAGGTATGCCGATGGGTCATTCAGGTCAACAAACAATCTTTAATCCGAGGGATCAAGAAACCCACAGTAAACATCTCGATCATGAACAGATCGATGAACTGATAGCATCTGGAGTACGTTCATTCCCTAACAAGTTCTGGCAACACCCTCTCTGCAATGTGTACCGTCTATGGCAACCTGATGAATTACATCAATTACTCCTGGGATTAGTAAAGGATCTATTTGACTGGCTTCTCAAATACCTTAAAGTACGAAATCTCAAAGACCGATTGCATAAGCGTTTCACATCAGTACCACGGTATCCAGGACTCCAACTATTTCAAAAGACCTTTGATTCATTAAAGACTGGGACATGGCATGAGAAAGAGATCAGGGGCATGGTTAGAACATTGGCAGTTAACTGCACGCCAATAGTAGCTGGTACTATGGATGACGAAACAAATGCTTAAAAGAATTCATCCGAAGAAGAAGTAATGGGAACCGTGCGGGCATTATGCGAATTCTGCCTACTTGTAAGCCAACAAAGCCACTCTGATCTATTCCTCACTGCACTTGATGATACGCTCAAATGATTTTACAGGTTGAAAAGTGTTTTCCGAAAACAGACAATGTCGAAAACTGCAGAAGACAAAGTCATGAATCAGCTGAAACGAGAATCTTTGAGAATACGTCAGCAAAAGATCGTGAAGATCCAAGTGGCAGTAGAGGCAGAAGTGTATGGGGCCCACACAATTAATACTGCCAAACGGAAACAATTTCAAGCATGTCTGGATCACACTGAGATTGATGACAGAGATTCGATTACCACCGACAATCTAGAAAGAAAGATATACGGAATCACTGCAGCACAACAGCATCTTTTCAAGAGGACATTTTCTAAGCGACTGGCTGAATTTGAAACTTCGTGGGAGCAACACAGCATTCATGGGATCCAAAAAGCCTGTGAACATCAGATAGTGCACTTTGGTTACCCCAAGATGCATCTGGTCAGCCATATATGAGAGTGAATTTGCCGAATGGGATCGGGAGACAATTTCACAACTGATATCTCAGAATTGTTACGTATTTCTAATGTGAAAGATGGCTACCGTTCCAGCAATCAAGTGAATTATACTGGACAAATTCTCAAATACAATGACCGCCACAGTGGCTGAGACTATATGGAGGAAACTCTGCGTAACCTTGCACTTCAAGGCTGGTATGATGTTGATTCGGCTAAGGTGAGAAATGATTTGAGAGTAGCTTTCGTATTAATATACTTATTGGCCAGCCCAGCTTACTTCAAACTAGGCTTTCAATCTCTTATCAGCAGTAGACAAACGACGAAATACAAGGCGAGCCCACCGACTATGCCTTGACCAAGGACAGCCTCAGACGATATTCCACCCAGTACCGCCCAATATGTATAACTTGAGAGAAACACTCGTCCGTGGGGAGTGTAGGACTGTCAAACTAAAATTTCTAACAGATGTAGCCGGCAATTTCGAAATTCCCGATCTTGGAAAGCTACTTTGGACTCAAATTGAAGAAGATTGGGGAACAGAAATTACGGATCTTGTATTGGGTCAGAATCTTAAGACACTAATGGACAAAGTTCAAATCAAACTACACAATGGTCTATCCTATTATCGCCAACTGTTCAACTCTCCTGCAACCATCAGGCGAATAGGGCTTGACTGTAAAGTGTCATATACTAATGCTAATAAGGGAATGATGCCTAAAGCACATACTGTGTGGGTTCAACATGCAGAGAGTGAGCATAATCACCTTGACAATGATTTTCAAGGCTGAGTTCCATTGTTTCCGATTGTTTATTTTACCTGGACGCCACCAAACAACATTTTACAGTTTCGAGAACACCTACCTGAAGGAAAAATGCTACAAACATTCTCCAAACGATGTAAAAGGAGACGGGAATGGGAATTATGTCCTCGACCTCAAGTGTATGCAGTGGTGATTCCAACAAAATTTCAAGACCGATGGGGCTGGCCTGAGAAGATTGATGGCTTCATTCGAGTGGTAAAATTGACTAATAAAATGCACATCGTTCCAGTTGGAGCAATTGTTGGACCTGCACATTTGGTCAGAGTGGATGAAGAAGTACAAGGCAGTGGTAGTAACCATGGAGATGATACAAGCGTATAGTTATTGAACGACCAGGTGGACCTGGATTCGGTCTGGACTGAATAATGAGAGTTACGAGGTTGCGTTCAGCGCACCGAAAATCAGAGTTCAGGCCGGTTGGGTGTTTCGTGAGGTGGGACATGAGTTGCAATGACAATTTGTAGAGTGATATGGCATTTATATAGTTTACCAATCTGAATTTACCAATCTGAATGCTGGATGGACAGTGCAAAATCCCATTGGTCCAAAATAAAAAATAAGGTGTACCGCAATCTAAGGGTATTAAACGACATGTCAGGTGCTCCGGGAGATTTGATGAGTACCAATGAGGTGGGAATCGGTATAGGTTTCTGGCAAGCTGTGAGGTTTTGTGAGAAGCTCAAAAATGTTTCGAATTTTGGCCCTTTTCTCCTGGAAGCTTCCAGAGTAACTTGCCCATGTCCAGGATGTCTCCAGGAGGGTTGGTGAAAGCTCCGGGAGGGTTCGAAACTATGTCCATTTCTCCTGAAGGCTCCAGGAGTACCTTACCATGTTCGAGGAATGTCCCGGAGGGTTGGTGAGAGCTCCAGGGGGACCGAAATTACATCAATGTATCCCGGATCCTCCCGGAGTACCTTCCCATGTGCCGGGAGTCTCCGGAGGTTTGGTGGGAGCTCCAGGAGGGTCTGAAACTAAACCATTTCTCCCGGAGATTACACCAATGCTCCGGGAGCATTTTACATTTTGCTGATGAAGCAATACCTGCAGACACATCTGTGATGAGTGCCTTGAAGTAGCACAAATTTTCGGGTGAAAAATTAACAAATATCTACACCAAAAACCATTCGAAAATTGCAAAGATGTGAGGAGAATCCGCAAGAACAGCGCACAATGTGACCTTGACTGGAGAACTGCAATGGCAATTGGAACACATAACACGCGCAAATTCAGAGGCAATGGATGAAAAACAACTCCGGGAACATATCCAATCAATCAATACAGGACTGACAGCCCTTGCTCTGTTACCGACAACCAGCAGGTTGAACGAATTGCTCAAGGAACAGCAATCGGTGAACAATGCGGAAGTACAAATATCGGAATTACTGGCAGAAGAAGAAATGGTCATCAAGGAATGAAACAGCCTGAAATATGAGCTGCTTCTTATGCAACAAAGATTAGGAACTACAGAGGAAAGAACCCCAGTGTGCAATCACGGACATCTGGAAGAAAATGTCCGGAACCTAAAACAACAGCTGGAAGAGAATAACTCAGATCTGGCGGAATTGAAACAGGATCTGGAAGATGCTCAAGCACAGATGGAGAAGTTCAGGAGTTTAGCAGAGAAGAATCGGGAACGGGTAACTCGAATCTTGAGATTGACGGAAGGAAGAACCGGAGAAAGGGGGAAGAAAGGGAAGAGAAGGTAAATGAAATTGCCAGCTTTTCGGGAGAAGACAGAAAGGAACTCTGAGGGTAGAAGGTGCTGTTAGCCTTAAAGATTGCCAGAAAACCAAAAGCTTTCAATACCGAACGGAAGATGCTGAGGTATGCAGTAGGGTGCCTAAAGAGGATAGCGTTGGTACAATTGATACTGTTATGCGATGAGATTTCCGGGGAAGTCAAGCTCAAAACCTTGAAAGACCTAGTTGACTTGCTAGACCTAGCATCAGAAGACGAAGATAAAGCAGCGACGGCCAAAAGGGAACTCTTGAAACTCATGCAACGAGACTGCCAGTTTTGTCAGTAGTGTGCAGAATTTCAAAGATACGTAGCAGCCGTCAAATGGAATGTAGAAGTCCAAATGGATGTGTTACATAACGGACTATCCAACAAACTCAAGGACTCCCAACAACACACCGAGAAACCAGAAAGTCTGGTCAAATTCGTCATATTGTGCTCAAAAAGAGACTCACCAATAAGAATACGAGCGGCAGAAAAGAAGTCAGAAAGATGGAAAGGAAGGTACAAAAAGCCTGCCCCAACAACCAATACCACACCCACCCCAAATTCAGCACCAGCGGGAACAGTAACAGGGTACTTTGGCCCCACTCTGATGGATCTCTCAGCAGTCAAAGAGAATGAAATTACTCCGGAGGAACGCAAGCAGCAAAGAGAAAGCAAACGTTGAATATATTGCGGAGATAGTAGGTACTTCGCAGTATTGTGTCCAAGAAAATTGAAAGCAGTATCAGGACAGATGGAAGCAACACCATTTAAGAATGCAGAAAATGAAATGGACGTAGATGTGGGAATAAGGAAAGGAAAGAAAGTTGAGTTGGGAAAAAATTAGACCAATGCAAAAAAAATGGCCGTTGTACTGGCCACGAATCTTCTTTGTCTGCAGTTGTCAAATCTTGTTTTGGAATTTCACAGTTTGCGATTAGTAGTGCAGAAATAGAAGAGTCTTTAATGGAAAGCAAACATCATGTTGTAAAATGTTCGCTGAAAATTGGAGACAGGTCAATCAATACCCATACCCTGATTGACTGCGGAGCCACAGGAATGGCATTTGTGGACAAAGATTATATTCGCCATCATCAGTTAGAAGAGAATGAATTACGACAGTAAAGAGAGTTAGAAGATATCGATGGAAGACCCATCAAATCAGGAACCAATACGACCATGGCCAAATCAAACACAGGAATATGATCTGATCAGGAACAATTACCAGCGTTCGTAACATAATCAGGGCATTACCCAATCGTGCTGGTGTTACCATGGGTATTACTCCACAATGTTACGGTCAAATTCCCGATGCGAAGGATTGGCTTCGAAACGAGTGATTGACAACTGCACTGCCAGCATCATTCGAGTGTATGGGTATGGGGCAACCGGATGGATACAACAGCCGCAGATCTCAAACAGCCGACATTAGACATCAGCGCAGTAGCAGCATCACCTTTCGTCAGGAGAATAAGAAGAAAGAAACTCAAGGTTCACACCGTCACACTGTATGATATAATGGCAGCCGGCCGATTGCCAGGTAAGTGCCCAGGATATAGTCACGGCGCAGGAGTGCCAATTGCACTCCAGCAATTATGTTACTACCATACATATTGACTACTCGTCTTTATCACTTACTCTCGGGTGCAACTGTATGAACTCTTGCTCTCAAGTACAGAGCCATACTCTGGCATACTCGCCCTTACACTATAATTGCTTTTAAGAAATCAGATATGTTTCGTTCACAGAATTCATGATTACACCCTTTCGACACATTGGATCCACACCGAAAATCATTGCTAGATTGTCGATTGAAGCTAAGTTACTATCTTGTTGAGCTGATTGACAAAAGTAGAAACGATTCCGAGACGATTCGGAGGTCGATCAATCACGAAAGGCACATCATCGGCCATGGTAGCTGTGCCATTGAAAAGTCAATGAAATACACATGCCGGGAACAACGGTATATGAATAGACAATCGAGATGAACTGAAAGCCAATGGAGCAATTCCGAGCACTTTCGGAAGTCAATCAATCACGAGAGACACGTCACCTGCCACCATAGGCACCCCCGAGCATTTGAAAAACGTTACTATTCTCAACCTACAATGAGTATCATCACTCGATCAATGAATCAGAATAAGTATACCTGTCAATCAAGTCAGTTGACTGCCGCAGAGGCAATTCTAAAGTCAATTGGCCCCGAGTGCAGTGTCACCGGCCAAGTAGGCTACTCAACATGATGAATTTGAACACGTCACAACCCCTCACTTTTCTAGACCTACAAGCATCAAACCTTCATAAGTAATCCCATTTGGATTCAATTGACTACAACAGAGACCATTCCAAGGTGATTCGGAGGTCAATCAATTCAAAGCATCGCACCACCGACCGCGATTGCTATACATCGCAATACAATATTATACACACCTCTTTCAAGTATCGTCGCTACTCTGGAGTGACGACTCAGGATACGTATACTCTTCAATTGAGTCGATTGACTGCAACAGAGATTATTGTGATTCTGGAGGTCACTCGATCACAAGAAGACATTACTGGCCATGATGGGACCACCGAGGAAACATTGAAACTCATTCATCAAGATCAATCGCATACAGACAAACGATCAAAATGAGTCGGATACTCATTGATGGCATACAGTCAAGCATAATCGATGATTCCTTTCACATGTCGATTCATTCATCCTACGTTACTGCTTTTGCAATGTGCCACTACTCACTTCTCGGAACCCACAGACAATTGTCACTAGACTGATTCGAGAGAAGTATTTCATCTATTGGAGTTGATTGATGTGAGCAGAGTCAATTCTGATTTGGAGGTAAATGGATCCCGAGAGTTGCATTATTGACCGTGATCTCAACACATCCCAATATACGACTTAGAATTACTAAGATTTGTTAAGTACATCCAATGCAGTTAATTGATGGTAGTAGTGACGATTCCGAAATGAAATTCGGAGGTCAATCGGCACTGAGAGACCCGTCCCCGGCCTGATGGTCTCACAACCTAGAAGTCCTAAATTTGCCGAAAGTATTCGGATACAGATGAATGATCAATAACTATTGAATTCTACTCCTGAACACATCCATTTTGGCTACCGAGCCCAACGCGAGGTCGACAACCAAGATGAGTCTATACGAACCAGAGCTACCATTGAATAATTAACCATTGCATAAACATGCGTACTTAGCAATTACCTGCCACCAGACTGAGCAGAAGCTCCAAAACGCACCTACAAGGTTATTCTACAGGCAAAGTGTACCGACAACCCAGTTATCGGAGCTGTGCTCACGAATCATGAAGCAGCTTATAGTGGGAAGTGTAAACCCCGAATGTTTCAAAGTGTCAAGCAGAAAAAAGTCGATACTCTATTGTGTGATTGTACAATACGCAACAAAATCACACCTTAAGTCATCGGATCTCCACTGGGGAATAGATGCACACTCAAGTCATTGAATCTCCAAGCGGGAATTGATGCACATTTAATTCGTCGTATCCCCTAGCAGGAATGGACGCATCTTCTCCGCCATATCCCTGATCAGGATTGGGCAAATGGTTAACCTGTTGTAAATAGGAGAAAAACGTCATTCAATTGTCAAAATCCCAATCGGGTGAGACATGCACGCGATTTGCAGAGTATGCTTCTCCATGCATTGACGTGATAGCCTTCGGTTGACGAACCGTATGAGCGGCCTCTGGGCTTGCCTAGGCAAAAAATCAGGAAATCATTTGACTTTGGGCCCTTCGAACCCCAAGCGGAGAGTGCCACCGGCGGCCATCATCGGGACGTCGCAACCTACACAGAAAACGAAGTTTTGGCTGCAGGAGGGCGGTGAAGAGAATAAGCCTCCAGATATAATTGCTTGGAGCCCCCGCATTCGGTAACCTACTTGCTAGCGATGAGGTTGTCAAAACTTTCACCACACGAGCTAGACGATTGCACAAGAGTTGCTGTGAACTTGCATGGAAGGTACGATACAAATAGTGGGAGAAGCCCCATGAGCAGAACGAGCGAGCACGAGCAGCGGCAGTAGTTGCGGCAGAAGAGTAACACAGTGATGGTGCTTGAATGACTGCTACCAGCTCGCCAAGCCACGAAGGGAAGATGGGACACCACGGTCATACTCCATTGTGACAGGTTGGCAGAAGTCTCTACTCCCGGGAATCCCCACCCTCCTCCATTTCATTCGTTATTTGGAATGCACCGTTAACATGTACAGATGGAGAAAGGCAGTAACCTGATTTGGTGCCTACTGACCGACGATGGAAGATATATCCCCGCAAATATCGACAATTCGTGGAGGTCTTCAGCAAGGCGATGGCCGACACTCCACCACACCGTCCAATTGACCATGCGATATCTATAACCTATTGGAGGTTGAGTTAAGCACTCTAAAGGCCTATATATCGAGACAAACTTTGCCAAGGGATTTATACAATGGCCGCATTGCCGGCAGCAGTGCCAATATACTTACAAACAAGCAAGACAACCTTAACACAACCACCATGCATGTATGTCCGTGAACTCTTTATGAAACATATAGAATTATGGCTGGGACGCAAAATGCGGGTTGTACGAGTGTAGAGTGCAAGCGCACACACTCCAAGAAAGATGGCAATAGTCCATGGGTATATAGAAATACAAAGTTTTGTTTGAACTTCAACCCTCTTTCAGAAACTCTTACTTTAGATAACACGCAACAAGAATTGCAATTGCTGGTATCAAGTGATGGTGGCAATTAGAAGTGCCAGAAGCAACGAGAATCAATACAAGAATGGACAAGACTCGATACCGTACGCACTGACATAGTTACAAGTTGTCGATGAGCACCGATCTCTCAAAGTGGATGATCACCATCACACAGTGCAAAAAACCACCGATATCCTTGCACGAAAGATAATGACTTGAAACACTTAATTGAGTACCGAGCTTTCACTATGCACACATTCATAAATCGAGGTGAAATGGCTGCTAGGTTGATGGCACATATTGAGCCATGGGAACGCCGCGAATGCAGATTTCTCGAGTGCAGAGTTCAATTGTGCACACTCTTGGGAAGGATAACATGAGTCTTCTTGCCAATATGAATATACAAGGTTACATTTTAATTCTACCCTATTGTTCAAGATACACATACTTTAGGAGTGAAAATGCATAATTCGCAATCAAAAGCAGATACAGAAGTACGAAGCCACGATGGCAATCGCAACCGTCACATCAACAAAAAATTTGATGGGAATCGATGAGGATCAACACAGCATGCACCAGCTTCATTAGTTGTCGACAGAGCACCGACCTCAAACACAGAGGGGGATGACATTCTGGAAACCATGAAATCGCTACTTCAAATGAATTCCGCACCGGAAGTGCTGGAACGCCGTACCATCAGCACTGCAGCAAACAAGTGATGCTGCAAACGTCAAGCACAGCGGTAAGTCAATGAGACCAAGTGCAAGTACATTGGAAAGCCTAGGAGTGAACGAGAAGTCACTGGTTACAATGCTGGTCTTCATCACCAAATTGAAAGCACCACTGAATGCACCAAATGTACAATCACCTGCAACCAACAATATCAATGGAGTCAACCACATCCAATACTACTGGCCGAGAGCCAGTCGAATCAGCAGTCACAATGTCAAGCTGCGTAGAATGCAAACCAAGTGAACTCTATAATGGGTGAATAAGGCAACCGCGATAGTCTTCAGAGGCGAGAATGAAAACGCACCAAATTACTTGTGATGGCAATTGGCTGACTCTTGGCAACCATGGCAATGAGAGCCATTACACCAAAAATTGAACCGTAAAATGATTTCCTACCAGCGATTCAGAAAGCCTTGACTTCTGACACATTGGCAATCGACGTGAATGCGAAGATCGTCGACCCACCCATGTCAAACATCTCTGAAGACGAGAACCATAGGAAGATCGTCGCTAGAGCTCTGAATTATGAAGGGAGGATATAGGTTTCTGCAGATGAAACACTTCGTGCTAGAGTAATAGGTTTATTGCATGACAACCCCGAATCAGGTCACTTCGGAGCTCGTAAGATCACTGAACTAGTCTCTTGAGACTTCTATTGGCCCGCGATGGACACGCACATAATCAATGCCAAATGTGGAGGCTATTACCAATGAGGTCCATACCAAAGCAAGGAAACATGGAATTGGAGAAATCATACAAATTTGAAAGCTCTCAAGAGCAGCAGCTATGACCAATATAAGTACATCATTCAAATATTCTAGTTGACTGCTACAGAGATGCATCACCGGCCACGATGGCCTTACCCCTGGGATGATGTTCACTAACGTATTCAACAAGAGAAATCGTATATGAACAAGAATAGTTGGAAGTCATAGCGGAGTACTCTACAGTTATACAAGTATTACCAGCCGCAAGTAAATACCGTCTGAGCTATCCTAGGGGGCCAGCGGATTCGAGTGCAAGTGCATCGGCTGTCTGCACTCTCCATGTAGGCCAGCGGGATTTCAGCACTGGGAAATAAAGTCGTAATGACAAACGAATGATGGAAGCCAACGACACCTACCGATTTGAGCTCCACCGAGCCAGCTTCGATCTATGGGATCAATTGCTGGGATTAAGAGCAACTGGAAGTCCACTTGGATATTCGGAACCATTGACCTGAAGGTTGGACTTGGAAGCCAGCTGAAGGAGTGGGCTTGGAACGAGGCCTGCCAGTGGAATGGCTTTGGATTTTGAGAGGTGGGCTTGGAGGAATAGGGCTCAATTTGGAGGTTTCCTTCTTTCTCATCTCTTCTCTTCATTCTGTTCTTATTGGATCTCGGCCCGGTATAAATACCGTCGGCATGGGTTTTTACCAACTACCACTGGAGGTGGAGTATCCCCATGCGCCGGAACCACCGAAAGGTCACCTGGAGTGGTACCGATTGGTGGCTGGATGTATGAAGCCATACGATAGCGTACGAGCTTGGATCTTCTTTCTTTCTCTTCTCATGTACGGGTATCGCAGCCCAGGGGGTTTGCAGCTGGAGAGGGGGATGATGTAACGGCAGCCGGCCAATGGCCGGGTAAGTGCCCAGGATATAGTCACTGAGTGGGAGTGCCAATTGCACTCCAGCGATCATCTTACTATATCACTTATTGACAACTCTACTGTATCAGTTACTCTCATGTGCAACCGTATCTACTCTTGCTCTCAAGTACAGAGCCATACTCTGGCGTACTCGCCCATCCATACGAAATCAACAAAGCTTTGAGAGTAAAACACCTACAGGAGAAACCCCTTGAAGAGGTCATCCCCAAGGAATATCACAAGTTTCTACCCTTGTTCAGCGAGGTGGTCGCCAAAACGCTACCACCACACCAACCCTACGATTATGAAGTAAAGTTGCCAGAGGGGTTGACACTGCTGTTTGGACCTATTTACAGCTTATCTCGAGAAGAGCTACAAGTTTTAAAAGAATGGATAGAGTAAAACTTGTCCAAAGGATTCATCCGGTCGTCTTCATCACCTTGCGGAGCTCCAGTACTCTTCACTCCGAAGCCAGGAGAAGGCTTAAGACTCAGTGTCGATTACTGAGGCCTAAATGAAGGAACAATAAAGAACTGATACCCCCTACCATTGATCCAAGAAACCCTGCTGAAACTCTTGAAGGCCCGCTATTACCGGATATTGGATGTTTGCAATACGTTTAATATAATTAGAATCGCCGAAGGGGATCAGTGGGAAAACGGCTTTTGAGACCCACTATGGACTTTTCGAATCCCTAGTTATGCCTTTCAGACTTACTAATGCACTGGCATCATTCCAAGAGTTCATCAATGATATGTTACGACCATTGTTGGATATATTCTGCACAGCTTTTTTGGATGATATTCCCATCCGCAGTGACATTTTGAAAGAACACAAGAACACGTCTGAGCAGTAATGCCATCTCTCAAGGAAGCTGGCCTTGACCTCAATGGAGAAAATTGGGAGTTCCATAAGGAAGATGTCAAATACCTAGGGTTAATGGTTGGAGTAAATAGAATCAGAATGGACTTGGAGAAAGTCCAAACAGTTGAAAACTCGGAAGCACCAGAAAAACTTAAAGAAGTCCAAGCCTTTTTAGGCTTTGCTAACTTTTATTGATGGTTCATACAGAATTACAGCAGGGTGGTACAACCGCTAACAAAACTTACAAAAAAGGTAGTATCAATTCATTGGAGACCAGATCAAAAATGGGCTTTCGTGGAACTCAAAAGAGCCATTATAACAGCACCAGTGCTACCCTATTTCAATTATGAAAAAGAGATAGTCGTCGAAACTGACGCCTCAAGTTTCGTGTCCACAGAAGTCCTCTCCCAGTACGACGACCAAGGAGTGCTATACCCAGTGGCTTTTTCCCCTAAAAACATTCACCTGTGAACGAAAATTATGAAATCTACGATCATGAATTAAGCGCGATGGTCAAAAGCCGGGAACAATGGAGACCTGAATGTGAAGGGTCAGCACTATCACGGATGTGTCGAGTGAGGATCAAATGAAGAGTATGGATCGATGAAGGCTATAGGGGAATATGAAGGGAAACAGGATTTGAAAGAAGGGAAACAGGTTTAAATAAAAGGAAACCGGTTTCAATGGAAGGAACCAGGTCTCGTTGGTTGCGTTGTAAATATGGCGTGATGGTTATGAAGTGAGATGCGGATTGAAAGGGTTGCCTACATAGTTGGGTGAGGTTTGGATGTATTTTGGAACAAGTGAGTAAAGATGACGACAGTCGCATTAGTTGTATATGGTGGTGATGGGTTTAGCGGAGGATAGGTTTGTTCATCACTCGTTCTCTAGTCAACAAATCAATCAATTGCTTCGGCACCAACCTTTATTCACTTCTGTGATTCCAGAATTCGAGTCTCTAGTTTGTTACGCAGTACCCGCGATCACTGCACCTTCAGTTTGGTTTTTATAACCCCTAGAACTTCGAGCCTTGAAGCCCTGACAACCACATTCTATTAAGATTCTCCCCAATTACAAGAACTTGGAGATCTGCATGACATCTCAATTGCTGAACCGAAGACAAACCAGGTGGTCCGAATTCTTGACAAAGTTTAAGTTCAAGATAGTCCATCGGCCAGGAAAGCAAGGTCAAAAACTTGATGCACTTACAAGAATGCCAGGAGATATTCCTTCGAAGGGGGGGGCAGAAAAACCCGAACAAATCATGTTAAAAATGGAAAACCTTGACATGGGACTGCACCAAAACCTGGTAGTAGTATTGATGGAAACAGTTGACGTCAATAACAACTCGGTAAATCCTGACGAGCTGTGGCACTGGGTCAAAAATGTATGTAAGCAATACCCAGAGTTGGGCACATACAGAAAAGAACCGCTAGAAGTCTCCAAATTACAACAAATCCAACCAACAAATCATGATCAGCTGAAGTGGATCCAAGAATGCCATTACTCTCCAGTCGCGAGACATCCAAAATAAGGAAAAACTCATAACTTGCTATGCCAAAGTCAGTCCTGGAATCAGATGAGAAAGGATGTGGATTGCTAGGTACGCAATTGCCACACCTGCCAGAGGAGCAAGGCAACCCACGGAAAGACTGATGACTTGTTACGGCTGTTAGGAATACCAGAGCAACCATGGAATGATTTGAGCATGGACTTTGTAGTCAAACTACCAGAAAGCAAAGGGTCCGATGCAGTATGGGTAGTGGTCGATCGCCTAACAAAGATGCAACACCTGGTACCCTTTACTGACAATGTGAATGGAATGAAGCTGGGAGAAATATACATCAAAGAAGAGTTTAGACTGCACAGACTGCCTGAAAAAATAGAGTCCGATCGAGGGCCACAATTTGCCTCGGAATTGTGAAAACACATCTGCATAAGATTGGGAATCAAACGAAGACTGTCCACCATATTTCATCTACAGACCGAAGGCCAAATTGAAAGAGTAAACACAGTAATCAAACAGTGCCTCCGGAACTTTGTTAATTATCAACAGAACGATTTGGTCAGGTGGCTACCATTGGCAGAGTTCGCAGCTCACAATCATATATTGGAAACGATAAATTGTTCCACATTCTTTGCCAACTACGGCTTTCATCCGCAAATGACCGTCAGCCATCATCAAGTTAAGGAACTAAACGATATTTGCAAGGTAAACGCCCAGCAGACGGCCCAACAGATGGAGCTACTTTTCAGTTAACTCAGAGCAGGAATGAAAAGAGCCGAGGCCGTACTGTTCGAACAGGCCAACAAATCTCCAAGAGTTGCTATACCATTAGAAGTCGGCGAAAAGGTATGGCTGAACGCACGAAATATATCGACAGTCTGACCCAGTCAGAAACTTGACTGGAAACGTATTGGACCATATGCAATCACAGAGGTTGTCAGTCTATAGGCCTATAAAATCAAATTACCAAATCAACTACACATTCACAACGTTCAACCGATATCCAGACTCGAGAAGGCTGCCCAGGATCCCCTCCCAAAACAAAAACAAGAACCACCACCACGGGCAATAGTGGACGGAGAAGAGGAGTACGAAGTTGAGTAGATAGACGATTGCAGACTGTTTCGCAGGCAGCTGCAGTATTTGGTAAGATCAGGGGCTATTGTTAGGGGTTTTCCCTTATCATGTGTATGAGGTACATTAGGCTTAGTCTCCCAGGCTGACCAACAACATCTGGTGTCAATAGTCAAGGATCACCTCTGAGGATATCTACTCATGAGTAAGCGGAAGGCTCAACATCGCTGGGTGAAATCTCCATAACATTCCAAGCTTCAATACCATGTCTTAGCATGGTCAGCAAGCTAAGCCACACAAAGACAATACACACATCTGATCTGACAGTAACCCAAGGGAAGCCCTTTTGGTGCTGGCCAAGGCATGGGACACACCAAGACCATACTGCCGAAGCAAAATAACTGCCTCACAGGAACCTTTGGGTCAGCTGTGCATTACAAATCGGACCGGTATTACCACCATTCAAACCAATACTGTGATAGAACTATACTGGGACCTGTATGCAGCTCCCCGAGATAGTTGGACAAACAATAGTATCTTAGAATGCGGAACTTTGCTTTCTCTCGAGTGAAATAGTCGAAGGAGATAAGCTTACTGCACCCCAGTAGTTGAGTTGACCTAAAAGATAAGTGTTCATATCTAGACTGTCGAACCCCAGCGCTGTTGCGTTTGCTACACAATAACTGAGAGAGCACACCCTCTTCGGGGAACATGGATAAGACACAATGACACTAGGTACGGGGCAAAGTATGGGTTGGCAGCTGATTAAATCTTTGATCACTATTTCACTCATGCAGAAGAAAGATAACTAATACAAAGTAATGGTCTCATATGGGGGTCAGCAATGTCACTATGAATGCAGGATAACCTTTGGGATGCCTGGTCGGGGCTCATGCAACCACTCGTTATTAAACAAAACTCTCCGCAACCAACTGCCGAGATCGGCTGTGTGGCAACAATTGGTTACTGTGCGAACACCCACCTCAGTGGATCAAGTGTCACTGGGATAGTTCTATACACATATCATAGTGATAGAGAAGTATTGTTATACATCACTGATATACCTCCGACGCGGAAATACTCACCTATAAAAGATGACACAAACCTACTGGTTGAAGAAAACGATCAAGCTCTAGCAGCAATCCTCAGCCAGAACCCAATAGCGGAAAACCACCTGAAATATTATTAAGTTTTTGCCTTCAGAAATCTATTATCTATGTTCCAATAAGCACATGAAGATATCATCCTCTACAACACTGCCTATTTGCACCAGTATTGCGAAACCGAAGCCCACCTCGACTTCTTGTTTGAGTTTTTGCGATACAACCAGCTTGTAGACAATTATTTCCACTTCAGCAAAACCAGCGAGGAACCCTCACAAGTACCATTTGATGAATCTTCAGAAGACTACCGACAAGACTCCTATAATTTCTAGGGTAGTGGCTGTACCCTACAATGCCAGTATACATTCATATGCTACAAAGACTACGACAAGCTACAATCGAAATACACTTCTTCAGTTTTGTCTTAGTCACCAAGGTCAGACTGAATCGACATCAAGTACAATGATATCCGTCTGCCTCCACCCACCCAGGAATACCCCTGTAACAGTATAATATTTCAGATGTTATCCAGAATAAGAAGTTCATGAGCTATGAACTGTGCCAAATCAACGCCTGCTGTGCTGCCAAAATCAACAACGGCAACGAAAGATACACCTTGAAGTGTTGCCCAGAACACTGTCAAAAATATTGCAACAACATGTGTATGAGTTGCCATCACATCCAACAGTTGGCAATCACAGCACTAGACCAAGTAAAACATTCTGGACCATATACATTCCCATCTCGACAATTCAACAATGGCGACTCCCAGGAGCCGACTAACCTTCGGAGTGGGACAATTGGCACCAGTGTCAACCGCAGTCACCAAATCGACCACATCAGTATCCAGGCCCATACCAGAATGGGTTCAGAGAATACAGAACCATTACCAGCAGTTACAATGGCAGTACCAGCAAATTGCGAACAAGGAAGACACCAAAATGATAGACAGAATTTCATCACGAATGTCGTACCTGGATTAGGAGGTGCAGAACCTGATCGACTGCTGCAACAGCAAGAAAGAGGTAATCGAAATTGAGTTCAACGATGTACAACGAGACTGCAAAATCTTCGCCCAGCTGGTCGAGACCAACAGAATACTGGGAGTTCAGGTCCTGGAGGGACATGATCAACAAATACAAGCACTTGATTTTGTGCTTAAGGAAGCAAGGACAGGAATTGACGCCATCCAAGAACAGTCCCAACAAATCATTGCAGGAGCAACTGAAGAATTCGGAAACCTAAAAGACAGGATCAAAGCCTGCGAAACGGAACAAATTCAGCTAAAGTCAAAACAGACGGCATTGAAAATTTCACTCATCACCTTGCAAAGACGATTAAATATGTTGGAAACATTTGTAAGGGAGGAAGCACCCAATAATTATGATTTACGAAACATAACAGAAAGAGTGAACGAAATTGCAGATCAAACCATCAGCTTGAGAGAGGCAGTCGCCAGAGCGAAGCTCTCAATCACGATGTCAGACAGATGAGACTGAATTGCGAAAGTTCAACAATGGCAATGGAAAACAGAGAAAAGAAAAAGAACTGTGTTGTCTATAACGGACTCAGACAATGCACCGAGGACGGAACTCAGACTCAGAGGAGGATCCGGAACAGACGTGGGAATACAAGACCATGAACCAGGACCAAGCAGAAACAGAGATCCAACACCACCGTTAAGGTGTACCGGAGGAGACCCGCCACCATCAGAACCTCCCAGTCATTCGGGCTCAAGGAGACAAAGATCGAGGTCGAGAACCCAACCGCCAGAATTATATAGAATAAGGGACTCCAGAATCAAGTTAACGGACCCTCCTAAATTTTTGGGGTCCAGCACAGAAGACTTTGACGTCTGGTGGACGTGCATGGAAACATACATTGCGGACCAACCACACTTATTTACCCGACCAAGAATCAAACTGCAGTATTGCAGAGGTCGACTGGAGAAGCACGCTTTGTCGTGGCACATGCAATGGGAAACGGAAGCCAGTGCTGCAAAACATGATCAACGCAGGTCAGCATATTGGGCGGCAATATACACCAGATTCAATAATCGGTTCCAACAGGAAACGGCATACAAGCCAATTATAGAAGTACGATATGCCGGAAACATTCAAGATATGATCATGGAATACGATACCCTGAATGTGAAAGCAGGCATTATGGGAGTAGCCTACCAAACAATGCCAATGCAAGGACTACTACCACAAATCTTCAAATGAATGGCAACAGCCAACCCTGTAGACAAAACGGAGGAAGAGCTCAGAGACCTCATCATCAATGCCGGAAAAAATGTGGAGATATGGCAAGCCACAGAAAAAAACTTTGGAATCATGAATAAACCCTTGAAAACAACAGGACAAGTTTTCGACTCAGGGTTGATTTAGAACAATCAAACATTTAAATGACCTCCTAGATTTGAGAGCAGCAAATCTCAATGAGGAATGAATGGGACTCAGAATAAAAGGGAAACACCTTGAGGTTTCAAGAATCAGGAAGGAAAGATCTATGATCAAATGATAGAAGCATTTCCCAAGGCAGAAATGGAAAGAACAAGGGAAGCAAATAAATGTTTGAGATATGCTTGGCCTTCGGATCGTAAAGGAGCCCATGGAACGATGAAATGTTTTCAAAGTGTCAAGGTTGCTACCGGAATGGGGGACTTTGGAAAACCTAATACCTACCAAAAGTTCAAAGCAGGAGAATTCGATCGGTTCGAAGATGACCCGAATGACAATTACCAAATCGAAAGTGATCAAGGAAAAGACGTACAAGTACAAACCTCGGAAGGAGAATTACCAACTGATGACAGCAGTGAAGATGTAGCAGAAGAATAGTGAATCCAGCAAGAAAGTTCATCAAGCTAATGAAAATATAGACAGTATAGACCAAGGGGTGCGGCATAATACGAGAAGGATAAAAGGCGATTGGGCAGGAGAAAGCCTTCATATAGTTACTGGTCGCAACCTTGAGGATTCCGGAAGGGATCAAACTGCTGGACGGTAGTTGCGCATTCGATTATTATAAGTATACAAAACTCCCTATTTACTAACAAGGGCCTATTACAGCCCAGCCATTGACAAGAGGATGGCTACAAAATGCACACAACACCCTACGGAGAAAGGCAACTCATACAAACGACAAAATACAAGCAATGACTTTGTCTTTTACAAAGTTAAAATGTTACACCAAATACCGCAAACAAGGATCGGCAAAAGACCAATCTATAAGTTTTTATAGACTGGAAGAATGGCACAGAAGTAAGTGAGCAATTCCCTGTTCGCGCGATGTTAAATTTAGGATCCACATCCTTCACGATATTACTGGAAACTGTAAAAGCATTCAAGATACCTGTGGTACGAAGGAATATTGCAATTGGAGCAAAAGATTTTGGGGGAAATAAGGTAAGTCTCCCGGGATTATACACTATTCCACTAGCACTAGCATTCGGAAATCATCGATCGCTCGAAACATTCAATGTTGTCAAAATGCGGCAAAACTACAACATCCTAATACCAGCATGGTATCTGGAGGAACAAACAGCACATGGAACAACCTACGGCCACCTTCATTTTACAGAATGCAGTAGCAGATACTATAAACATGGCAAGCAATATCCAGAATGGAAGATCACTTACAACGACAAGTGGTGTTTCAGAACGACGCAATCGTTATTGGATTTGTAATAGTTGGTGCGTCGAAACAACTAGCCAAAAAACTTGGGCCGCAGTATCACAAATGGCTACTCTTGTTTGATCCACACAAATCTGAAAAACTACCCAAGCATGGACCCCACGATCACAAGATAAATCTGAAAACAACAGATGTCCAAGTAAAAGTCAGACCTATTTATCAACCGTCAAGAGAAGAAGAAAGGCTACTTCGAGAATATATCCTCAAAATGATAAAAGAAGGAAAAATACAAACGTCTCAAGGACAAGCAGGTAGCCCTATTCCATTTGTACCAAAACCCATTGCCCATGGCCTGCATCTTTGTGTAGACGACTGACGTCTCAACGATTGAACAATCAAGGACGAAACAGCCCTACCACCGATGGACGAATTACAAAATAGAATGAAAGATGCTACATACATAACCAAGCATGATATGGAGAAAGGGTATCAATAAATTCGAATGGCAGAAAGACACGAATGGAAAACAGCCTTTCGAACATAGTTTGGTTCTTACAAATGAACAGTAATGCCATTTGGATTAACAATCGCACCAGCAACGTTTCAGAGATGGATGAATGGAATTCTGCAACCATTCATAGAAAAAGACAACAATGTTACAGTCTGTTAAATCGATAATGACATGATAGCTACCAAAGAAGCCAAGGAGGAACACCACGAGTATGTCGGAAAAATACTACAAGTCCTCCAAGATAATGAATTGGTGGTTGAAATCGACAAGTGCAAATTCGATCAACAAGAGGTCGAGTTTTTCTGTTTCCTTGTCTGCGGACAAGGATTAAAAATGGCACCAAGCAGGTGCACAGCAGTAACCAGTTGGCCGATGCCGAAAACACAAAAAGAAGTTGAGAGTATATCACGACTCAGGAACTTTTTTCGAAATTCATCAAAGGATATGCCAACACTGTCGCCCCTATCACAGATACGGTAAAGAGAGATGGAAAGAAATTCGCCTTTGGTGAAGTTCAGAATCCAGCATATTACAAAATATGCATACTGTTGTCTCAGGAAAACACCTCTATCCTCAGACATGACGAAGAAGATAGCCCTGCAATAATGGACACCGATGCATCAGACTATGCAATGGGCCCAGTTCAATCCCAGAAATTTGAAGACGGCAAGCTACACCCTATAGCGTTTATATCCAAAAAGTTTTCACCAGCCGAAATTAACTATCAGATATATGGCAAAGAAATGTTAGCTATTGTCTACACAATGAAACAATGGCGATGCTATTTACAAGGAGCGATTCATACGACAGTCATACACTTTGACCATATGAATCTACAATATTTTAAAGAATTCAACCAATTGCATAGGTGACAAGCCAGATGGGCCGAGACACTACAGGAGTACAACTTCAGGATAGTCCATCGAAAAGATTCACAAAACGGAAAAGCTGATGCCTTATCACGATGTCCGGAGCTCATCGCTAGAGAGGGGCGTACAGTTTCGGCAGATTACAAACCTCTACTAGGATCAGAACATTGGACAAATATTGCGACCTTAAGTTTCAAAAACAATGAAAAAGCAATAGTATTGGCAGGGTGCTAAATAATGAAATTAACAACCACGATACAAAAGCAATAGAAGGAAGAAATGGAAAAGAATATAAAATATCATGAAATACAAAAAATGGTAGAAAGTAAATGAAACACAGACGAAAGATTATGATTTGATAAGAACGGAATGCGAGTATTGAAAGAAAGGCTGGATGTGCCAGAAGGTTCTGGGAAAGAAGTATTGATACGGGAAGATGACTCAACAATTGCAGGATATTTCAGAAGAGAAAGGACGATGGAACACATTACCAGGAACTTCTACTGGCCTCAGCTGGAAGACAATGTTAGATCTTACTGCAACAACTGCAACTCATGCCAAAGAACAAAATGTCCACGACAGGCCAAACACGGTTTATTACACCAACTCGAACTACCATCATCACCATGAACATACATATCGGTAGAGTTCATTACTGACCTACAGGAGTCCAACCGAACCAAAAATATCATGGTGGTAGCCAACAGATTTACCAAAATGGCTCATTTCATACCAACGGCAAAAAGGGAATCAGCAATAGTGGCTAAATTATTCCTGGAGAATGTTTGGAAATACCATGGACTACCTCTAGCTGTGGTATCAAACAGAGATGGAGTATTCACTGGATATTTCATTGCAGACATATATCAGTTCTTAGGAATCAAATGATCTTTATTGATGGCTTTTTACCCGTAAACAGACAGACAAACTGAACGACTGAACCCAACAATCAAACACTTCTTACGCACGTATTGCAACTACGAGCAAGACAGTTGGTCTGAAATGCTAGCAATAGCAAAATACGCATATAATAATTCAAAACATGCGGCCACTGAAATAACACCATTCTATGCCAACTATGGTCACGAACCACACACCAATTGGTCAACAGATGTTCAATTCAATAACCCGACGTCGGAACTATACACTCATTGCAGGGTAGACATGTATCGAATGTTGGAAAGTCAACTAGGAAAATCTGGAAAGAAGATGGGAGAATACTATGACAGGAAAAAAAACTGGCTCCACAATACAAAGTCAACGACTGGGTAATGCTGGATGGGAGAAATATTTACACAAAAAGACAGTGTCAAAAACTCAAAGATAGGCTTTACAGACCTTTCCAAATCACCATGGTAGGAAGTAATTAAAAATGGTGTCAATTGAAGCTACCAGACAATTGGAAAATACATCCCACGTTTCACATATCCATACTAGCACCATATAAAGGAAATGTCAAGGAAAGAGTTATACACCCGGTCGAGGTGGACAATGAAGGATGGATACCAGAAGCTATGATTGCAAGTGGACCCACAGACAACGATCACAAGAAGCATGTTTTTCTAACCAACTGCGAAAACTATACCCACGACAAAAACACCTCGGAGTCCTACAAGCATCATGAAGAGGTAGCACCCAAGTCAATAGACGACTACTACAAAAAACATTCTGGGATTGAGAACGACAAGAGATTGAAAAAACCAGAGAACACAGTACGGAAAAGAAGGAAATAGAAAAGGCTTGTCTTATGTTAAACTCAAAACCGCACTGATGTTAGCGCAGGTTGTTTTTATTTTTGTTTGTTCATTTTGATTATGAAAAGAAAGACATACCTATAGTATATGCTGTCTGAGTGGTATCTATTGCAAAAATCACTTCTTACGTTGGAGTACTATATTAAGATCACCAGAGCTTGAGGGGGGGTAATGTTACGGGTTTCCCTTATCATGCGTATGAGGTACATTACGCTTAGTCTCCCAGGCTCACCAACTACATCTTGTGTCAATGGTCAAGGATACACTGCTGGGAATATCTACTAATGAGTCAGCGGAAGGCTCAATATAGCCGGGTGAAATCCCCATAATATTCCAAGCATCAATACCATGTCTTAGAGAAGTGGGCTAGCTAACCCATACAAAGACAATACACATATTCGATCTGACAGTAACTGAAGGGAAGCCCTTTTGGTACTGGCCAAGGCATAGAACACACTGAGACCATACTGCCAAAGCAAAGTAACAGCTTCGCAGGCACTTTGGGGTCAGCTGTGCATTACTCATCAGACCAGTGATATCACCTATCGAACGAATACTGTGATAAAACTATACTCGGACCTGCACTCAGCTCCCTGAGATAGTTGGACGAATGATAGTATCTCAGAATGTGGGACTTCGCTATCTCTCGAGTGAAATAGTCAAAGATGATAAGCTAACTGCGCCCCAGTAGTTGAGTCTACCTAAAAGATAAGTGTTCGGATCTGGACTGTCGAACCCCAGGTCTGTTGCGTTTGCTACCCGATGACTGTGAGAGCACACCCCCTTCAGGGAACTTGGATAGGACACGAGGACACTAGGTATGTGGCGAAGTATGGGTTGGCATCTCGTTAAATCTTTGATCACTATTCCACTCATGCAGAAGAAGGATTACGGATACGAAGTCATGGTCCGATATGGCCATCAGCAACATCGCTATAAATGCAGGATCACCTTTGAGATGCCTGGTGGGGGCTCACACAACCACACATTGTCAAATGAAACTTGCCGCAACCGACCACCAAGATCGGCTCTATGGCAATGATTGGTTATTGTACGAATACCCACCTTGATGGATTAAGTGATACTGAGATGGTACTATACAAACATATCATAGTTATAGAGAAGTACTGTCATACCTCACTGATATACCTCTGATGCGGAAATACTCACCAATAAAAGACCATGCAAACCTACTGGTGGAGGAAAACAAGCAAGCTCGTGCAGCAATCCACAGTCAGAACACAATAGCGGAAGACCACCTGAAATATCATTAAGTTTTTACCTTAAGAATATCAATTATTTAAGTCCCAATATGCATGTGAAGACATCATAATCTACAATGCTGCCCATTTGCACCAGTATTGCGAAACCGAAACCCACCAGAACTTCTCGTTTGAGTTTTTGTGATACAACAACCTCGTAGATGATTATTTCCACTTCTGCATAACCAGCAAGTATCTCTAGTAAATACCTTTCGACTAGTGTTCAGAAGACTACCAACAAGACTCCTATGATTTCTTGGGTAGCGGCTGTACCCTGCGAATGCCAGTATATTATCATACGCCACAAAGACTACGACGAGCTACTATCGAAATATACATCTTCAGTTTCATCTTAGTTATCAAGGTCAGACTATATCGACATCAAGTACAACAATATTGGCCTGCCTTCACCCATGCAGAAATACCCCCGTAACAGCAATAACAAGTGCAGCTGGGAACCTGTGACCAACGTAGATAGACTTAATGCTATTGACAATGTTCATATGGAACAACCTGTCAAGCCCGGATTGTAAACCTTGTAGGAACTTGGCATTGGAGTGTGGGAAGCTAATGCCATGGTTGTGATGAATAACAATTGATGGTCGAGTGATGATGAGTGAATAAAAAAGCCCAACGAAAATTAAATCAGGTTTCGAACATAGGCTCAAGCACAACCAGAAGGCAATCAGGTTTCAAACAGAGGCTTAAGCGTGACGAAAATGTAATCAGGTTTCGAATGGAAGCTAAAGTACAACGAGAATGACATCAGATTTCGAATTAAGGTTTTACGGTAAACGACAGAATTGTACGAAACCAGCGTACAAAGAAACCAGGAGTTCAGATGTATTATGGAACGAGTGAAATTACTGTATATAAACCAGGCGTTTGGCGGAGTATAGGTTTGTTTCTTCACTCGTTCTCTCGTCTATAAAACAATTCATTAGCTTTGGCTTTCGCTTCTTTCACACTCGGTGATTCTGGATCGAGTCCCATGTGACAGTCTTCCTTGCTTTAGCTACAGGCTATTCTCGACTCTTGAGCCTTCCAGCTCTTTAAATTTATTACCACAAGAACCCCAAGCCCTGAACCCTTGACACTGAACTCTGAACCTTTGACAGGAATGGTGGTATTAGTAGCGGAAACAGGGGACATAAAGGCAGCAAAATTCATCGATTTTTGGGAACAGATAGGAGAGCACTCCCAGGATGGATGGAACATTTAGCAATGGAGAATGCAGATGAACCAGCACAATTCTTCAATGAGCAGTCAAAGATGCGATATGCAGCCAATCTGCTAGAAGGTATGCCATTAAATCAGATCCAGCCATACATCAGCAGAATTACAGGTAACCTCGATCTCCCATTGTTGGAAAAACCATTGAACCTACTACAGCTAGCCTTCAGAGATGAAGACATACGAGCCGCCGCCAATCAAGAACATCTTAAGCTTCCACAAAAAGACTGAGAATTCTCTCAGTATTACACAGAATTTCAATGATGGATGCTGGATGTTGACTGAAACAAAGCAGCCCAAGCAATTGTGCTAAGTCAGGGCTTATCAGATGAATTGAAAGATGTACTATAACATTGTGACACTCCGGAAGACCTTACAGAATTCATCAAACTCTGCTCAAAGAGAGATTCACATATCCGTGCTCGAGCTGCCAAACAACAATCAGGAAGATGGACAGTGGAATACAAGAAGGCTGATACTACGAACAACAGCACATCCACCCCATCAACACCACAGATAGCACCTGCAGGAACCATGGCAGGATATCATGGCCTTGCTCCAATGGATTTTGTGGCAGTCGAAGAGAAGACAATTACTATGGAAGAATGCAAGCTGCAAAGGGAAAAAGGACTGTGTATGTACTGCGGAGATAGCAGGCACTTCGCAGCATTGTGCCCAAGAAAGTTGAAAGCAGCATCAAGACAGGTGAAAGTAACATCTTTTAAAAAAGCAGGAAATGAAATGGACGCAGATTCAGGAAAGGAAGTCGAGTCGGGAAAAGTTTAAGCCAGTGCAATAAACATGGCCATTGCACTGGGCATGAATGTTCTTTGTCTATAGTTATTAAGTCTCGTGTTGGAATTTTGCAGTTCTTGATTAGTAGTGCAGAAATTAAGGATTCCTTGATGGAAAGCAAACATCTTGTTGTGAAATATTCGTTGCAAATTGGAGACAGGTTAATCGAGATGCACGTTTTAATTGACTGTGGAGCTACAGGAATTGCATTTGTGGACAAAGATTTTGTTTGCCATCATCAATTCGAAGCAAAGGAATTACAAGAGTCAAGAGAGTTGGAGGTTATGGATCAAAGGCCCATAGAATCAGGAACTATTATGACCATGGCCAAGTTAAATATAAGAATACTGTAACACCAGGAGCTTCGCTCCGGGTGTACCCAGTCAAAGTAGTATCCGTACTTGATTCGGGACTCACTTCAAAGGTATGTTAGGAGGTTAACTTGGGATGTGAAATCACTAAAAGATTCTGAACGAAAAAATAGATTTTCTATGCGTATATTGTTATGGCTTATTCTCCTCGCTGAGAAGGTTGATGCCTTTCTACCCTCAAAGAACTCAAGATCTTTATATCTTTGTCTTCGCTTTCTAACAAATACTTCCATCTATGCTTGTCTCTAGAGTTCCAGTACCGTTACCATCTTCTAACCAATGTCCATTCCTTTGCAACTACCGTGGCCTCTATCTTTCAATCCTCTATCGTCCTTGACATCATTGGATTATAATCAGACCATCAGTATCCTTCATAACATCAAGCTCGTTGTCTTGTACCTCCGGACCAGTCGTATTCTTTCGATCTGATGACCTCCAGACAAATAGGCCACTTTCCATAGAGAACAGCTTTGCTGTTCAGATTTGGCACATATTCTCAGGCCTTCGGCAGTCGTTGACTTTCGGCTGGCGCCATTCAGTTGTTTGCTGGCTATCCATTTGTTGTCAGCTTCTTGGCTGATGCCATTCCGCTGTTTGCCGGCTGTCCGTTTGTTGTAGGCGATTTGGGGCATAAGCGACCACGTCCATTAACTAGCCATCGATGCTTATCGATGGTGTGTGTGTTCGATTGCTAGCCATCTGAAAAGATTGGCTCTGGCATCCAAGATGAGTGATAGCCGATAACATCCAATCATGGAAATCGCGGGTGATCATACATCACCCTGCTGTGAACTTGCTAGATGTCATACTACACTCTCTCTTAGAGAGTTAGTCTCCGAACCACCATATTCCATACTCTCTGCCCTTCGTTGCCTTGGGTGAAAAATGGTCCCGCGCCCTCAAGTAAATTATTCGAAATCCTTGACATAGTGAATCCGCACAAACCATTTTGCTGTTACACCTAGCAAGTTCGCGGCGGGGTCAAATATGATCACCCGCAATTTCTGAATAGACGTCATCGGCTATCACTCATCCCAGATGCCTGAGCCAATCTTTTCAGACGACTAGCAAATGAATACGGACACCATCGATAACAATTGGTGGCTAGTCAATGACCGTGGTCGCTTCGGCTCCGAATCACCGACGACAAACGAACAGCCAGCAAACAGCTGAATGGCATCGGCCAAGAAGATGATGCTCACTGACGACAAACAGACAGCCGGCAAATGACTGAATGGTTCCAGCCAAAAGCTGACATCTGCCAGAAGCCTAAGAATGCGTGCCGACTCTAAAAAGCGAAGCTGCTTGGTATAGAAAGAGGGCCATACATCTGGAGGTCATCAGATCGAACGGATACCACTTGTCCGGAGGCAGAAGCCCGCGAGCTTGATGTCATTAAGGATACCGATGGTCTGATCATAATCTAATGACTATAAAGACGATAGAGGATAGAGAAATGGGGGCCGCGGTAGTTGCGAAGAAATGGGCATTGGTTCAAAGATGGTTACAGTGTTGGAGCTCTAGAGAAAAGCGTGGATGGAAGTATTTGTTAGAAGCGAAGACGAAGGTATAATGACCTTGGGTTCTTCAAGGGTAGAAAGGCATCAACCTGCTCAGCCAGAAGAACAAGCCTTAACAATATACGTATTGAAAAGCTATTTTTTTCATTCAGAAACTTTTAGTGATTTCACATCCCGAACGAACCTCCTTACATACCTTTGAAGCAAGTCCTGAATTTAGTACCGAAACTACTTTGACCAGGTAAACTTGGAGCAAAGCTCCCGGTATTACATTCGCTTCAACCAGCTGAGACATGCAAGCACAATTGTCCAATCAGTTTGCTTACATCCAGATGGGATATATGGCAGTGAGCAGAATCGATCAACCAGGCCGCGTCCATCCAAGACACTTTGCATTCTATTTCTTTCATTGATTTGGAAAATCTTGACCCCATGTGCCCAAAACCAAATCGATTTTTCTCTTGGTTTGGAAAATATGACCCCTTGTGCCCAAAACCAAATCTATCTTTCTTTCATGATCTGGAAAATATGACCCCTTGTGCCCAAAAACCAAATCCTTTGTCAGGTGTCTTGCTAGCCATTAAAAACCATTCGTGCGGAAAAGGTACTAGCTCCACCATTCATTTAATCCTATTGTCCTTCACGGCCTGAGAATTCCGTCTGTGATACTCAATCAGCAGTCTCATGTCGTCAAAGTTCTCATAAGGTTCCTCAGTCCAATTGGCTTTCTCTAGATATCCCTTCCACTTGACCAGATACAAAACTCGTTTCCATTCCTTGCTATACTGGCTGCCCATAACTTCCTCAACTATATAGCCTGTTCTGTACTCATAACAGTCAATATCATAACCAAGTTCATTTCACTTGGTGGCTGAAACAAACTCGGGTGTAGGTCTAGAAGGGTTGGTGGCGAGTTGATCAGGTTCGATGAGTGATACATGGAATGCATTGTCAATACCATATCGAGTCGATAACTCAAGCTTAATTGCGGTGGGCAAGAGCACCTTTGAGACCTTGAAGGGTCCATGAAGCTTCGCATCTAGTTTCCTAGATTGTCTTCGAGTTTTGAGGTTCTTCCCATTTAGCATAACTAACTCACCAACCGAATACTTTGGAGGTTTCTTAGCACGCCTATCATGGTACTTCCCCATTGTCTCCCATGCTTGCTCCAAGCCCTTACAGCAGAGTGCATGTACGCTGGTCATCCAGTGAACGTAGTTCCTAGATGCCGGATTTTTCACTTCTGCTTCCATGGGCCAATTTGTGCAAAGATAGAACCCAAAGATTGCACACAACCGTGACATTTCGGTAGCGGTATTGAGAGAGTTATTATATGCATATTCTGCTATTGATAACATCTCGGACCAGTTATCCTGCTTGTAGTTGCAGTAATTCCGCAGGTAGCATTCCAATGTTTGGTTGACTCTTTTGGTTGGTCCATCCATTTGAGGGTGGAATGGCGAAGACATCTTCAACCAAATGTTGAGAGCTTCAACTAATGAAGACCACAATGTGGAGGTGAACCTAGAGTCACGATCTGACACTATGTTCAACAGTAGACCATGGACTCTCCATACTTCTTTCAGGAAGATTCTGACGAAGTCTGTAGCTCTCTGTTCTCCATTTTTCAATTGAATGAAGTGAGCCATTTTCGTAAAGCGATCGATCATTACCCATACCGATGAGCATCCATCAGAGACCGGTAATTTGATAATGAAGTACATGGAAATCGAGTCCCAGGGGCGGTATGCTAATTCGATAGGTTGTCGAAGACTGTAGCGAGCATGACAAGCTGCTTTGTTCTTCTGTTATTCAGGGCATAAGCAGACATAATCTTCAATGAATTTCTCCATTTCTGGACACAAGAAATTTCATCTGACCAGCATGATTGTCTTATCCTGCCCCATATGTCCAGCCATCTTTGAATCGTGCTCCGCTTCCAATATCTGTTGTTTCAACTGCAGATCGTCCGGAATCCACAGTCTGCCTTCGAAATAATGGGCTTCATCTTCGAATGAGATATGTGGGCTTGGGTTGTCTTTCCATTGCTCGGACGTACTCTTCTTGCCATGCAGCATCGTTGATAGCGGCGCTGACTACTTCTTCTAACAGCCATGAATTGAATTTGACAACTGGAATCGCTGTCAACTGGGCAGAAGAAATCACAATTGGTTCGCCTCGTAATCCCATTGCCGTTACTTCTACTGTTTCACCCTCAAAAGTTACCAACTGATCGGGTTGCTGAATGCGGTGGATTGGCTGATTTCGTTTTCTTTGGCACTACCTCCCCCTATTTTAGGGCGGTACTCTAAACGCCTAGATAATGCATCCAGTTTCCCATTTGCACTGCCAAGTTGGTAGAATATTTCAAAATCATATCCTGCCTCCGCATGAGCCCAGCGGGCTTGTCCCTGATTCAAGATCTTCGTAGTCGTAAAGTATTCGAGATTGTCGTGATCAGTGAAGACACCGATCGGGTGAGCTGAACTTTCAAGCTGACGTCTGCTTTCTTTGAACGTGGATACTATGGCGAGCATCTCTTTGTCATGGATTTTGTAGTTGATCTCGGCTTTATCCATCTTTGGAGAGTGGTAGGCTATAGAATGCAATCGTCCATCAATGACTTGGGAGAGAACTGCACCGATTGCACAATCACCTGCGTCAGTCTCAATTACCACAGGCCAAACAGGCTCAAAGTGCCGTAATATGGGAGCCTCAATAAAGTACTTGTTTAGCATATCGAAGGCTATTTGATTTCAGGGATTCGCTTTCCAGTCAAACTTTTCATTGGTTTTCTTGGTTAACTCTGTTAAGGGATGACATATCTTTGAAAATCCTTCGATGCAGCGTCAATGGAAGTTTGCAAATCCGAGGAATGACTGGATTTCCATGACTGACTCCGGAATCTTCCATTTAAGAATAGTATCAATCTTGTCCTCTGACATACTGCCACCTTTTCCCAATATGAGATACCCAAGGAACACAACTTGCTTCCAGTGCCATTCGCATATATCGGGTGCTATAGCCAAGTTGTTTCCTTGTAATCGAAAAATGACTTCTGTAGTCAATCACACATGATCTTGTTCATTTTCTGTATGGATGAAGATATCATCGATAATGACTACCACTCCATGATCAATTACATCTCGCAGGATTTCATTCATCATATCTTGAAATGTAGCTGGTGCATTCGCCAATGCAAAGGGCATACCTAGGTATTCATAATATCCATATCTCGTACGAAATACTGTTTTCTATTCATCACCGGGTTTAATTCGAATGAGGTTATACCCTGCCTCCAAATCAATCTTGGTGAAAATCTTCGATCCAGCAACCCTGTCTCTAAGTTTGTTCATAAGCAGCAATGGATATCGGTTCATAATCATCATACAATTCAGACTTCAGTAATCCACGCACAATCATAAACCTCTTCAGTGTGGCTTTGGAACGAAGAGTATGGGTGCACAAATGGGTGACTTGCTTGGACAAATCTTCCCGGAATCAAGCATTTCTTTAAGATATTCTTTAAAGACCAAGTGCTCCGTCTCTGAGAGGGCGTAGATGGGACCCCACAGGGGTTGTTCTCCATCTTTTGAGTCAATGGCATGATTGTAGGATTGATGAGATGGAAGAGCTTTCGCTGTTTTTCCATTGTATAATGTTTCAAAGTCTCTGTATTGCCATGGAATTCGCTCTACCCAATCAATCTCAATTTCATGTGCTGCATTGACATGCATTGAACCAATAACCTTGATCTATTGAGGATCGGTACCAAACTTCACAGTGAAATTGTCATATTCGATTGAGAACGAAGATACCGCTGCCTGAGTATAATGATGATGGCAGTGTTTCGATGTAAATTGGAGTTTATCATTTTCTTCGGTAACTCCACTGTGTACTCCATGCTTGATGATCTACCAGTAAGGTAACATGATATCAAACGAATCCTCCATTGGACCAATATCAAAGGTTTCTTTGGTATAATAGGATTCATACTGCGGAGTGCCAGGGAAGGTGTACTGCCAACCTGCTCCTTCTACTCTTTCTCCATTGAAGTTTTCAACTATCTTTGGTTCCGATCAAGTCACAAATGGAACACTATGTAAATCGGCCTACTGTTTTGACATCTTAGGTGTATCACACCCTGTATCCAAGAGAACCCTTACAGGGACGTTCTTCTTGTCTCGAATGCTTGCAAACATGCCGATTGTGGGTCTTGAACCTGTCTTTGGTTTAGGTGGTAATTGTTGCTTCAGTTTCCTGGGTGCAGGCTGAGGTGCGCTGGCCGTAGCCTTGTGTTTTCCATCTTTTCGGTTGACAACCATTGGAAACTGCCTTTCCACACAGCTCGGACCGCAATGGGTCGTGGTTGATGCGTAGGTGGATGAGGTTCGAATGAGTATAATCAAGTTCGATGGCAATTGCTTGTCACTTGTTACGCTTGAATACTATATGACCAGCATATTTCGAGTACTGAACTCATCCTCAGGCACCCTTTTCTTAAACAGCAGAAAAGAAAGTTTATTTCATATCGAAAACCTAAGCAATACCATTGACCTCATTGGCAAAACCAAAATCCCAAAAGAAACATAAATGTCTATACCCATGTAATCCCAAAGCAATATGGATATCTATACCCATATATACAAATGCCAGAGGTGTCTATACCTCATAGAGCATAGGAATAACCGCAATCCTTAGCCTTGATGCCTATACCAATAGATTCAAAGGAAAGACAAAAGAAATTCGTTTCAATCATCAATTTCCAAACCGTCCGAGTCATACTCATAGAACACTCGGGAACTAGAGTTCCGGTACTGAAGTCTCTGTTTAGACTTCTTATTCCTCTTTCTGTTGGATGAGAATTTGATAGGGTTCTTACAGAACACTCATCGATGGTCTATAGAACCGCAGCGCTTACACTCTTCACGCTGTACTCTAGTTTCCAACAACAAATCCGGAATACTTTTAGGGCTATGACATTGTCCAAATTGATAAGCTTAGAACCCTTCTTCTCCATTCGAGGTTTCTTAGAGTCCAAACCCTCAATACCATTATTATCACGCTTCCTCAGATTCTTCATATCTTTGGATTTGTGATCATTATGACGGTGTTTGTTTTTCTCTTACATGCGTCTCTCACAAGCGTGACTGGCTTTGTCAAAGGAGCAGTTCGTATTCTTCATCATCGTTCAGTGTAAGCTTCGAACAGGATAGTCGATCTTAATATCTTCATTGAAACCACTGTGCCAAGCTTCTCACCATGCAATTCTTGATAAGCAGACGTGGTAGTTCAGAGCCTCCATCCTTACGATATAGTCCTGGATATCTCCTTTGAACTGCAAGTCCTTTCATCTTTTCAGAGTTATTCCTTTTCTTCCTCCGTCTAGATGATTCGTTCTGCCTGGGGGTGGTAGTGGGGAAGGTCATCTCCAGCGCCAGATTCAAAGGAGCTAGAGACGCCCGAGTTGGAGGTAGAAGACTCGGAGCCACCTGGATGTGCGTCTCCTACAACGCATCCTGTGCCATCTCCATTGCCCTTGGGCGTAGGAGTCATAGCATCGGTGATTCAGATTCCTCCGTCCTACCTGTCAGTGTACCGAATGCGGAATCATTTGGCATCCAGTTTCATGACTTCTTCTTTTGGTCCGATAACTGACATAGCCAGGTAGTGTGCGGATCGTTTCAGCCGTTCATGCGAGAGCTTGGTTCGCAGAGCTCCACTGAATTTTTTGAAACTTCCTTTCAAAGTCCTTCTTTGTCTGGTATACCGCACCCCTGCGTTCTCTCATATTGAGTCAATCGGAGAGGGCGTTCCAAGCCTTTCGTGACTACAGGATATACTTGACGAGAGCTGCTCGTAGGCCTTCGTAGGCTTTGGTGGACTAGGCTTCCATAGACTAGTCTTTGGTGGACTGGGCGTCCATTACAGCAAGTACTGCTTGGATGTTAGCCACAAAGACTTTGAGATTGGATAATGATATCGGAATGTTTTTCAAACTGCGCTCTTTTCATCATTTCCACTTTCAGGCAACTAGCATCGTATGTCTCATTCTGCCTGGCAACTAGGCCTTTGTAGGCTTGGGTCAACTCAGGTAGTGTCGTTTGGATTTCGAAATTGGTTTCCCTGTCCTTATCGCAAAATAGATTCGACGTATTCTCTCGTTTGACCTCTACATAGACTTCTGCCATGTGGATGTCAGATCCGTTTCCAATCACTATAACATTTCCAAAAAATACCCAGCTAGATATTTGGCTGAGTGAGGAATTAGAAACGGAGTCTTAGCGTCACGCTGAAGCAATTTCAATGGTTGGTAGTCTAGAGCATAATTCCTACTCCTTGATATCGAAGGCTGTGAAGTCCCTGGTAAAAATTTGCAATTTTTGAATGGCAAAGTCTTGCCATGACTCTTCTTCTTGTCTAATAGATTTTGCAGTTTCCTTGAGCTCGATAAAATCTCGGCCACTTTGATAGTAGATATCGTCTTCTTTCCTATATCTGAAGATGTTAACTGATCTCCCAGAACTGGACCTACTTACACAGTTTGAGATAGAATCTTCAGGGCACATGGTGTGTTCTTGAATGGATGGGATAACCGAAAAGTTCGTTTCTGCACACAGATAGAGGATCGGAATGTGTTGTTCTGTGTGGTAGAGGTATGCCCAGAATGAATATTCTGGTTCCTGGGCTTCGAAGTAGGTGTCAAGGTGTTCATGGGTGTCAAAGAACATGTCTTGAAAAGTATTTGAGGGAATTGACATAAAAACAAGAGAGTACCAATTCCAATGATAACGGAAAGAAGTCCGCAGATATAGGGCAGCATCAACACCGCTGGATATGTATCGAAGTGGGTAGAATGAATACCTTCCTCGCAAGCATTTCTTTGCTAACAATATAATATAATACTGTGAGCTTTGCTCCCGGTGTATCTGGTCAAAGTAGTGTCCGTACTTCATTTGGGACTTGCTTTGAAGGTATCTAAGGAGGTTTGCTCAGGATGGGAAATCACTAAATGATTCTGAATGAAAAGAATAGCCTTTCAATGCGTATATTGTCAAGGCTTGTTCTCCTCACTGAGAAGGTTGATGCCTTTCTACCCTTGATGAACCCAAGGTCTTTATACCTTCGTCTTCACTTTCTAACAAATGCTTCTATCTATGCTTTCCTCTTGAGTTCCAGCACTGTAACTACCTTCGAACGAATGCCCATTCCTTTGCAACTACCGCAGTGTCAAGGTATCAAGGCTCGGAGTTCTAGGGGTTATAAAAACCAAACGGAAGGGTGCAATGATCACGGGTATTGCGTAACGAACTAGAGACTCGAAATCCGGAATCACAGAAGTGAACAGAGTTTGGTGCCGAGGCTATTGATTGTTTTGTAGACTAGAGAACGAGTGAAGAACAAATCTATCCTCCGCGAATCCAGCATCCTTTTATACAGTTAACGCGACCGTCGTCACCTTTGCTTACTCGTTCCAAAATACATCCTAACTCCACCAAACTATGTACGCAACCCTTTCAGTCCGTGGCCTACGCCATAACCATCACGCCATATTTACAACGCAACCAACAAAACCTGATTCCAACCAACAAAACCTGATTCTTTGCAACAAAACCTGATTTCCTTCGTATTCCTGTATCCCAATCATCGATCCATATTCCTCCCTCGATCCTCACTCGACACAACCATGACAGTAGCTCCCCCTTCCACAGGCCGAGTTCCTACAAGGCTGTTGATCCGGGTTTGCCAGGGTGTTCTTTGTGGAATACATCGATTGCTTGAAGTCCATCCACATTGATTGCCGGTTCCCAGCTTTGTTCATAATAGCCTTTCCACTTGACTAGGTACTGTAGTTGACATCGAAACATCCTCAAGTCATCGATGCGTTCCACTTCGTATTCTGCTTCCCCGTCCACAATAAATGCAGGTGGTGCGGATTCGATTTGCCCTGGCAAAGGATCTTCCGATACTTTGATCAAGCGGGAGATTGGTTGTACTGGATGAATGTGAAGATTCTTGGGTAACTGTAACCGATAGGCCCATGAACTGATGGCCTCCGTAATCTTGTAGGGTCCCAGGCGTTTCCAGTCAAGTTTCTTGCTGGGTCATTGTGTTGTAATGTTCCTGGCCTCCATCCAGACTCGATCCCCAACCTTCATCTGCACTCCCTCCCGTCGATGCTTGTCCGCTTGTTCCGCCTGGATATCTTGCACTCGAGTCATTTCAGCCTTCATCCGTTGGAAGATATCGTTCATTTTCTGGGAGAAGGTGTTTGCGTTTACTTCCCTGATATCGTTTCCATTCTGAATCGGATGTTGACTAATGGTCATTCTTGGGTGAAATCCGTAATTGCCAAAGAATAGTGAGCATCCTGTTGTTTCCGAGGCGTGATTGTTCGATGCGAATTCTGCCATTGGTAGCCACGGTGTCCAGTCGTTCTGTTGATATTTGACGAAGGCCCTGAGGTACTGTTCCATAATGGCGTTCATTGTTTCTGTTTGTCCATCTGTCTGCGGATGAAACGCGGTTGATAGCCTTCGTTCGATTCCGAGTCTTTCACAAACATGTCTCCAGAATTCTGACGCGAATTGGGGTCCTCTGTCCAATACTATGGTGTCTGGTAAGCCATGTAACTTGAACACCTCTCGTATAAACATCTCGCCCAGCTTCTTGCCATCTGTATCGTCCCGACATGGTACTAAATGTTTCATTTTTGACAACCTATCAACTACTACACATATGGCGTTGTACCCCTCCCTCTCCGGTAGTCCCACCACACAATCCATACTCAGATCCTTCCACGGTTGTTGCGGTATTTCCAATGGTTTGAGCCATCCGTGGATTTTCTGGTGAGTTGCTTTGCTGCGTTGACATACATGGCAGTTTCGTATTTATCTGTCCACGTCCTTCCTCATACCTGGCCATTGATGACTTCTTTCGAGGAGTTCGAAGGTTTTTGCTCGTCCTGGGTGTCCTGCTGCTGGTGTATCATGATGATGCTTTATCATTTGAAGATTCTTTGAAGTTTCATCACTGACGATTTTCGTGGCGTTGGCACTCAGTCCTTCGCTGCTGTCATACGGGCAGTCCTTGCATATCCTTTGAATCCAGTTCTATAACTCCTCTGGACTAATTTCATCTGCTTCTCGGCTGACTACTTCTGCAAATGCTACCACCAATCCCTTCTGTATTCTTTGATCAAGATTTTCCGTCGTCAGCACGATTTGTTGGGTTTTTTCTGCCCCCCCTTCGGAGGAATGTCTCCTGGCATTCTGGTGAGTGCATCGGGCTTCTGACCCTGTTTTCCTGGACAGTATATAATCTTGAACTTGAATCTTGACAGGAATTCAGACCACCTTGTTTGCCTTCTATTGAGTAGCTTTGATGTCATGAAGTATTCGAGGTTGTTATGATCTGTCAGTATTTTAATAGGATGTACTGACCCTTCGCATTCCGGTCTCCATTGTTCCAGACTTGTAACGATGGCTCCCAGCTCTTGATCATAGATTTCGTAATTTTCTTCCGCTGGTGTATGTTTCTTTGAAAAGACTGCCACTGGATGGAGGATTCCTTGATCGTCGTACTGTGATAGTACTCCTGCGGATACATAGCTCGATGCGTCGGTTTGCAGGATGATTTCCTTTTCGTAATCAAAGTGTGCTAGGACGGGTGCTGTTGTAAATGCTTCCTTCAATTTGGCAAATGCTCTCTTTTGATCGGGGCCCCAGTGAAAAGGTACCAGTTTCTTCGTAAGTTTGGTTAATGGTTGGACCTCCCTGCTATAGTTTCTTATAAATCTTCGGTAGAAGTTTGCGAATCCTAAAAAAGCTTGAACTTCCTTGAGCTTGCCAGGTGCTTCCCACTCCTTCACCACTGTTACTTTTTCCGGGTCCATTCTAATCCCATTTACCTCAACTATCAATCCCAGATACTTCACTTCCTGTTGATGAAACTGGCATTGTTCCGCTTTCAGATACAGACCGACCTCCTTAAGCATCATCATTATTGCTCTGACGTGTTCCTTATGTTCCTATGAATTGTCACTGTAAATAAGGATGTCGTCCAGGAATGCCGTACAGAAGATGTCCAGAAAGGGGCGAAGAGTATCGTTGATGAATTCCTGAAAGCTAGCTGGTGCATTGGTGAGTCCGAAGGGCATAACGAGAGATTCAAACAGGCCATAACAGGTTCTAAACTCCGTTTTCCATTCGTCTCCTTCTGCTATTCAGATCATATTGTAGGCATCTCGGACATCCAACTTGGTGTACCATTTGGCTTTTGATAATCTCAGCAGGGTTTCCTGGATTAATGGTAGTGGGTATCGATTTTTTATCGTTCCTACGTTGAGTCTTTGGTAGTCCATGCATAGTCGTAAGCCTCCATGCAGTTCAGGTGCGAACAATACTGGTGCTCCGCATGGTGATGATGACGATCTGATGAATCCCTTTGACAAATTCTTTTCAATCCACTCTTTTAGGACCTAAAGTTCTTCTCTTGACAAGCTGTATATTGGTCCGAAAGGTGGGGTGAATCTGTCTTGGAGTTTAATCTTAAGATTTTATGATCAGTGTGGTGGTAGTATTTCAGCGATTACTTTATCAAAGAGGGGGAGAAACTCATGATATTCCTTGGGAATTAATTGTTCTAGCGGTTTTTCTTGAAGGTCCTTCACTTCTAAGGCCTTGTTGATTTCATATAGGGTTACCACTTACACCTTGAGTTTCTCCTTCTTATTCCATCTCATAAATGGAGCTGCTGCTATGGCGCATATGTCCAGTTTTGGTTCATCAGATTCCGTTGTTTCCATATGATTTCCCCATACCCATACGCTGGAATGATGTTGACAGTGCTTCTGGCAGTAATCGCTTTCGAATCCTATTCTTTTCATTTGGAATTTGACTGTAACATCGTGAAGTTGTAGCCATGGTAATCCCAGTACCATTGGATAGTGTCCAAGTTTCGTAACGAATGCTGGTAACTGCTCCTGATGTCCGCGTATGCCTAAGCTCAATTTCGCCATAGTGGTGATGGTTCCTGATTCGATGGGCCTTCCATCTATAACTTCTAATTCTCTTGATTTTTTTAGTTCCTGTTCTTGTAATTGATGATGGCGGACGAAATCTGTGTCAATAAATGCTATTCCAGTAGCTCCGCAGTCTATCAAAGCGTGGGTATCAATGATCTTGTCTTCTATTTTCAGTGAGCATTTCACAACGAGATGTTTGCTTTCCATAGAAGATTCTTGTATTTCTGCGCTTGATATAGAAAACTGCGAAATACCAAAACTAGCATTAACTGACAAAGGAGATTCGTTTCCAGCGCAATTGCCATCCTTATTGCACTGGACTACACTTTTCCCGACTCCACTTCCTTTCCTTTTCCTGTTGTCGAATCTGCATCTCCTTCATTTGCTGCCTTCTTAAAAGGTGATACTTCCGTCTGTCCTGATGCTGCCTTCAGCTTCCTTGGGCATGATGCCACGAAATGTCTGCTATCCCCACAGTACATACATAGTCCCCCTTCCCTTCGTCTTTTCCTTTCCCCAGGTGTGATCTTTTTTCCCTTAACTGCTGAAAGATCAATCGGGGCGGGGCCATGATAGCCTGCAACAGATCCTGCGAGTGCCGCGTCTGGGGCGGATGTGGTGTTGGTTGTCGAATCGGACTTCTTGTAACCTTCCCATTTCCCAGATTTCTTTTCCGCAGCTCTCCTTCTCAGTTGCGAATCTCTTTTTGACACCATCTTGACGAATTCGATCATGCTTTCTGGTGCCTCGATATGTTGTATGGAGTCCTTGAGCTCGTTGAATAATCCCTTTCGTAATGCGTCCAGTTGTGCATCTTCGTTCCACATGGTGTCTACTACGTATCTTTGAAATTCCGCGTAGTATTGGGAGAATTTGCGGTCTCGTTGTCTGAGTTACTCGAGTTCCCTGTTCGCCGTTGCTGCTCTGTCCTGATCTCCGAATGCCACATCCAGCAGGTCAACTAGGTCTTTTAAGGTGTTGAGCTTGACTTCCCCTGATATTTCGTCACAGTGTGGCATTAACTGTGCCAGAGCCACTCCTTTTAGACATCCAACATCATATCTCAGTTTCTTCTGTTCGTTGTTGAATGCCCTCGGTTTTCCGGCTATCTTTAACGCCAACTGCACCTTCCACCCTCGAAGTTCCTTCCTATCTTCTCCTGATAAGCTGGTAATGTCATTTACCTTTTCCTCACACTCCTCCCTGTCTGTCCTTTCTCCTGTTTCTCTCCTTCTTTCTTCTGTCAACTTCAGGATCCTGGTTACCTGCTGCCGATTTTCTTCTGCCATGTCCCTGAATATCTTCATTTGAGCCTGGGCGTCTTCCAGATCTTTCCTCAGATCCACCAGGTCTGGATTTGATTCCTCCAATGTTTGTTTTAGAATCCGGACTTCTTCTTCCAGATCCCCATGACCGCATGCCTGCGGTGTCGTTTTGGTGGCTGCTGCTTGTTGGGTAAGCAGTAATTCCTGCTTCAAGTTATCCCTCTTTTGGACAACTTTGTGTCCTTCTACCAACAACTCCGATATTTGTAGTTCTGCATTCTTCACAGATCGCTGTTCCTTGAGCAATTCGTTCAATCTGCTGGTTGTCGGTAGTTGGCTCAGTGCTGTTAGTCCTTTGTTGATGTCTGTGATGTGACCCCTGAGCTGTATTTCGTTCATGGTTTCCGTATTTTTTGCTGCCACGTTTTCCAGTTCTATTTGTAAAGCTGCAGTCAACGTGACGTCGCGAGCTGGTCTCGAGGATTCTCCGGACATCTTTCTGATGATATAGAGAGGCGGCTGTGAGGAGGCGAGGTGCTGACAAACAGTCTCTGACTTTGTTTATGTTGACTTGGATTTGTTGAACTGTCGCTTCGATTTCTGCTTCTAGAAACGGGTTGACCATCTACCAGAAGAACACCTCGTATTTGCTGGGTGTTGTTACGATGATCAGCGGGGTTGGTAAATGGGCCTGGTGTAATTCGCAGTCAACTCCCTTTCCCTTGTTCACTTTTCGTTCGTTGTAATCTGCCCACACGATATGGCTTTCTATGTCCTTCTGTGTTGCTTTGATCGTGGATTCAGATTTTGTTGATTGAGCTTCTGCTGCTCTGCCGATTGTTGTATGCGTCCCTCCGCAGTTATGTTTGCAGTGGTACGGTTCCTCGTTCTGGCAATCGACGTGAAGACCGTAATACTTGGTCCAGAAGCTTTTAAATACTGTGTCGTCGATTTGGAGGCCTCCTCCGTTGCTTGCTGCTTCTGTCCAGTAGCTATTCCAAGGAGATACCGCTTGTGGTTCGTCCTTGAAGTATGCTTCCAAAGGTTCCTCAGGTTCGTTGAGGATAGCGTCGATGCTATCAAAGGCGTTCAGGGGTTCTTGTTCGAAAAGTTTGATGGTTCGACCAGCTAGGTCGAGGAAATTGATTTGGGATTGTTGAGGTTTGTTGCTGTTTTATGCTGGCATTTAAAACAGTGTGGATCCTTCTTGTCGATGTTTCCAAAGGCACACAACGCAGGAGTGTCTCCAAAACCTGTGTACTGTGAGCTTCTTTTCGAAGTATCCAACTGACTTAAACACGGAACCTAGGGGGTTGCAAGGTCTGTGGCAAAAGTAACAACCGCTTTGATGAAAGTAGCGGCACATATACTGAATTATAACCGGTAGAATCGATTGTAGACTCGTTCTTCTGTCAAGGTTTCAAGGCTCGGAGTTCTAGAGGTTATAAAAACCAAACGGAAGGGTGCAATGATCGCGGGTATTGAGTAACATACTAGAGACTCGAAATCCGGAATCACAGAAGTGAACAGAGTTTGGTGCCGAGGCTATTGATTGTTTTGTAGACTAGAGAACGAGTGAAGAACAAACCTATCCTCCGCGAATCCAGCATCATTATATGCAGTTGACGCGACCGTCGTCACCTTTGCTCACTCGTTCCAAAATACATCCTAACTCCACCAAACTATGTACGCAACCCTTTCAGTCCGTGGCCTACGCCATAACCATCACGCCATATTTACAACGCAACCAACAAAACCTGATTCCAACCAACAAAATCTGATTTCCTTCGTATTCCTGTATCCCAATCATCGATCCATATTCCTCCCTCGATCCTCATTCGACACAACCGTGACACGCAGCCTCTATCACTCGATTCTCTATCGTCTTCATTGTTATTGAATTATAATCAGACTATTGGAATTCTTCATGGCATCAAGGTTGTGGGCTTATGCCTCCGGACTAGTGGTATTCTTTCGATCTGATGACCTCCAGATGAATATACCTCTTTCCATAGAGAGCAGCTTTGCTGTTCAGAGTCGGCACGTATTCTTCGGCCTTCGGCTGTCTTTGGCTGTTGCCTGGGGCAATTCAGTTGTTTGCTGGCTGTCCGTTCGTCGTCAGGTTCTTGGCTGATGCCATTCAGCTGTTTGCCAGCTGTCCGTTTGTCATCGGCGATTTGGAGCAGAAGCGACCACGGCCATTAACTAGCAATCGATGCTTATCGATGGTGTGGGTGTCCATTTGCTAGCCATCTGAAAAGATTGGCTCTGGCATCCGGGATAAGTTGAAGCCGATGACGTCTAATCACGGAAATTGGAGGTGATTAGCCATGACCCCGCTGCGAACTTGCTCGATGTAACAAATACGATCACATTAGGAGCAACTACCAGCGTTCGTAACAAAGTTGGGGCATTATCCGATTGTACTACGATTGCCATAGTTCCCACTTCACCACGTAACGGTTGAATTCCAGGCCCAAAGGATCAGCTTCGAAAGCAGCTACTGTGAACAACATTGCCATCATTATTTGAGCGTATGGGTATGAGACAATCACATGGAAATAACAGCAGCAGATCCAGGAAGGCTGAAACCGGACATCTGGGGAGTAGCAGCATCAGCTTTCATGAAAAGAGTCAGAAGAGAGAAACTCAAAGTTTACGCCATCACACTATACAAAATCAATAAGGTCTTGGGAATGAAGGATCTACAAGAAAAGTCCCTCGAAGAAGTCATCTCCAAGGAATAACATGAATTTCTACCCATTTTCAGCACGGTAATCGCTGAAATGCTAACACCGCACCAACCCCACAATCACAAGATTAAGTTACAGAAGGGCTTCACACTGCTGTTTGGGCTTATTTACAGCTTATCTTGAGAAGAGCTACAAGTTTTAAAGGAATGGATAGAGAAAAACTTCTTCAAGGGATTTATCTGGTCATCTTCATCATCTTGCAGAGCTACAGTACTCTTTCCTCCAAAACCGGAAGGAAGTTTAAGGCTCTGTGTCAATTACAAAGGCCTAAATAAAGAAACAATAAAAAACCAGTATCCCCTATCATTGATCCAAGAAACCTTGCTAGGACTCTCCAAAACCAGTTATTACACCAAGTTAGATGTCCACGCTGCGTATAATATGTTCAGAATCGCAGAAGGGCTTGAGTGGAAAACGGTCTTTAGAATCCGCAATGGACTGTTCAAATCCCTAGTTGTGCCTTTCGGACTTACCAACTGACCAGCATTATTCCAAGAGTTCATCAATAATACATTACAACCATTCTTGAATATATTCCGCACAGATTTTTGGAATGATATTCTCATCCACAGTGAGAATTTGAAAGAACACGAGGAACACGTCTGAGCAGTAATGATATCTCTCATGGAAGCCAGCCTCTACCTAAAAGCAGAAAAATGCAAATTCCATAGGCAAGAGGTCAAATATCTAGAGTCAATTGTCGCAGTAAATAGAATAAGAATGGATCCAGAAAATGTCCAAGCAGTTGTAAACTGGGAAGCACCGGAGAAGCTTAAAGAAGTCCAAGCCTGTTCGGGCTTTACTAACTTTTATCGACAGTTCATATGGAATTACAGCACGGTAGTACAACCGCCATCAAAACTTACAAAAAAGTTAGTACCTTTTCACTGGTGACTAGATCAAAAAAGGGCTTTTGTGGAACTCAAAAGAGCCTTTACTAAAGCATCAGTGCTAGCCCATTTCGATCATGACAAAGAGATAGTCCACGAAACTGATGCCGCAAGTTATATATCTGCAGGAGTCCTCTCTCAGTACAACGACCAAGGAGTGCTACACCCAGTGGCCTTCCTCTCCAAAAAACATTCACCTGCCCAAGAAAATTACTAAATCTACGATCAAGAATTAGGCGCAATAGTCAAAAGCCTGGAACAAAGGAGACCCGAATGTCAAGGTTCGGCACATCCTATTAAGATCCTCACCAATTACAAGAATTTGAGGTACTTCATGACGTCCAAATTGCTGAACTGAAGCCAAACCAGATGGTGAGAGTTCTTGTCAAAGTTTAAGTTCAAGATAGTCTACCGCCCAGGAAAACATGGTCAGAAACCCAATGCATTCACAAGAATGCCAGGAAACATTCCTCCAAAGGGGAGGACAGAAAAAACCCAACTAATCATGTTACAAATGGAAAACCTCGGCAATGAACTGTGCAAAAACCTCATAGTAGCATTCATGGAAACAATCAACTTCAATGATGACACGGTAAACCCTAATGAGCTGTGGAACTTGGTAAAAAATGTATATAAGCAATACCCAGAGTCGGGCCCCACAGAAATGAACCACTAGAAGTCTCTGAATTACAACAAATCCAACCAACAAACGAAGATAAGCTCAAGTGGATCCAAGAATACCATGACTCTTCAGTTGCGGGACACCCAGCACAAGCGAAAACTTACGTCTTGCTAAGCCAAAGTCACTCCTGGAATCAGAGGAGGAAGAATGTGGACTGTTAAGTACGAAATTACCACACCTGCCAGAGGAGCAAGGCAACTCACAGAAAGACTCATGGCTTATTATGGCTGTTAGAAATACCGGAGCAACCATGGAAGAATTTGAGCATGGACTTCGTAGTTGGACTACCTGAAAGTTAAGGGTCCAATGCAGTATGGGTAGTGGTCAATTACCTAACAAAGATACAATACCTAATACCCTGTACTGATGAAATGGATTGAATGCAGCTGGGAAACATGTACGTTAAAGAAGTGCATCAGCAAAAACACTTTTTGCTTGTTGAGGTTTCCGAGGTTTCTGCCAGGTTTCCGAGGTTTCTGAAATCGGCAAGTACTGTATTTACTCAAATGTCGTTCTTGAAAGCTTGTTAACGTTGCTGAGATGAGTGATTGACTCCTCTCATCGGTGAACTCTCTCTGACGATAGCAAGATCCTCCCAGTGTGAATAACTGATATTGAGGTTTCCATCCCAGGCTGAGTACAATTCGTCCCTGCCAATTTTGCACTTAGAGATATTTCTCAAACCTCTGAAGCCTTGATTCACCATCACCATTGCCCTGACAACCATTCATACCCCTGAAGCTTTATTTTACTCGCTCCACCCTGTATTTGCCCCGTTGTCACCATAACCATCACCATCACTATCACCATCACCATCACCATCACCATCACCATCACCATCACCCTGACAACCATTCATACCCCTGAAGCCTTATCTTACTCGCTTCACCCTGTATTTCCACTGTTGTCACCATCACCATTTCCCTCACCATCACCATCGCCCTGACAACCACTCATACCCCTGAAGCCTTATATTACTCGCTCTACCCTTTATTTGCACCATTGTCACCATCACCATCACCCTCACCCTGACTCTCACCATCACCATCACCATCACCATCACCATCACCATTGCCATCGCCCTGACAACCATTCATACTGCTGAACCATTATTTTACTCGCTCTACCCTGTAATTTCACCGTTGTGACTGTCAACACAATCACCATCACAATCAACACCATCAGAACTTACCATCATTATTTCCGAACTCTATTTTATAACCTCCTCCTCCAGTGCTGATGCCCTTCGAACTTTTGCAGATCCACTCCGATTCACTCGTTGGTATGCTCATTTGATTCGTCTTGCCGAGTACATCAAGACAGTGAAAGCACGATAGGGTATGTCTATGATTGACTCTTGACTGGCTGCTCTACATCTCGTTCTCCACCTTCTCCTCCTCCTCCTTCAGTGCTGACCGCTTCGACCTTTTGCAGATCAACTCCGATTGACTCGTGAGTATGCTCAATCGATTCGTCTCGCCGAGTACATCAAGACAGTGAAAGCACGCTGGAGTACGTCCACAATGGGCTCTCAACTGGCTGCTCTACTTCTCCTCCTGCTCTGCCTTCGCCTCCTCCTGCCCCTACAGTGCTGACCCTCTTCGAACTTTTGCAGATCAACTCCGATTGACTTGTCAGTATGCTCAATCGATTCGTCTCGCCGAGTATATTAAGACAGTGAAAGCACGCTGGAGTACGTCCACAATTGGCTCTCAACTGGCTGCTCTACTTCTCCTCCTTCTCTGCCTTCGCCTCCTCCTCCTCCTACAGTGCTGACCCTCTTCGAACTTTTGCAGATCAACTCCGATTGACTTGTGAGTATGCTCAATCGATTCGTCTCGCCGAGTACATCAAGACAGTGAAAGCACGCTGGAGTACATCCACAATTGGCTCTCATCTGGCTGCTCTACTGCTCCTCCTTCTCTGCCTTCGCCTCCTCCTCCTCCTACAGTGCTGACCCTCTTGGAACTTTTGCAGATCAACTATAATTGACTCGTGGGAATGCTCAATCGATTCGTCTTGCAGAGTACATAAAGAGAGTGAAAGAACGCTGGAGTACGTCCACTATTGGCTCTTGACTGGCTGCTCTACTTCTCCTTCTTCGCCACCTTCGTCTCCTACTTCTCCTCCTGTGCTGTCCCTGTTCGAACTTTTGCAGAACAACTCCGATGGGCTCATGGGTACACTCAACCAATGCGTCTCGCCGAGTACATCAAGACGTTGAAAGCACATTGGGGTACGTCGATCATTGACTCTTGACTGGCTGCTCTACATCTCCTCCTGCTCCTGCTCCTGCTCCTGCTCCTGCTCCTGCTCCTGCTCCTGCTCCTTCTCCTGCTCCTGTTTTTCTTTACCCTCGCCCCCAGGAGGGCTGTTGACATGATCTGGTACTCAAATCACTCGTTTGATCAAACAATTTCTTTGGTCAGATGGATGGATGGTGTGGTAGCGAAAATAGAAATATGAAGCTAGTTATTAGTGTCAGAAGCTAGATCTTAGTTTAATGAGAACTCGTATACAAGTGTAATTTGGTTCGGAAATTGCAATTGTGACCTGAACTGAGTCGAATAAGGGCTAAACCGAGTCAAATAAGGGGTAAAACGAGTAATTTCCACTTTGCTTGCCGAGGTTTCTGACGTTTCTGACGTTCATGAACTCGTGCTGAGGTTAGCGCAGAGCGGCCCACTCTCATGAACGCTTCATGAACTCGTTATGAACCCTTGACAAGCAGGGCGCTCGGGCGCACATCTCGCCCAGAGTTTCTGCAACCTAAATTCAATCATTTGCTTGCTGAGCTCGCAAACCTCAGAGAGCTCGGCAATGTAATTTAGGTTTTTCCTGATGTGTTCGGACTGCACGGACTGCCTGAAAGAATAGTGTCCAATCAAGGGCCACAATTTGCTTCAGAATTCTGGAAACACGTCTGCGAAAGATTGGGAATCAAACGAAGGCTATTATCTGCATTTCATCTTCGGACCGACAGACAAGCTGAAAGAATCAAAGCAATAATAGAACAGTATCTCTGAAACTTTGTTAATTACCAGCATGATAATTGGGTCTGGTAGTTACCAATGGCAGAATTCGCAGCTAACAATCATATCTTGGAAACAACTAATTGGTCCATGTTTTTCAGCAACTACAGCTTTCATCCATCAATGACGTTTGGCCAACATCCAATCAAAGATTCTGATGATATTGGCAAAGTCAATGCCCAGTGGATGGCCCAATGGATTACGCAACTTTTCAGCAAACTTAGGGCAGAAATGAAAAGACACCAGGCCATACAGTCTGAACAGGCCAACAAGTCCTGAACAATCGGCATGGCATTGGAAGTCGGTGATGGAGTCTGACTGGACACACGAAATATATTGACAACCCGACCCAGCAAGCAAATGGACTGAAAGTGTATTGAACTATATGAAATTACAGAGGTCGTTAGCCCATGGGCTTATAGAGTTAAGATACCAAGTCAACTACATATTCACAAGATTCAACCAATATTCAGATTAGAGAAGGCCACTCAGGATCCTCTCCTAAATCAAAAGCAAGAACCACCCCCACTGGTAATAGTGGACGGAGAAGAGGAGTACAAAGTTGAGAAGATAGATGATTCCAGGCTGTTCCAGAGGCAGCTGCAGTATTTGGTGAAATGAAGGAGTTATGACAAATGCAGCTGGGAGTCGGCGATCAATGTAGATGGACCCAAGGCTATCGACAATTGTCACACTGAACAATCAGGCAAGCCTGGGTCATGAACGTCATAGATATTTGGTATTGGAGAGGGGGAGCTACTGTCACGGTTGTGCTGAGTGACGATCGATGGTTGAGTGATAATCAGTGATCAATATACAAAATACAGCAAGATGAGAATAAAATTAGTTTTCGAACAGAGACTAAAGCACGATCTGAATAAAATCAGGTTTGGAATCGAGGCTAAAGTACGATGAAAATAAAATCAGGTTTCAAATTGAGGCTAAATCATGACTGGAATAAAATCTGGTTTCGAACAGAGGCTAAAACACAAAATCAGATTTTCAATACCAAATGATGGAAATATGCAAAAGCAATATACGAAAAAAGCAGGAGTTCAAAGGCATTATAGAACAAGTGAATTACTGTATATCAACCTGGCGTTTGGCGGAGGATAAGTTTTTTTCTTCACTTTTTTTTTCCTTTATAAAACAATCAATGAACTTTGGCTTTCACTTCTTTCACACTTGGTGATTCTGGATCGAGTCTCTCTATACAGTCTTCGTATTTGTAGCTACAGGCTACCCCCAGACCTCTTAGCCATCCAGCTTTCAGTTTTATAACCTTTAGAGCCTCAAGCCCTAAACCCTCGATATCTAGCCCTGAATCTTTGACAATGGCCTTGATCTCCCAACTTCTCTGTATTCCTACCATTATTAAATATGATTCAGACTACCAGTATTATTTCATAACATCAAATACATGGTTCTCTATGTTCAGACCAGTTGTATCATGTTGGTCATATAACTTTCAGATGAATGGACTTCATTCAATAGACTGTAGCTTTGCTGTTCAGCTTTGGTACATAATCTTAGTCCCCCAACAGTCATTATCTTTGTTGCTGGGGCCACTTTGCTGTCTTGGTTGCTTATCAATAGTGAAGAAGGTTGTTTATTAGTTATCGATAATTCAGAGCAAACAAAACTGAAACCAATAACTCATACATACATTTTATTACAGGCATGGCCAATCAAGCAGATTGGTATCCAACAATATGGAATTGGGCATCCAAAACCAGCAATAGCTGATGACATCCAACAAAGAAATATCACAAGTAATTATATATGACCCCACTGTAAACTCTTTAAGTATAATATATATGTCATAGAGACAATTGTTCCATATCAGAAGATACCTGGTATCAAAGAAGACTGCTAAAATCAAATTAAGTAGAAAGACTATGATGATAATAAAATGATTGGAAGACCTGTCATCAACCTTTCAAAAGCGAAGAAAATACTTGTCAACTTCAATGAACAATACAAATTAAAACAAATATAGATTACATGAGAATAGAAGGGCTGAAGTCATAAAGTTGATGGCCATGGATATTTTGCTGTTCAGTCAACGACCTTTGGTATGTTTGCCATAGAGTCAATGGAACATTGTTTTATTTTTGTTTTAAGAAACAGACAAGATATGGGTATTCTTTAGTTTTCAAGCAATAGAATCATTAACAAATAGTAGATTTGTCTCAAGCAGCCGGTTTGTTTTCAAAAAGTGTTTAGAACTGCTTGGAAGGGATATAATATAGAAAGAAAGGATTGATATAAGGTATGGCTTAGTAGAGTATAAGCGACAGAAGGGAATACATATATATCTATAATGTTAGTGGATCTGCAGAAATGAACACCATTTGTTTAGATAAAGAATAAACTATTGTCATGTTATACTACAATAGAAATATTTTGCCACTATAATATGTTAACCATATTTTGTTCTAAGTATTAGGGGTATTCAAACTAAGAAAATATAGATCTATATTAGGAAAAATTATAGTGATCGCTTTCTCCTCCAAAGACTCACATGATTGAATACCCCCTATATTGTGCACATATTCTAGGCATATCAATATGTATGCCTTTCGAGATTTAATATCTATCCATTGCCAGTGAAGCTCTAACTCTATATATTCTGCAAATTAATAGAGACTATCCACTGTGTAGCCAATTACCTCCTCCACACAGGCAACTAATACTACTATTACTATCAACATATTGACCATGACTCAGTAATCAGAGTCACCACAACTTCACTACTAGTACTAGGAATGATTGTTGGAGATTAATAACCAGTGGTAGTGATAGTGATAGTGGTAGCAGAGGTGGTGGTATGGTATCTATAGCTGTTGTGATTGACCTTCCACTATAGATAGATGAAATGCTCCATGTGTATGTACAAATTCTCAGAATAAATCTAAGGGATACATGTTGAAATTATATATACATATATGTACAAATAGTAGTACAGTATCCATATTTGCAGAATCTATGAACCTCAATTTCGCATCACATATATACATCCATATTCCCTTAGTTTGAATTTCCCTATTGCTAGAACTTGTTTATTACCAGCAGTACCAATAAATAAAAAAATATCTGATTCAATTCATTTATTTAGCTGTGCTTTTTATACCTTTCATGACAGGTATTTCCCCTTAGTACTTTTTCTATTCTCAGATGGTTGTATAAATATTTGATAACGAATAGTTCAAATGATTCCAGGGTTTCTGTTTTTGGTATTTGTATAAAGTATTGGATATTACTATGAGGGTGCATATTGGGAGCTGTTGTATATAATTGTATTTCTTGAATCCACTTTTATGGTGGTCTACTATTGATCAAACACTATTTGTAATATTCTATCAATCAAAGCTCATATAAAGATATATATTGCTCGGGCAGAATATGTTACTGCAAATTAGAATAAATCAAGGCAATGACCAGCAGCCAATTAAAAACTGTTTCAAGGGAATATAAAAGCCCAATTTGAAATTCTTTAAATTGAACTGCTTTTAAAAAAATCAATTTGTATATGAATATCTTAATATTTTAAATACCCACTTGCACTTATTGTTTATAGGAATTATAAGCTTTACTTTTGAATACTTTACAGATATATAGTAATGCTAGAAATAAATAGCCCACTTTTATAATATATTATCAATTCATTTTAAATTCTTGGCAATTATAATATTCAAATACATATATTATTCAGAATTTCTGAAATTAAAATTCAATTACTTGCTTGTTGAGTTCACAAATATCACAGAGTTTAGTAATATACTTTTGGTTTTTCTTGATACAGAAGTCTTCAAAACCTTCTACTAACTCCAAACTTCGGTATTTCTCACAGTAAGAATCATATATTGTTGATATATATAAGTAGTTGTTGTAATTACCAAGGGTATATGGTCAATTACATATTCAGCCAAACATGTGATACAATATTTATCAATACATATTCAACTTTATGATTCTGTATCTATTCTTATTTCAAACATAGAGGGTTGTCTTTTAAAAATTTGATATATATATATGGGTATAATATCCATATTTTCAGAATCTATGGACCTCAATCCCTTATTTCATATATAGATCTATATTTCCTTGGATTGAATACCCATAATAGAATACCAAAATTGATATATTGCCGAATTCCTAGAATAGCAACCTCATCAAGTAAGCTATTATAGCAGAAAATCCCCTGTTCTTCGTCCCGCATGCCAAGTACTGTATAAACGCGTAATAATTCAAATTCGAAGTGCTTGTTCTGCGGTACTGGACAACTCCAACATGATTTAGATAAAATGTGAATTATTACGGGAATTTTCCATATGTAACATGCGTACACCTACATATGTACCTATAGCTAAACACTTATTCACTATTTATGTCGGTACGGACCAGTTGTACTCACTTGATCGATATCACACCAGAATGCAATTGTTAAAACTTAGTTGCCCAGTACACTACCATGTTCCAGAGCAGAACTAGAGTAGCATCAGTAGCGCTCGTTCGTAGACAGTGTCACTTTTAATAGATGATAGATATAGAGTAATCTATCTGTATCGTTCCGAAGAGTAGGGCTTGCTTGCTTGCCTGTCGGGAAAGTCACACAGAGCCGTACACGCCCCAAAGAAGTGCTCACCCGTTGTGACCAGTCCGTTCTGGTCTGCTTGGGTGGGGGCTTATTCTCGTGCGGATTATGCTATGATATGATACATCGCCACCTGGGCAGACCTCCAGCTCTCGTCGACATGTCGTCTCCCCTATCGGCTGCAATTGGTCTTCCGAGCGTCTCATACATACAAGTCGACCGGAGATTCATATCACTTGGGCGACTCTCTTGACTGTACCTGCTCTTTGCAGGCCGCGCCCTGAACTATTTATTTGTAGACTGGCACACAATCGAACAAGCGTGCCTGTACCCCTGTCTCAATATGCAAGCTTACGATCCCTGTCGATTCTTGAGCTCTCCGCCAATGCTTTGGGATTTAAGAACATGCTCCCATCTTTCCTCTCCCGTCTTTCTTCTTCTCGCTCCCCAACATCGCCAACTCCTTCGTTCATATCCTCCACCCGCTGGCATTCCCTCCATCTTCCCTCTGATCGAGTTTTCGCCTGTGTTACGAGTCCACTTATAACTTCTGTATCATCACCATCATCATCATCATCATCACCGATTGTTTAGCCGTTTCTGTTGTGCCCCGCCTTCGACGAAATCTACTCTAGTGGAACAACCCAAATTTTGCAACCGAATATTAACCTCTGCCGTTAGCCATGTGGTGCGTGCGCGCCATATCACGTTGCTGTCTTCATTTGTAGCTGACTGCGGGGTAGTGGAATCTTTGGCTATATCAATTACTTAGTCGAGAAAGACCGTAAATATATCTTGGATACCTTGGTTGCTGGTTAGTCCGACTACAGCTTGTATGAGAAGGCTTCTCACGTTGCGTTTGCTGATTCGTTGGATATTTTGTTAGGTCTCCACCGTCTGGAGTACCGTGGATATGATTCCGCAGGTGTTGCTGTCGATGGAGACAAGGAAGGTGAAGTTTTTGCTTTTAAGGAAGTCGGCAAAGTTGCAAAATTGCAGCAATTGATCGAAGAGTCTAAGCCCGATCTTGATACTACATTTGTTTCCCATGCAGGAATTGCTCACACCCGATGGGCCACGCACGGGCAGCCATCTCGCGTTAACTGCCATCCCCACCGGTAAATGTTCCTGGTTCAAATTGAAAGGCCTCATTTTCTTATCTTCTCGATAATAGGAGCGATCCCACATCACGATTTTCTGTCGTTCACAACGGCATCATCACCAACTACAAGGAACTGAAGGCCCTGCTGGAGAGCAAGGGCGATGTGTTTGAGAGCGAGACTGATACCGAGTGTATCGCAAAGCTTACTAAATACATTTACGACCAGAACCCCAACATTGACTTTACTACACTTGCAAAGACCGTCATTTCTGAGCTGGAGGGCGCTTTTGGGTTGTTGCTAAAGTCTGTTCACTATCCGCATGAGGTCATTGCTGCTCGCAAGGGTTCACCTCTAGTGGTGGGTGTTAAGACTCAGCGCAAAATGAAGGTTGATTTTGTTGATGTTGAATTTTCCGACTCGGGACCACTACCTGCCGAACAGGCCTCGCACAATGTGGCTCTGAAAAACCTGAAGGCCGGTCCTCAAAATAGCTTGGCTCCCCCGGATAAAAGTCTTCTTCACCGCTCGCAATCTAGAGCCTTTCTTTCCGATGACGGCATGCCTGTGCCAGCCGAGTTCTTTTTAAGCTCTGACCCATCTGCGATTATTGAGCACACAAAGAAGGTGCTGTATCTGGAGGATGACGATATTGCTCATATTCACGAAGGGCAACTAAACATTCACCGTGCTGGAAAGCGGGAGGGCGGCTCTGCAGTCCGTGCTATTCAGACTTTAGAGCTCGAGCTTCAGGAGATTATGAAGGGCAAGTTTGACCATTTCATGCAGAAGGAGATTTTCGAGCAGCCAGAGTCAGTTGTCAATACCATGCGTGGTCGTTTGGATGTTGCGAATAAGAGGGTTACACTTGGAGGTTTGCGGCAATATATCAGCACCATTCGTCGGTGCCGACGAATCATATTCATTGCATGCGGCACATCTTACCACTCTTGCATGGCTGTACGGGGATGTTTTGAAGAGTTGACAGAAATTCCAATTGCGGTCGAGTTGGCTTCCGACTTTTTAGACAGACAGGCACCTGTATTCCGAGACGGTAAAAATTATGCCCGAGAGCGTTGGAATTGGTTGCTAATTATGCCTAGATACATGTGTCTTTGTTTCTCAATCTGGAGAAACCGCCGATTCTCTCATGGCATTGCGCTATTGTTTGGAGCGAGGCGCTTTGACGGTTGGTATTGTCAACGTTGTCGGCTCATCGATCTCTCTCCTCACCCACTGTGGTGTTCACATCAATGCCGGCCCCGAAATTGGTGTTGCATCTACCAAGGCATACACCTCCCAGTACGTCGCGTTGATTATGTTTGCCCTCTCCTTGAGTGAGGACCGAGCTTCCAAGAAACAGAGGCGGGAAGACATTATGGAGGCCCTGGGTAAAGTGTCCGATCAATTTAGGCAGATCCTCAAACAAGACCAGGCGATCAAGGAATTATGTGCAAAGTTCTTCCACAACCAGAAGTCTCTTCTCCTCCTTGGTCGTGGGAACCAGTTCGCTACCGCACTTGAAGGTGCGCTGAAGATCAAGGAAATCTCTTACCTTCACTGTGAAGCTGTCATGTCTGGAGAACTGAAACATGGTGTTTTGGCGTTGGTGGATGAGAATCTGCCAATTATCATGATCCTCACCCGGGACGGAATTTTCAGAAAGTCATTGAACGCCTATCAACAAGGCAAGTCTTCAGTACAATTTTGATCTGTGGTTCCGCCACTGACTGGTCTGCTATAGTTGTTGCACGAGGTGGTCGACCAATTGTTATCTGCAATGAGGATGACGAGGAGTTCCGGAACGAGACTTGTGAGAAGATTGAGATGCCTGAGACCATTGATTGTCTGCAGGGACTTCTCAACGTTATCCCTCTCCAGTTAATGGCTTACTGGATGGCTATTGCTGAGAATCTGAATGTTGACTTCCCAAGTACGTTTAGCAGAATTTCTTACTTGTTCAGCAGCTAATAATTAATCGTCCGTAGGAAACTTGGCAAAGTCGGTTACTGTGGAGTAAGTCCAAACGTTAGAACAAGACCATTAGCCACCATACGGGAGGAATGGCAGGTCAAGATCGCTTCTTCTTGCTTGCATTTTGTTTGTTGTGCCTTGTTGGGATCGTCGTATACCATGTTGTGTTTTTCATCTTGGTTCGTGTGGTATTGACCAAGGATTCCATTGGGTCCTTGTTGTGAACGACGGCATTCTCTTGAGGGCAGATGCAATATAACTACCGCCGTTTGATCACCTTATTCATTGTTTCTGAAGTATGTTATGACGATGAAGCAATGAATAGCCTCGACAGGCTTTCAGTTGAGTTAGGCCTGAAAAACTAATTTGGTATTTACATCTACGCCTACCACATCGTTGTATCCATCGGCGTTCTAGTCTTCGTCTTTTTCAGCTATCGCCCCACTTCAGAGCTCCGGTCGGTTTACGATGTCCATCCTCCACTTAAAATTGCCAAACTACCAGTTCTCAGTTTCAGGGTGAAAGAAAATAGTAATCATCTATTCTACTATACCTTTATATCACTCCCCTCTACCATATAGCCGCCCTAAAGGGGGTTTGAGGGGTGAGAAACTTCGGGTTCACCAACCCCGAACCATGGGTTATTACCGGATTGGGATTTGACAAAAAAGGGCCTTCAGCGAGTAAGTAATAGATCGGAGAAGTGGAAGGTAAGCATCAGGGAGTAAGTGGGCATCGGAGCGGGGATTCATAGTTCTAAAGGGAGTGACATCGTGGGAACCAATTGAGGACTGAAGGCATCAGAGTGACAACATGAATGGCTTGTGAGGCTTGTACCATAGTTAGACAGCTCATAACTGAACAGCCACCAGTCCGAGAGCCTTCTAATACACTAGGTTAAAAACTAACGGCTCATAATTGGACAGCCGTGACATTTTGGAAATCGTTCAGCGGAAGAGAGAGCCCCACAATTACTTGTGGAGAAAGCATGATCAAAGTCCGTAGTTACGGGGTGAGCATGCCCTCCAAGAAGGTTTAGGGTTGCCATTATTAGGTGACGGATTGGATTTTGGATATAGTAAACCCCAGCTATACGTCAATAGGAGTACTATTGACGCAAGATAGTTCGTCTTTATGATTGAGCATATGCGCATTTCATCGCCGCTGATATAACAGATACCTATGAAGCCTCGGACCTCTGGATTTCGAGGTGCGGAGGTTTAAGGGTGAGAGGCATGACGTTAGTGAGAGCAATCGAATGCATGGTATGTAGAGAGATTGAGGGGTGAAGCTGTGGATGAAGTCAATGTTTTTATTAATTTTGCCATTTTAATTAATCTTAAGATGGCTTTTGTTGTAATCTTACCAGAAACGGGTGCCCGATCTTCGCACCTTTCTCCCAGACCAATCAATTCCAGTCTTCGTCACAGCCAGACATTCGTTGTTTATAAGTACTTAAGTAATTCTAACTTCGTTCGTTCATCATCATTACTACCATCGCTATCGTTGTCACTATCACTATCACTATCATACACTGTATTTGTTACTAGCCCGCAGATCGCGTTTCTTCTCAGAACTATAATACTAATCCCTGACAACGACTTTCCCGAGTCACATCTCTGCAACTACAAGCATCGTACTTTCCGAGGACGCATCTACCCACCAGTGACCTCACCTGTCGAGGAACAATGTGTCTAATCCGCGTCAAACCCGAGATCGACGAAGAGGGCGCTGTCCCAAGCCGTATACGCACCGACCGTCGCACCAGCGTGCATCCTCAAGCCAACAGCCACGGCTCAGTGATTGAGACTGTTCAAGTTCCTCCTCCACCGCCATCTACCAACGGCGGCAGTGGTATGCGCGAAACGCAGATTGTGCAACACCGCCCCCCTTCAAGTCATAGTCGTCGGAGGGAATATCATGGTCGATCATCGCCGCGCGCCAGTGTCATCAGCACACATAGCAGGGAGCGGAATTACTATGTCGATGGATCCACAGCGGTGGCTGCAAGATCGCCCAGAAGCAGTTATCGGTACGTTGACGGGCGAGGCTCTACACAAAGGTTGGAAGGGTTGGACATTGATGGCGAGAGGTCGAGAGGTGATCGATATGGATATAATAACTTCCATGGGCGGAAATCGGGGAGCGTCAGTTATGTGAATCCGAGGCATTCACATCGTAGTGTGCGGTCACAAGGAGGAAGTGGTGGGCGGGTTTCGAGGGAGAAGGTGGTCGTCGTGGATCGGTATGCAGACAAAGAAAGTGGCTATTATTGATTGACCGACACCACTACCCGCATGTTACTGACGATAACAACGATGGCAACGATGATTGCCCAAGTATGTATCTCTATGAGTTTTATACCTTTATGGTCTCTTCCGTATTCAGATTGTTTCGGGATCATGTAAGAAAGCAGTGTTTTGGTAGATATTTCCCATCACATGTTTTCTAGACTTTCTAATTTGCTACATATGAGGCATCCGTGTAGGATTCCGAAAGGCATGCATACAATAGGAGAATGGAGTATGTGCGTTGGTTTTGGTTTGGGTGGGAGCGACGCTTTTGTATGTCAAGGCTAAAGGGAAAAGTATCTGGTCCAATGCTACAGTATTGAAGTAAATAAAGCATTCCCTGTTCAACATTTGTCCGCTCAAATCACTCATTGTGCGTATTGCGATACATATGGGGATAGGAGTGGTAACGCATAGTTGTCGAATGACAGGTGGTGACACCACTACTCACCAGTAAGGCAGACAAGCATGGACCCGTGGCGCAGTGGTATCGCTCCTGAAAATATAGGTGGGGTATACGGCCACAATGCAATGGGTTCGAATCTCAGTGCCAGCTCCCCAGTGTGAAGGGGACGAAGGGTAGCAGGTGGGAAACTCTGCCATCTAGCTGGCTTGCACGGAGGTGGAGGTGTTATGGGCTCTGTGATACTCTAATTAGAGTGAATACAGTATGAATAAAACAAAAAAAAAAGACAAGCAGACAAATGTGGCGCTAAATGCAATCCCTGTCTCGATATCTATAACAGCGGTGATAAACTGAGTAGATTTATCAATGACTAACAGCAGTTATCATTTTTGATATGAAATCCGTACACCGTCAGTACTCCGAACAGCTCTATTAGGTGTTAACTATGATGTATCCTGCTACGATGGATTACCAGCAGCTATATCAGACTTGCAGAATTCTACAAGACCAGAGCAGGCAAGAAAAAAACCCCCTGGGATCAACTCTCATTTCGGTGTAATTGCATCAATAATAGTCCTCAGTGATGTTTCCTTTTTCTCAATAATCGCGATCTCTTCCTTCACCGCCGCCTCTTCCCCACCAGTATTCTCCACGTTCATGATGGCTCTTCGACACACTTCAACTAGCGTTTTGTTCCACACATCGCGAGAGAACAGCCCGCTATTCGTTGCTACCTCTCTTGATAGCGCCGAGAACAGATCATTCAGCACGGCAAGAGCCTGATTGTAGCCCGCCGCAAGGGAATTGAGAAGCTGAAAAGAGTGTGTAGAGGTTGGATTGTGCGAGTAAAGCATCGATGCGTGAGAGAGAGGCGGTAGTTACTGATGCGTCGGCAGTGGTTGGTGAGGACGTACTACTACTCGCGAGTGTAGTACAGAGGTCCTTTAGTTGAGCAACGCACTGGTTGAGGTCTTCTTCCGGGGTCGACATTGTGTGTGGTGAAGGTGGTAGAGGAAATGTAGTGGGTGGGGTTTGCTGAAAGCACCGTTGCTAGTGGCACTCTACAATATAGTCCTACTACAAATATACATAGGTACTTTCAAATGCACCTGCTGTTTATACCCCGAAGTAGGAATACTGGTAGACGACATACTTCCATTTCACAGATTGCAACAATGCAAGTCAAGTTGAAGAGAACTGAAAAAGTGACACTCTACAGAGTAGGTAATTTTTATGTCTGAGTTTTACACCCTTGGCGGATGCGTATGAAATGACCAACTACAAGGCATGCATTCCGTCTGCTATGCAACATTAAGTCTGAACAACCTGCTCATATCTATCAAGTAAAAGAAAGTTTAATACACGAGTCTAAAGAAATGAGATCACGATTTTTAGCACAATAGTACCATCCATTAACAAACAGTTCTATCCACACAAAACAAAAAGCATATTCTCCTGATTATTAACATAGACCATCTAAAACTTTTAAAACCCCAAAAATATATAAGTAAAAGTTCGCTAGACACACGGTCAACGCGTTTTATAAGCCCCCCTACTCGGGAACAATAACGGAAATAATAAACACAAAGTTAGGATCATTGCTCAAGCATAGCCTGAGCACCAGCCTCACTGACAATATAAATGACCCGGTGGTCGTCGCTGAACCCATTGAACTTGGTAGCAGAGCATTTGGAGTATGCTATTAACGGGTCAGCAAAAGAAGCATTGGATTCGAATCAAGGGTTATATACCTCCCATGTCACTGAAAAACAGCCAATCCCCAACCTCCAAAACCTCAGGAAGGTGACACGATTTGGTTATACAATCAATCCCGTCACAAGTCGGTCCCCATACGGAGTACTCGGTAAGCTGAACCTCTTTCGGCGGTGAATGATAGAAGTAATCGGACCCATGCTTCAAAACCTTAGGTACCGGGTGCTGATGGTCGAAAAGGATACCGGAGAAATTACCGTAGACGCCATCATTCATGTAGAGCATGTACGAGGGCTGACCAGCCTTCAGATCATCCTGCACTGTGCGACGTGCAATAACATGTGTAGCGATGGTGAAGGCACTCTCAACATAATAACGACCAGGCTCCGCAATTACCCGGATGCTAGGGGGAAAGTATTTGTCCACTGCTGGCCCCAGTACTGCGGCAATGTCTTCAAAGTTATCGTTTCCATATCCACCGCCAACATCAAGGATACGCAAGTCGAAGCCAATTTCAGTTGCTTCGTCGAAAACCTTCCGAGCGTCCTTTACAGCAGTAACAAACGCCGTGGGGTCATAGGAACCAGATCCGACATGAAAGCTAACGCCCACAATGTTTAATCCTAACTCCATTGCTAAACGCAAGAGATCAATGGTGCTATCCAAAGGCGCCCCATATTTAAGACTCAATCGACAGAGGGCTTTAGAGTCATCCGTAGATATCCGCAAAAGCAATTGCGCGTCGGGGAAGAACTTCTTTACTTTATAAAGTTCTTCTGGATTGTCAAATGTCATCATGCGGACATTCTCTTGAGCAGCGTAACGGACATAGGAGGCCGTCTTGCAAGGGTTCGCATAAACGATACGTTGGGGGTCGACACCCATGTCCAGGATTTGTTGAAGCTCTGCCTTCGAAGCGCAGTCAAAACCAGTACCGAGAGCGGCGAGTAGTTGTAAAACCTTGGGATCATGGTTGCATTTCACCGCTACAAAATTAGTACCTGTAATCGTTGACATTTACAAGGGGCATAACATACCATAGAATGGCTCGATACGAGGGAGGTTAACCTTCCAACGCATATGCTGACGATAGATTTCTCCGAGATCAGCGACAAAGAAAGCATCCTCTCCACCAGCTTCGCACTTGTCGGGGTCAATATTCTCAATGTGGAACTGAAGGGCGTGTGATATCATGGACTGAGCTAAGAGCTTAGTGCTTGCACTGGCCTGACTGAAGCGCCGTTGCTGAGGTGACAGCTTAGTTGGTACCGGAGAGGTACCGAGCGCCGCAGGCGCCATGACGGAAGGACACCAGGGTTGGATGTTGGTGATGGAGGAGGTGACGGTGGTGGTGTAAGGAGAGATTTTCGGAATACCCCAGGTGGCAATTTCAGAAGGACTCATTGCAGGAATTATATTTCTTAAAAAGGGCTAAGATCGATCAAGCTAAAAATTCCAATAAATACGACGTTAGATGGTGTTAAGGTAGCCGGAACCGCACACACACAAAGTAGGACGACCGCCTCGACCCTCCCTCGAAAAGAGGAAGGAAACGACGGCGAAAGCTATGCGGCAGGGAGGAATAGAAGAAAGTGGTATTGGTCGTCTGTGAGCTAGAACCACCCCGTAGTGTGAATTCTGGTTGAATGCTTCGGTGGCGGGATGTTGTTGAGAATGTTGCGGGATGGTCGAGGGTAGGTAATCTTGGATGATTCTCTGGGGAGAAAGCGTCGAGCCGTGGTGAAGAGCGTTTATAGAGCGGAAGACTGTTAAAACACAGGAGAGGGCGGAAATTGAGGACTCTTATGAAGCAACCTCTCGCCCTGGTGGCAGGCTTGTGTCTGTGTGCGATTGTGGGTGGTCCCGAGCAGTGCTCAGTGGTGATTGGAACGCTCCGTTGTCCGTTTTTTCCGATTTGTTTACCGGGCCGCCCCAACCCTGCGCCTCGACCAAGTTGAAGCAGGGCTATATGCCTTTGAACAGTAAGTCAAATGCCAAAGTGGCTGATGCCAGAGGTTGCTGTAGGGATACTGTGCGGATGACTGCTCCGTGCAGCTAATATTTTTTTTCAGTTCCTTGTTGACGGTTTCGAGTCAGCACGACGTACATCATGATAGGACGAAAAATGGAACGAGGAGCAACGAAATGCAGTTGTATCCCAGTGAGACTCAGGAATTGGAGCACTGATTCGGTCCCAGGTGAATTGTGAAACTCAGAAATGGCAGTGTTATGGGCAACTCACAGAGGAACTTCCGGGTGGTAGAGAGGATGAGTGAGTGTCAGAGTCAGCGCTCTGGTTTTGTTGGAATAAGGAGACGTGGGAGGGAAGAAGGGACGGAAGGGGCGGAAGGGGATGAAAACTGGAGTGAGGGGGAGATCAAGCTCGGCGGCGCAGGCAATAAAAAACGGGCGTGCGCATGTAAGTCAAGGTTTTATCGTCCTCATAAAGCAACAGCAATGAGTTGGTAACTAAGGTAAGCGTACATATCACTCACTCGCTCGGCCGGCGCGATGGGGGAACGGTGAGCTTTCAATTAATCAATCGTCCGGTCGCACAGATACCTCGTCCTCTTCTCGTCCCCCTTCTCCTCCTTTGTGTTGAGCACAGGCAAGGGCAACTTCGAGGCGTAGTCTGGCAGTGGCAGCTGTCCCGAAAGTTGGGCAACGTAAGAAGCAGAGGAACGTTAGCAAATGTTTGGTTTGGGGGCACAGGTACTAAAAAAAGCACCTTGTCTGTGAGGACTGGTTTTTTGACCACATCCACACGCACACAGACCACAAAAAAGCGCCATTAAACCGCTCAGCAATTGCGCACAGTCGTGGAACATTTTCTGGCTGCAGTACTAGTGTCTTCTATGGTAAATATGATACATTCACTTCTAGGCGCATAGTTGTTGAACGCTTCTGGAAATCGGCATGTTAACTGAATTACCAATCTGTTTACATGTTTACATGCACAAATATTCTCGCCCTCAATGCAGCAATGGCGTAGTCGTCTGCGCGAGCAGTTGGAGATCAAGCTGGGTTGTCATGCCACTAGCCAATATGTACTCTCATATCACCTGAGGCGCACGGAGAACTCTCCTTCAACTACAACCCTTGGTTTCCCGCCGCCATTGGATATGCTAGGCGACGAATTGCCGCCGAACACTGTTACAATACGCCCTCATCCATTCTGTTATCTTGGCGTACCTGTCCACTCAGGTAGCTTCGTTGAGGCAGTTATCAAGAATCTATATGAGGGCTTTTTTATGTGTTGAATCAAGTGGCTAAATGTGTCCAACCAACCTCGGCACGGCGCAGATTTGGTGCACTAATTCACAGGGTCATCAAGGATAGTGCCATCAGTGTTCAGTTGCACATCGGCACCAATTTCACCGATCGCGATTCGCGACAGAGGGAGCAAACGGTGAGTGACTGCTTGTGCAGTCTCTGTATTGATGAATGGAAAATGGACCAGAATTTTGGTCCGAGCAAATTTTGATGTCTATTGCACTGCAAAAAAGCAACCACCGATTTGGCTCTGCTAAATGGCAAAGAGTGCTCCAGCGCTTGATACTCCATTTTCAGTAGATATGTGGCGGAGATGTTGATTGTTAGGTATTCGATTGCAATTGGCACCTCTAGAAGCTTCTTCCTTTCAAACCGCTACCATTCGAGAGTGCGAGACATTATTATACCTTGAGGAGTGTCACTCGGCTTACTCTGTGCCCATACATATCGGCAATAGACATGCTTTTAGTACAATAGACATAGAATACAAGTCATACCTCCACTCCACCAGGGAAAATAAGCACACGCCGCCGTGAAGTAGTAGATCTCTCACAGGTTCTAGATCTTGGGTGTCTACCATACCATGTTACACTTCAGGCTGAGACACATCTTATCAAGGGATCATCCAGGGAAATGCATTTACTTAAGTAGGTAGTTGGTGAATTTCTGTGGCAGTTTCCCTTTTATATTTTTGATTGTAGTTGTTATTTGTAATTTTTTTTTAGTGGGCTTCTCCTCCACTGCTCTCGTTCCCCCTTCAGCATGAAAAAAAAGTCTGGGCACGAGAGCACTCCTCCACATTTACCCTCTCTCAGACACGTAATGATTCCTTACGTTGGCTGGTGTGGCTGAGAAGTGACCTAGCACATCTTGAAGTTAGAATTAGGCATGTAATAGGCTTCAGTCGTCAGAAATTGCTGGTTGCTAGTCTGATGGACGTTTATGGACGATTTGCCAAATGCTCGCTTGGAGCGGGAACTCGAGGATGTGCTCTTTTAGTGCATGCTCGAGTATGCAGTCTGTCAGACGTGTGTACTCAGTTGGAACAACGTTCAAGATTACTGTCAGACGGCTACTTTTTCGCGGCAAAAAGCCGTCTGACAGACTGGAAAGGTTCCCGAAACTCGGTTCCTGAGCGTCGGATTCTAGATCCCTGGGTGTCCAGCAACAAGACTCGATTGATGCAATTTGGGGGCTGGAATATCTGCCTTTTTTTGATCGCATCGCCCCATTTGTTGGATGCGGCTCTTTCTCGCGTGGCATTTCAAGCCTTTCAAACTGGGCCGCCACTATCCAATGGTTTATGTAGGAAAAAGTAATGACAATGAGAAAATATTAAATACATATGTAGAAGAACCGCAAACAATTCAACTTCGGATATTCAATGTTCATCCTATTAGAAGTAAGCTCAGGTGCAAGCATCCTGTGCAACGTTGGAGTTGTCACTGAAGGCTAGGATGTGGGTGGTTCATTCAATGCTCTATGTCTGCGGCTTCAGCCTGCATGATGTACAACTCGACCCCTTCCGGCACCAGATCTGTGTCTTCCTCCCCTATATTAACTCGCGTTCGACCCTCACATACCATACCGAATCCCTCCAGAAGATTGAGGAACTGATCCTCGCTCGCATGTCTCTTCTTATGGGCAACAACTAAGATGCAATCATCCTGTAGGACCTTCGCAACTACGGATACCAACGACGGCGCTGCATCGGAATTGTACATGCAGTCCGCAACAATTACTATATCGAAATGCTGTGAGGATATATCCAATGGTATTTCACTATCCCAGTCCAACACGCGGAATTTTGCATGTTTTTGTCCTCCTACGTTTTTTCTAATGATATCCGTAGCCACATCCAGGTCAGTCAATGTAACGTGACAATTGCTGTGTAACCGCGTCAACGCCAGGCCAACAATCCCACAACTATAATTTGGAATACATATGATGTGAGCTTCTACTCATAATTGTGGTATAAGTGAGCGAGGATGCCTTACCCACTGCCGAGTTCCAAAACATTAAGATATTGGTTGCCTTGCAGGAGCTCGTCAAACTTGCACAGGGTCCCTCGTTCACCTCTTGAGAGCACTCTCGCAAGATAAGTCGACAATGCTATACCACCGTCCTATATGGAGGAGACACACCGTTAGACTACAGAAATGGTATATGCAATTTAGAGGCCATTTACCCAGATATGCCTCGCAATGCTGTCCCTCGTTTCCTCCCATACAGTGAAATATGTTTCGCAGCCAAGGTCTAGCCTGCGCTCCACTAAGGATTCGGCCTCAACGTCCTTCCGGAGTCCAAAAGGAGAACTCCATACAGATAGAACAGTAGTCATCGGCTCCAGGAGTAACTGATCCGCGACTACATCTCCCGTCGAAACCTGAAGAATCATGGGTTCGCATCCGCTGACTTGATCCACTGTGATGTTGATTTTGAGAGATCGCATACCACTCTTCCATGAAAACTCCTTGCGGAATATTTCTGCTCCCTTGCAATGCCGTACAATTCCTATTATTAGGCAATCCCTACACATAAATGACTCGCCTAAATCGGTACACACAGTTATCAAGGCAGATATTGTGCCATTCCCGCACCCAATCTGCTTGAAGCGGGGCGATTTGAGGAATCGGATGTATTGCATCAGTGTAAGGTTGCTTGGATACTGAAGTTATTGTGTGGTTGTTCGCATTCGAATACTGTGGCTGAGTCGCAGTATTACCGAAACAAGCTGAGCGGTTTTGGTTGAAACTTGGTGTTGCTTAGCCGCTAGCATTGAGCCAAGCTCTTGGCTGTCTGATCAACCCAAACCACAATACATCCATCCACTCGCGACAAATACATTCACATCAGCTTCAGCCTTTCGCGTCATACCATCAATCATGACTGTCCAGCCATTAACCGTCATTCAAGACCCTGCCTTGCTACACTGTCTCGATGTAGCAGACCGAACGCGCAATCTGTGCCATGAGATTGTTTCCGCACTTGAGAACACGACAGACGGAGAGCCTTCTGAACAAGTCCTTATCGAACGGTCACGAAAGCAAAAGCAATTAAATGCATTGATGATACAACTCAAAGGCCTTCACCGTTCAGCTGTCATATCATCAAGGGAAGCAAAGGAGGCAACCAGTGAGGCGCGAAGGGAAGTTGACCGACTACATTTGCAGTTGCAAAATCTCTATTACGAGCAGAGGCATCTACGTGGAGAAATCACCGCATGCCGAGATTTTCCGTGAGTCAGATACAGCGTGTTCACACCACCTGTGGGCAACAAATCTGACGCAGCTGCAACCGTAGGCATAAGTACACCTCACTACCATTGATACCGGAAAAGGAGTTTCTAGAACAGCACCCCCAGCATCAGGAGACCGATCGACACAATCTAATGATCGCTAGGTTGAACAATGAGAAGGTCGTACGGGAAGAGTTGGAAAAACAAAGAAAAGAGCTGCTGGTCAGAAAGCAGGCCTTAACTATGGAGAATAAGAAACGGAAAGATGATCTGGCCAGTCTCGACGAGCAATTGAAAAAATTCAGTAAGTGACTGCCTTCAACCTTCCTTTGATTTGCTAATATTTTGTGTAGTCGAGGTTCGTATTTATCAGCCTACCACGTCTCCTAGCATTGTTCTAATCGATACAGTCTTCTCGGTCTATTCAAACCACGTTTCAAAAGGATTATTAGCTGTTTTTCGAGCGCTTATCTGTTGTCATCCCTCGTCAGAATTGGTCTGAGGAAGCATGTATGTGACTGAAAATGCTTCAAAATCCGTTGTGTAAGACTGCATGTAATCCTCCGAAAGCATTGCAACGTCATTTACATCACATAAAACTCTCGCATGATGCGGTGCGTTTGTATCTCACCAAAGAATCACAAACCGTCACTGGAAATCACCTAGGTGTTAGAAGAGTAATATTATGAATGAAATTTCAAACCGTATGCCGAACATTATAGATAAAATAAAATAATAATTTAACCGAACTTAAAACTTAAAACTTGAACCTTAAAGAGTAGATTTAAATTTCTGTCATACAAGAAACATGTGATTCTTGTATGAAAATAGTGTAAATGTTAAGCCGTCAACTTTGGCAAATTTTCAAATGTGTTTTCGATAGCCTTTGGTCGGCTTTTTTTTTTCACGGGTGCTTAGCTTACTAGGTTACCAGAGCAGCAAGCAAGTTCGCAGCGGGGTCATGTATGGTCACTCGTGATCTCTTGATTAGGATGTCATCGGCTACCACTTGTCTGGGATGGATGACTAGCAAATGAACACCCACATCTGTGATAGGCAACAAAGGCTATTTATTGGTTATAGTCACTTTGGCTTTGAATTGCCAATGACAAACAGATAGTCAACAAATAGCAGAATGGAATTGCCCAAGAAGCAGATGACTATTAGATGGTCTAAGAATCACTAATATCAAATGGATAGCCCACAAACAGCTGAATGGTACCAGCCAAGAAGCTGAATATAGTTAGAGGCCTAAGAATATGTGCCAAACCTGAACAGCAAAGCTACTCTTCATTGGAAGAGACTTATTTATCTGGAGGTCATTGAATTAAAACTATACTAATGGTTTGGAAGCAGGAACTCACAAAGTTGATATTATAAAGGGTACCATTGATTTGATTAAAATCGATTGGTAATAAAAACACTAGAAGATCAAAAGATAGAAAGCCAGTGTAGTTGGAAAGAAAAGGGAATTGGTTTGAAGGTGGTTTGCAAATGGCTATAGTATTTGAACTCTAGAGAAAATTATGATTGGAAGTATTTGTTAGAACAAAAACGAAAGTATAAAGATCTTTGGTTGTTTGAAAATAGAAAGGTATCAACCTACTGAGAGAGGGGAACAAGCCTTAACAATATTTATATTGAAAAAATATTCTTTTTGTGTAAAATCTTTTAGTGATTTTACATCCCAAGTAATATATCTAACCAACCTTTAAAGTAGTTATGAATTATGTATGGATGCAACTTTGACTAAACAAACCTAGAGTAATACTCCCAGTTTTACAACAACTCTGAATTATCCCATCTAGTAAATTTCTATCTTTTGATCTGCCTCAAATGAAAAAATATATATAATACATCAGAAAAATATAAAATGCTTCCGAAGTGTTAGTGTAACCACCAGGAGGCTCCTTGGAACTGCTTGATACTTTCTGACACTTCTGAAGCAAATGAAGTTACTCTGGAAGCCTCTGAAAGAAATAGTATATTTTTGGACCCTTTTGGAGCTCTCAACATTTCTTCTGAAGACTTCCAAATCTTGGTAGGATATTTTGGGAATATCTGGATAATATTGGTATAGTTTTGGACCCTCCTGGAGCTCTCACCAAACCTTCTGGACACTTTCAGAGTATGTAAAGGTGCTTTGGCATTCTCCAGGAGAAATGGATATAGTTTCAGACACTCCTTAAGCGCTCACCAATGCTCCTGGAAATTCGGAATAAAATAGATACAGTTTTGAGTCCTCTTAGATCTTGTCCCACATCAGGAAAATGCAATTTCCTCCCTGGCTTGGCACCCACCTTCCAGCATCCTCCTTGGGGCTTGGGAGGCCCCCAAACCCTCCCGTATTATTTTACTATACTCCGACGTACTCCAGGCAGCTCCCGGTGCACCTGTGAACTTTCTACAATCGCACAGGAGCATCTCAAAGCATTCCTACCACTTCCTGGGAGGTCCACAACTTGTTCTTTCACATACTCCGCTCTGCGTGCCTCCCTGACGCTCCGCAGCCGTCACTGCCAATTGGCATCATATTTGACTTCATTCATAGATCATGCTGTCAATTCATCGCTGCTACTTCAAGCATCATCACGAGAGATTTGTATAAATAGACATTGCTAGATCCCATTACACTAATATATTGTCTATATACACCAGCTTGATTTCACGTACACCCCTGCGTGAGACTCCTCTCATTCATTTGAATGAATAGCAGAGGTGGCTCCAAACCTTTCGTCCATATGTGTTTTGTCTTAATATACATCCCAGTACGTATCCAAATCGACTTGATTATTTACAATCCATACCAAACCGTTCCCTGTCGCTGCCCGGATCTCTGGAACCATGTGGCACGGCTCTTCAATTTTCTCAACAGCAATAACATGTGGTGTCGATTCCTTTACCACTCTGATGAACCTATCCACTTCTTGAGGGTGCCCTAAACGATGCTCGAAATGTGTACCGACCACAATGGCCAACTCCACTGGTGATAGTCTATCAACCCAGGCTTGAAGGGATGAAAAGAAATGAGGGTGCTGCTGCAACAGCCGGCCACCAGTCCTCACAATCATCCCACTTACCAGCGAGGTCCTGGTCGGTGGTAAAAAGGTGAAGTATAGATGTTAAGGGTTCAGGGCTTGAGGTTCCAAGGGTTATAAAAACTGAAAGCCAGATGGCTACGAAGTCTGAGGGTGGCCTGTAGCTACGAAAGCGAAGACTGTATACAAGAGACTCCATCCAGAATCACCGAGTGTGGAAGAAGTGAAAGCCGAAGCTAATTGATTGTTTTATAGATGAGAGAACGAGTGAAGAAAGAAACTTATCCTCCACCAAATACCTGGTTTATATACAGTAATTCACTCGTTCTATAGTACATCTGAACTCCTGCTTTCTTTGTACACTTCTTTTGCACGATTCCTACGTCTTCCGTAAAACCTGATCTCATTCTCGAACGAAACCTGATTTCCTTCTCGTCGTGCTTTAGCCTCCATTCAAACCTGATCTTATGCTCGTCGTGCTGTAGCCTCCATTCGAAACCTGATTTAATTCTCGTCCTGCATTATCCTTTGTATTATTCACCGATCATCACTCCACCATCGATCGTCACTCAGCACAACCGTAACAGTAGCTCCCCCTCTCCAACGCCGAGTACTTATGAGGTTCACAACCCAGGCTTGCCAGATTGTTCGGTGTGAAAGTCGTCGATAGCCTTAAGTCCATCCACGTTGGCCACAGGCTCCCTGCTGCACTCGTCGTACCCTGTCCACTTCACGAGATATTGTAGTTGCCTTTGGAACAGCCTGGAATCATCCACACATTCGACTTTGTACTCCTCTTCTCCATCGACTATCACCGGTGGTGGTGGTTCTTGCTTTTGATTTGGGAGAGGATCCTGGGCAGCCTTTTCCACTCTGGATATCAGTTGAACGTTGTGAATGCATAGTTGACTTGGTAGCTTAACTCTATAGGCCCATGGACTGACGACCTCTGTGATTTCATATGGTCCAATACGTTTCCAGTCCAGTCTCTTACTGGGTTGGGCTGTCGATAGGTTTCTGGCGTCCATCCATACATGTTAGGGGTTTCCCCTTAGCATGCGTATGAAGTACATCAGGCTTAGTCTCCCAGGCTTGCCGTTATTCAAAGATGAATCAGCGGTTAAGATTACACCCTTGAGGATGTCTACTGATGAGTTAGCAGACGGCTCAACATAGCCGGGTGAAATCCCCATAATAGTCTATGCTACAATACTACGTCTCAGCATAGGGAATAGCTACCCAGTGTGGAGACAGTACGCACACTCGATCAGACAGTAATCTTGGGGGTAACAACCCATAGTACTGGCTAAGGCATGGGACACACCAACCATACTGCCGAAGCAATGTAACTGCCGAGCAGGGGTCTTCGGATCAGCTGTGCGTTACGGATCAGACCAGTGTTATCTCCGTTATCATGCTAATACTGGGACAAACCATACCCGTGCTTAGCTTCATGGATTTGGTTGGACAAGCGATATTATCTTAGTACGCGGGACTTTGCTATCTCTAGAGCTAGAATAAGCAAAGGAGATAAGCTAACTGCGCCCCGGTAGTTAACTCTACCTAAAAGATAAGTGCTTGGATCTAGACTGTCGAACCCCAGCTCTACCGTGTTTACAACACGATAACTGATAGAGGGCACCCGCTTCTGGGAACACGGATAGGACCCGATGACACTAGGTACGTGGCAATGTATGGGTTGGCAGCTCATTAAATCATTGATCACTATTCCACTCAATACGAAGAAAGATAACTAATACGAAGTAATGGTCTGATATGTATGTCAGCAACGTCATAACATGCAGGATAACCTTTGGGAACTCCTGGTGGGGGCTTACGCAACCACACGTTGTCAAACGGAACTGTCCACAGCTGACTACCGAGATCGGCTCTGAAGCAACGATCGGATGTTATGTGAACACCCACTACGGTGGACTGAGTGTTACTGAGATAGTACTATACACACACATCATAGATTACAGAGAAGTACCGTCACCCCTTAGCAGGATGGTTTGACGCGGAAATACTCACCTATAAAAGACCACCTTAAACCCACAAGTTTAAACACAACGATTCAAGCAACAGTCGATCAAACCACAGTCAGAACACAACAGCGGAAAAACCACCTGAAATATTATTAAGTTAATTACCTTAAGAATATTCACCAATAAACTTTTTATGTCTATTACAGACGACCAGAAGATTCTCTACGCTCGCATCTTGCACGCCCAAGCAAACACTCGAGCCAAGTACGAACATCTCGCACGATACCTTGTTCGTCACAACCTTTGGGTAGAATACTACCACTACTTTCATACCGGTGAACTTCCTTCCCAAGTCGCCTTCAACGAGTCGTCAGAAGATTACCTCCAAGACAGTTACGACTTTTAAAAAGGGCCATACTGCAATAGATGTCCGTGTTCATACATACAATACAACGGCGTAAACGTGTCACAATTGAATTCCATATCTTTAGTTGGGTTATTATTATTCGGATACGCCTTTACCGTAAGTCGGTACAACAATACCGATAAGTCTCATCTAGCTGCAGTATCCCCCTAACAATACATTGTCTCCTACCCGCAACTTTGTTCCGACTCTTCGGGATTTGTTGGCCTGTTCGGACTGTACAGCTTGGTGTCTTTTCATCTCTGCTCTGAGTTCGCTGAAAAGTTGCTCCATTCGTTGGGCCATCTGCTGGGCATTTACCTCGCAAATATCGTTGGGGTCCTTGATTGGGTGTTGGCCGAATGTCATTCGCGGGTGAAAGCCGTAATTGCCAAAAAACGCGGAGCAATTAGTCCTCTCCGAGGTGTGATTGTTAGCTGCAAACTCCGCCAATGGTAGCCACCAGACCCAATCGTCCTGCTGATAATTAACAAAGTTCCGGAGGTACTGTTCCATTACCGCGTTGACTCTATCAGTTTGGCCGTCGGTTTGAGGGTGAAATGTGGTTGACAACCTTCGTTCGATTCCCAATCTCTCACAGACGTGTTTCCAGAACTCTGAAGCGAATTGCGGCCCTCGATCCGACACTATTGTTTCGGGCAGTCCGTGCAGTCTGAACACTTCCTTGACGTACATTTCCCCTAGCTTCTTTCCATCCACTTTATCAGTGCAGGGTACCAAGTGTCGCATCTTTGTTAGGCGATCGACCACCACTCATACTGCGTTGAACCCTTCGCTTTCTGGTAGTCCGACTACGAAATCCATGCTCAAGTCCTTCTATGGTTGCTCTGGTGTTTCTAACAGTCGTAACAAGCCATGAGTCTTTCCGTGGATTGCCTTGCTTCGCTGGCAGGTGTGGCAGTTTCGTACGTAGCAGTCCACGTCCTTCCTCATCTGGTTCCAGGAATGGCTTCGGCTTAGCAGGTCGTAGGTTTTTGCTCGTCCTGGGTGTTCCGCAACCGGAGAGTCATGACATTCCTGCATCCATTGGAGTTTGTCCTCGTCCATTGGTTGGATTTGTATTTCGGAAATTTCCAACGGTTGTTCCTTGTGGGTACATAGTTCTTCGCTGCTGTCGTACGGGGATGGTTGACACACCCTTTTTACCCAGTTCCATAATTCTTCGGCGCTTGTTGAATCGTTGTCCAGATTGACCGTCTCTGCAAACGCCACTACCAAGGGTTTGCATAGCTCATTGTTGAGGTTTTCTGTTTTTAGCACAATTTGCTGGGTTTTTTCTGCCCCCCCCTTCGGAGGAATGTCTCCTGGCATTCTTGTGAGTGCATCGGACTTGTGTCCTTGTTTGCCTGGTCGATAAACGATCTTGAATATAAACCTCGACAGAAATTCGGACCACCTGGTCTGCCTTCGATTTAACAGTTTCAATGTCATGAAGTACTGCAGGTTCTTGTGATCTGTAAGAATCTTAATCGGATGTGCTGAGCCTTCGCATTTGGGTCTCCATTGCTCCAGGCTTTTGACTATCGCGCCTAATTCTTGGTCGTAGATTTCGTAGTTTTATTCGGCGGGCGAGTGTCTTTTGGAGAAGAAGGCCACTGGGTGTAGCACTGCTTGGTCGTCGTATTGAAAGAGGACTCCTGCGGATACGTAACTTGAGGCGTCGGTTTTGAGGACTATTTCTTTTTCATAATCACAATGGGCTAGCACTGGTGCCGTTGTACAAGCGCTTTTAAGTTCTGCGAAGGCCCCGTTTTGATCTGGTCGCCAGCAGAAAGGTACTGACTTTTTCGTGAGTTTTGTTAGTGGTTGCACTACCTTGCTATAATTCCGTATGAACTGTCGGTAAAAATTAGCAAAGCCTAGGAAGGCTTGGACTTCCTTGAGTTTCCCCGGTACTTCCCAGTTTTCGACCGCTTGGACTTTCTCCGGATCCATTCTGATTCTGTTTACACCAACGATCAATCCTAGATATTTGACTTCTTCTTTATGAAACTCGCACTTGTCTCCTTGTAGATAAAGACCAGCTTCCTTGAATGCGGTCATGACTGCTCTGACGTATTCCTTGTGCTCCTTTAGGTTATCGCTGTGGATAAGGATGTCATCCAAGAAAGCTGTGCAGAAGATGTCCAGGATGGGTTGTAGTGTATCGTTGATGAATTCTTGGAATGATGCTGGTGCGTTGGTAAGTCTGAAGGGCACAACTAGGGATTCGAAAAGTCCATAGCGGGTCCTGAAGGCCGTTTTCCATTCATCCCCTTCTGCGATTCTAATCATGTTATACACATCGCGGATATCCAGCTTGGTATAATAGCGAGCTTTCAAGAGTCTTAGCAAGGTTTCTTGGATTAATGGCAGGGGGTACCAGATTTTTATTGTTCCTTCATTTAGGCCTCGGTAATCGACACAGAGTCCTAAGCCTCCCCCTGGCTTTGGAGGGAAGAGCACTGGAGCTCTGCAAGGTGATGAAGACGATCGGATAAATCCCTTGGACATGTTCTTCTCTATCCATTCTTTTAAAACTTGTAACTCTTCTCGAGATAAGCTGTAAATAGGTCCAAACGGCGGTGTGAACCCCTCTTGCAGCTTAATTTTATGGTCGTAGGGTTTGTGCGGTGGTAGTGTTTCCGTGATTACCTTGCTGAACAGGGGTAGAAATTCGTTGTATTCCTTGGGAATGACTTCTTCGAGGGGTTTCTCCTGTAGGTCCTTTATTCCCAAGGCTTTGTTGATTTCGTACAGTGGAACGGCGTAAACCTTGAGTTTCTCCCTTCTTATTCTCCTTACGAAAGGTGATGCTGCTACCGCACAGATGTCTAACTTCGGTCTTTCCAGAGCTGCGGCCGTTGTTTCCATGTGGTTGCCCCATACCCATACGCTCGAATGATGCTGGCAGTGCTGTTGGCAGTAACTGCTTTCGAAGCCAATCGTTCGGCTCTGGAATTTGACCGTGACATTGTGGAGTTGTAACCATGGCAATGCCAGTGTGATCGGGTAATGCCCTAACTTTGTTACGAACGCTGGCAATTGCTCCTGGTGTGATTGTATTCCTATATTCAACTTGGCCATGGTCATAATGGTTCCTGATTCGATGGGTCTTGCGTCAATGACCGCTAATTCTTTTGATTCTCGTAATTCCTGCTCTTCTAACTGATGATGGCGGACAAAGTTTGTATCCACAAATGCCATTCCTGTAGCTCCGCAGTCAATTGAAGCGTGTATATCGATTAACCTGTCTCCGATTTTCAGCGAACATTTTACAACAAGATGCTTGCTTTCCATCAAAGACTCCATAATTTCTGCACTGCTAATTGAAAACTGTGAAATTCTAAAACGAGACTTAACAATTGTAGACAAAGGAGATTTGTGCCCAGCGCAACTGCCATCCTTATTGCACTGGCCTAAACTTTTCCCGATTCTACCTCTTGCTCCACTTCTTTTCCTTTTCCTGAATCCCTGAATGGTGTTACTTCTACCTGTCCTGATGCTGCTTTCAACTTCCTTGGACACGATGCCGCGAAATGCCTGCTATCTCCGCAGTACATACAAAGCCCTCCTTCCCTTTGTCGCTTGTGTTCTTCAGGAGTGATCTTCCTCCCCTTGACTGCCGAAAGGTCCATTGGAGCAGGGCCGTGATAACCTGCCACAGTGCCTGCTGGTGCTGCTTCTGGGGCCGGTGTGGTGTTGTTCGTGGTTTCATGTTTCTTCGACCCTGCTGTGCATTTTCCTGACTTTCTTTCAGCAGCTCGGGCACGGATTTGGCAGTCTCTTTTCGAGCACATTTTGACGAATTCCGTGAGATCCGATGGGATGTCGCAATGCTGTAGTGAGTCCTTTAACTCCTCAGACAAGCCTTGTCGGAGGACTTCTAACTGGGCTGCCTCATTCCAATCGACATCAAGTACCCACCGTTGGAATTATGTGTAGTATTGGGCAAATTCTCGATCCTTTTGCTTAAGTTTGAGCAGTTCCCGATTAGCTGTGGCCCGTATGTCCTGGTCTCCGAAAGCCGATTGCAACAGGTCCAGCAATTTTTCTAATTATTCTAACTTCAGGTCCCCTGTTTTCCTGTCGATGTACGGTTGAATTTGAATCAGGGCCACGCCTTCTAATCAATTTGCCGCATACCTCATTTTGAAATGTTCGTCGAAGAATCGTCCCGGTTCATCCGCAATTTTCATGGCTAGTTGTGCCATCCATCCTCGAAGTGCCCTTTGGTCTGTTCCCGAAAATCGAAGAATTTCGCTGCTTTTATGTCCCCTGTTACCGCCATTCCCCGCGAGTGCAAGCACTCTTTTTACTTGATCCTGATATTCATTTCTTTCTTCTCCACAGATCTTTAGCTGCTCCTCTGTTTCTTCTAATTCCCGTCTGAGGTTTTCCGTTCCTTCTGGCGCTCTGTTTTCCAATTGTTGTTTTAGATCTGTGATCTTGGCTTGCAGGTCTCCATGTGTGCAGACTGGCACTCTTTCCTCCGTGGTCTTTAACTTCTGTTGTGTAAGAAGCAGCCCCTGTTTCAGGTTGTTCCGTTCCTCGATAACTTTGTTTTCTTCCGCCGACAACTCCGATATTTGTACTTCCGCATTCTGCACAGATTGTTGTTCCTGTAGCAATTCGTTCAACCAGCTGGTTGTTGGTAGCTGAACAAGGGCTACTAGTTCTTTGTTGATGTCCTGGATGTGACTGCTGAGCTGTTTTTCGTTCATGACCTCCGTATTTGCCCATGTTACGTTTTCCAGTTCCAGTTGTAGTGCCCCAGTCAGCGTCACATCACGTGATACTCTTGAAGATTCTCCTGACATCTTGGCAATTTTCAAACGGTGATTGATGTAGATATTTGTCGATTCTCCAGCTGAAGGTTTGTGCTACTTCAAGGCACTCGTCACAGACGTGCCTCCAGGTATCGCTTTTCCAGTATATCCAGCAGTCGTTGCCACAAGGGATTTCACACCAAATACACTTATTGGGATTCCAGCACATTAACGTCTGACTAGAGACCAAAACAAAAGATTTTCGAGACTGAGGGACCACAGTGAACACAGGATACAGTCGCGTTCCTCGATGCAATCAAAAAACGTATCGAATTCCTCTATGCCGCAGTTGCAGGTAGGTATTGCGGCCCACTCCTGAATTGCTCTGCAGTTGCTGTGGATGGTTGGGTTTGGGTAATCGTGATCTAAATCTCCTGGTTCTTCCGAACAGTAACAGTAATAAATACAGTCGCAGGTGGATTCGTCGCTCATTCGTCGAAATAGTTTGTGGGTCTTCTGAAGGACCACAGGCAAACTATACAAATGTGTCGCCAATAACTGTGCGTAATCAATTGGTTCTCGAAATTGCCAACGGATCGAAATACAGTGCAGCGAGTGTTGCAGGATCTGTGACAGAAATAACAACCGCTTTGATGAGGGTAGCGGCACATAAAACTAAAAACATAACCGGTAGAATCGATTTAAGACTTGTTCTTCTGTCAAGGGTTCAGGGTTCGGTATCGAGGGTTCCGGGGTTGAGGTTCCTAGGGTTATAAAAACTGAAAGCCGGATGGCTACGAAGTCCGACGGTGGCCTGTAGCTACGAAAGCGAAGACTGTATACAAGAGACTCGATCCAGAATCACCGAGTATGAAAGAAGTGAAAGCTGAAGCTAATTGATTGTTTTATAGACGAGAGAACGAGTGAAGAAAGAAACTTATCCTCTGCCAAATGCCTGGTTTATATACAGTAATTCACTCGTTCCATAGTACATCCAAACTCCTGCTTTCTTTGTACACTTCTTTTGCACGATTCCTACGTCTCCTGTAAAACCTCATCCCATTCTCGAACGAAACCTGATTTCGTTCTCGTCGTGCTTTAGCCTCTGTTCAAACCTGATCTTATTCTCGTCGTGCTTTAGCCTCCATTCGAAACCTGATTTCATTCTTGTCCTGCATTATCCTTTGTATTATTCACCGATCATCACTCCACCATCGATCGTCACTCAGCACAACCGTAACAATAGAATGGAAAATGTGGGGCGGCGTCCGCGGAGTCCCTCATCGGTATTATCGCCCACGCACACCTGTATCAGGTGCGGTGGTCACCTGTGTATCTCACTATTGGGCGTACCCTCAACACTGGAGTCGAGCAGGATGCGGTTTATCTGCTGAGGGTGATGAAATTCTGGCATGTAGAGAGCGACTTTATTGTGAGGTTGTAAGGTTACGTCTTCCTTGCATTCATTTCCGTAGCCCCTGATCACACTGACCCCCTCACGGCCCCAGATCTCATGCAGATGCTGCTTGACAAGTGATGGCAATGTCGGAATGTTGAAGGTTGCAGCTGCTGCAGCTAGTGATATCCGCTTGAAAGACCGTGAACGTGCACAAATAGTTGACAGTGTAAACTGCCACAGAGGTTGTGTACTGGGTCGAATCAAAGATTCAGATGCGCCGGCAAGGATCCATTTCTGCCAGGCGCACCTGGTCATTTGCGGTTTCTCTCAACCAGTTATCATGTTAAGGACTACTGCACTCTCCTGGACATACCATCCGTACAAAGCAAGGCACAGAAGAGTGTGTTCCATGTAGTCTATCATGGTGTAGCGATCATTGTGCTGAAGAAGCTGTAGCATGAAGTTGTCCCCATTGCTGGCACAGTACGCTTCTTTGACATTCGAAATGTGCAAGAGCTTGGAGATCTCAGTTGAAAAATTATCAGCAGTACCTATCCTGGTGATGAACTCGCGGTGCTGACAGAGAAGGTACATTTGTGGTTTTCGGAAGTGATACAATTGCAGCGTTAGCTGTTTCCGTACATTCGGACCTTTCCTTAAGTCCCATTCCTGATCATATTTCAGACGCTTCTCCGTCATGGCGTGACGAAAAGCAGCATGAGCTGCATGGCTTGCCCTGTAAACCTTTATCTCCAGACACCGGACAACCTCTTGTTGGCGCTTCTCCGAACAATGTGTTGCTGCTTTCTCAGCTTCCAACAGGCGCCGCTGGAACTCCAACTTTCCAGTCACAGTGACCTTCAATGCACTGAACACGGCAGTCATGATGGCGTAATGCTCTTGTTCACGTTCTCGAGCAAACTTGCTTGTCGGTCCACTGCTTGCTTCAGGACGCAGCTTGAGTTCCAGGCGGTCCTGAGCGTCTTTGAACAACTGGCCAAACCGGGCAAGCTGGTCTGTGGACGCTCCGTGGAACTCTGCTTTGAGTTGTACCATTGTTGTCGCCCGCTCCTCTGCATTCCAGGTAGTGGCGCACAGCTGCTCTTCTTTGAGGTGCACCTCAAAAGTTCTCCGCTGCCCAGTCGTGATACCATAAATCACCCTATGAAGCTCTCTCTCTATCTTCTCCATCGCCACCTCTTTAAGTTTCGTTGCGTGCGCTTGGAAGTCGCTTTCTAAACGCCATGTCCGTAGTGTTAGCAACGGGTCCGGGTCATCCAGCTGCGGTCCAGTTCGGAACTGGACCTGTGGCCCCGGGTCATTTCTGGAACCGCCAAGAAACCGACCAGTCCAATCACAGGCGGTTAAAACCTGGAACCGAACCGTAACCCACCGGGTTTTGGTGGGTTGTAGCTGCAGCAGAGCCACAATTTTCATCGGCCCCAATAATCACAGCTCTTCTGCTCCAATTAAGTATTTGAGTTCTGATTGGATCGTGACATGTTCTATACGTAGATTATGCAGTTTTTGACGCTCTTTCACTTCCTGGTCTTCGATTTGCGATACGATTAGTATTGGTTGGGTCGCAGTAAAAAACAGTCGATTTCGACCGAATGTTCCGCTTTATTTCACAGCGACTCAACGAATACTAATCGTATCGCAAATCGAAGACCGGGAGGTGAATGAGCGTCAAACACTGCATAATCTACGTATAGAACATGTCGCAATCCAATCAGAACTCAAATACTCAATTGGAAGGATAGTTTTAGAGAATAAACCTGCCAAAACCCGGCAGATTACAATTCGGTTCTGGTTTTTAACCACATGTGTTTGGACGGTTCGGTTCCTTGGCGGTTCGGAACTGGAACCGACCCAGACCCGTAATCAGGAACTATTGCTAACACTACTTGTCTGAGCCGCAGTAGCATGATGAGAAGTGAAGATTTATTTGCACTTGTAAAAGCTTTTAAGAGCATCGTCGAGGTATTTCAATGAGATATCCGAGTGCATTTGCTGGCTTGCTAGTGAAAAGAATTCCATCACTGCCTGAATCGTTTTCATAACCTCCGTATCAGATGCACTGGTTGAGATTGTTTTCCCTGCAACGTCGCTGGAAAGTAGGGGAGCACATACTGCAGATAGACTTTCGAGCATTTCTCGGATTTCCTTGCCATGCCAGGATCCATTGTTGAGAGCATCAAAGGGTTTAGAGAAACGCAACATGTTCGGGCAGCGTGGAACTGAGGTGAACAAGGCATTGAATTCAGCTTTCAAGCCTCGATCGGTGAGATACTCCAAAAGCCAGTTGAAGAGATCTTTCACGATCCCCAAATAGAGTTGGTGAAGCGCATCTCGTTGCCAAAGGCGATAGACGTTGTACAGAGGATGATCCCAGAAGAGATTTGAAGTCGGTTGTAGATGCACCTCTGTGAATTCATCAAGTCGATTCTCCACCAGGTGCTCTTGATAGTGTGATGAACATCGAGGCTTCCAGTTGCGAAATCCTTTGCCATGGCCCATCTCACGTCACTGCGGTACGTCACACACAGGGCATCCTCCTCCGACTATGTTGGTGATCATTGCGATCTCGGGGTAGTCTCCAATCCATGCTGCTAGCAATGGATTGCAGGTACGTTTGAAACCGTCGGCACAATCCCACTCGTAACTAGTGCCTCTGATATCGACTTCTCTAAGTGGTTTGTGGATGGTATGGATCGCGTGGTGCCATGAAGAGTCTATATCAGGTGCGCCTTTCGGTGGTACTGGAATGAATCCCACCATAATCCAGGCCCACTGTGATGCTGCATGACGAACATCTGTCTGAATGTTCCCGATACTCATACATAGCAGCCACACGCGCTTGTCGCCAGAGAAATTTGTCAGATGGGTTTCGTCCGAGGCGAAGATTACTGGCACAATTGTTGCACCATCGGGTAATTGCTCCTGACTTTCACACCACCAATCCCCTGGGTTCATCTCACTGTAGATTCAATGATTAGCCGAATCGTACAGCTGCACTGGAGCGAAATCTACGTGCTCCGCAAACGGTAAATACCCTAAAAGCAACTGGATGCACTTGAAAATGACCCTGCAGTATATGTTGCCATATTTCCCACGTGCCTGAAGCCAACTCTCTGCTCCCAGTCTGAAGTCGAGGCACCTCAGCAGTTCCCAGAGCTCAGATGTTGTCTGGAACGAAGTTGTACGGAAATCGCCCAGGCAGCGCCGCAGATAGTCGTTTCCCCAAGTTTTGCTTTGTGTACCTAGAGCACGGCTTGTTGATAATCGAACGCATTTGCAAATGGGTTCCATGGGTTCCAATTCGGTTTCCGGTGTTGGTCCTAGAGGCTCGTAGCCTCTCTCACCACTTGCTCACCTGCAGCCTCTCCATACATTTCCGTGTGGGTTACATTCCTCGCCGTTACAAATCTGCAGTCGTGTTTCTCTGGTCGCTTGGATATGGGAGCACTCTCTGAGGTGTGTGCGGCTGGTATGAACTTTTGGGTATTGTCAGGTTCTCCTGCATTTGTTTACTTCTTGCTTTGTTCATCTCGCTACTTACTAGATCTCCAATTTGCCTCTGATCAAAGTTGTTCCATTATCT